>JAINUT010001310.1:0-52268 GCA_020205555.1 Panax stipuleanatus | reverse complement strand
GCACCAAAGAAGCATCCCATGATATCTCGTTAAAAACGATTCGTACCTCTCACACAAGTCTTGATTTAGGGAGACCTTCTTATTGTTTCATTGGTTCTCTTAATTGTAAAAGAAGATGTGATTATGAGCCCTATGACTTTGTTATATTTTTATTGCCAAAAGAATAATCTATCACCAGTATCTTCAACAATCGGACATCTCACACAAGTCTTCATTTAGGGAGGCCTCTTATTGTTTCATTAGTTCTCTCGATTGTCAAAAATAGGTGATTGATCATATTCTTCGTTTCTAGTTAAATTTACATTAAAGGGCAATCGCATCACTATTCGCATCCAAAACGTGCGTAGACCTCACACAAGTCTTCATTAGGGAGACCTTCTTATTGTTTCTTGGTTCCCTAAATTGTCAAAGAAAAGGTGATTAGAGTCCCCAATAACTTCGTTCTAGTTTATTAGCATCAAACGAACAATCCCGTGACTATCGCATTCAAACGATGTGTACATCTCACACAAGTTTTCATTTAATGAGCCCTTCTTATTATTTCATTGTTCTCTAGAATTGTCAAAGAAAGGTGATTAGGAGTCCTTTTACTTCGTTCTAATTTGATTAGCATCAAAGGAGCGATTATGACTATCGCGTTAAAAATGATGCGTACATCTCACACAAGCCATGATTTATGGAGACCTTCTTATTTCATTTGGTTCTATCCTTGTCAAAGAAGAGGTGATTATGCTCCTAACTTTCGTTCTAGTTTGATTAGCATCAAAGGAGCATCCTATCACTAGTGCCTTCAAACGATCTGTACATCTCACCAAGTCTTCATTTATGGACACATTCTTATTTTTCCATTACTTTCTCTCAAATTATCAAAATATAGATGATTTATGAGTTCTATTACTTTCGTTCTCGTTGAAATTAGCATCAAAGGAGCAATCCCATCACTATCGGTCCAAACGATGCGTAGATCTCACACAAGTTTTTATTTAGGAGACCTTCATATTGTATCATTGGTTGTTTCAAATTTACAAAGGAAGAGTGATTAAGAGTTTATTATTTCGTTCTAGTTTGATTTCGTCAAAAAGAGAAACCCATGACTATCGCATTCAAAACCATGCGTACTTTAAACAAAGTCTTCATTTAGGGATACCTTCTTATTGTTTCATTGCTTCTCCTAATATTGTCAAAGAAAGAGATGATTAGGAGTCCTATAATTTCGTTCTATTTTGATTAGTAATCAAAATGAGCATCCACTATCGCGTTCAAAACGATGCGTACTCTCACACATCTCATTTAAGGAGACCTTATGTTGTTTTATTGGTTCTCTAAAAATAGTAAACGCAAGATGTGATTAGAGTTCTATACTTCGTTCTGTTTGATTAGCTCAAAAGTTCAACCATGACAATCGCGTTAAATCGATGCGTACATCTCACACATCACATTTAAGGAGACATCATTGTTGTTTCATTGGTTCTACCAAAATTGTCAGAGAAAGAGGTGATTAGGAGTCCTATTACTTCGTTCTAATTTGATTAGCATCAACAGGAGCATCCCATGACTATCGCGTTAAAAATGATGTTTAATCTCACACAAGTCTTCATTTAGGGAGACCTTCTTATTGTTTCATTAGTTCTCTCAAATTGTCAAATATAGATGATTATGAGTCATATACTTCATTCTAGTTAAAATTAGCATCAAAAGGAGAAATCCCATCCTATCCCATCAAAACGATGCGTAGATCTCTCCAAGTAGGACATACCTTCTTATTGTTTCATTGGTTTCCTAAAATTGTCTAAGAAAGAGGTGATTAGGAGTCCTATACTTCGTTCTAGTTTGATTAGCATCAAAGGAACAATTCCATGACTAGCGCGTTCGAAATGATGCGTCACTCACACAAGTCTTCATTTAAGGAGGTCTTTTATAATTTCATTGGTTTTCTAAATGTCAAGAAGAGGTGATTATAGTCCTTTTACTTCTTTTTATTTGATTAGTAGCAGAAGGATCAATCCCATGACGATCGCGTTAAAAACTATGTGTATATCTCACCAGTATTGATTTAGGGAGACCTTCTTATTATTTCATTGGTTCTCTCAAATTGTCAAAGAAATAGGGATTATGATCCTATACTTCGTTCTAGTTTGATTAGCATCAAAAGGGAATCAACTAGTGCCTTCAAACGATCCGTACATCTCACCACCCAAATCTTCATTTGGACACTTTCTTCTTGTTTTTCATTACTTCTCTCAAATTATCAAAATATAGGTATTATGAGTCCTATTACTTCGTTCTATTTAAATTAGCATCAAAAGGAGTATCCCTTCACTATCGTGTCCAAAACTGCGTAGATCTCCACAACGTTTTATTTAGGGAGACCTTCATATTGATCATTGGTTGTTTCAACTTTACAAAGAAAAAGGTGATTAAGATTGTACTATTTCGTTCTAGTTTGATTAGTCATCAAAGAGAACCCATCACTATCGCGTCAAACCCCGCGTACATCTCGTCCAGTCTCCATTTAAAAGATCTTCTTATTATTTCTTGATTCATTGTTCTCTAAAATGTCAAGAAATAGGTGATTAGGAGTCCTATAACTTCGTTCTATTTGATTAGCATCAAAATTCAATCCCATGACATCGCTTCAAACCATGCGTCATCTCACACAAGTCTCATTTAGGGATACCTTCTTATTGTTTTATTGATTCTCTAAATTGTCAAAGAAAGATTTAGGAGTCCTATAACTTCGTTTCTAGTTTGATTAGTATCAAAATGATCAACCCGTGACTATCGCGTTCAAAACGATGCGTACATCTCACACAGATCTTCATTTAAGGAGACCTTATTGTGTTATTGGTTCTCTAAAATAGTAAACGAAGAGGATTAGGAGTCTATAACTTCGTTCTAGTTTGATTAGCATCAAAAGTAGCAACCCATGACATCGCGTTAAATCCTGCGTACATCTTACACCAAGTCATCATTTAAGGAGACATCATATTGTTTCATTGGTTCTATAAATTGTCAGAGAAAGAGGTGATTAAGAGTCCTATTACTTCTTTCTATTTATTAGCATCAAAAGGACAATCCCATGACTATCACGTTAAAAATGTTGTTTCATCTCACACAAGTCTTTATTTAGGGAGACCTTCTTATTGTTTTCATTGGTTCTCTCTCAAAGTCAAAGAATCTCTGATTATGAGTCCTATGACTTCGTATAGTTTATTAGCATCAAAAGGAGAAATCCTATCTAGTATCTTCAAATGATCCTTGCATCCACGCAAGTCTTCATTTAGGGAGACCTTCTTATTGTTTCATTAGTTCTCTCAAATTGTCAAAATATAGATGATTATGAGTCATATTACTTCATTCTAGTTAAACTTTGCATCAAAATGAGAAATCCCATCACCATCCCATCAAAAACGATGCGTAGATCTCTCACAGTCTTAATTTAGGATACCTTCTTATTGTTTCATTGGTTCCCAAAATTGCCAAAGAAAGGTGATTTGGAATCCTATAACTTCGTTCTAGTTTGAATAGCATCAAAAGGAACTATCCCATGCTATCGCTTCGAAATGATGCGTGCAACTCACACAAGTCTTCATTTAGGAGTCTTCTTATAATTTCATTGGTTCTCTAGAATTGTCAAAGAGAGGTGATTAGGTCCTTTTACTTTGTTCTAATTTGATTAGCACAGAGGAGCAATCCCATTACGATCGCGTTAAAAACGATGCGTATATCTCACACAGTATGATTTAGGGAGACCTTCTTATTATTTCATTGGTTCTCTCAATTGTCAAAGAAAGGGTGATTATGAGTTCTATGACTTCGTTCTAGTTGATTAGCCATCAAAAGGGAAATCTGTTGGGTTTGCACGAAATTCGTGACGCATCAAATTGCAAAAATTAGCGGAAGCATGGTATATCAGGTTTAAAAAAATTTCTACAAAAAACCATTACCCGGATCATCCTTATATGCAAATGATTAATTTAAAAACGATAAATAAGAAGGTAATGGAATCATACCCTTGTAGAACGAAGCTTCCACAGGTATCTTAGTTCAACTCCTTGTTCTTCGCTGAATCTTCTTGAATTTTCGGGTTAGATTCCTGTCTTTGATCAACGTTAGCCACCCAGTTTTTGGCCTCTAGAGGTGTCCACCAAGGAAGATGAATTATCAAGAAGGGAGGGTGTTTGGCTTAACCTTAGTTTTCTATCCTCTATAGAAAAGGAGTACTCTCCAAACAATTAGATATTGCATCATCTAATATCTATTATAAGACTTCTCTTATATAGACATTGGTCAACCCTTCTAATCCTATTAGACATGGGATTTCTTTTAATTAATTAACTCCTTTAATTAATTTAGGCTTCCCACACATGGGAATAATTAATTAATTCATTTAATTAATTTGTCTCCTAATCTTATTAGGAATAAATGAGAGTACTAATATTAAATTAATTACTAACTCCTTTAGAAATTAAAATAATAATAATTGTAATAATATTAATAAGACTCCGCTTAGTAATTTATATTTAATATTTCCAAAATATTAAATAATAAACATTAAGCTATTAATTTATTCTATCACCATAGATTAAATTAATTATACTTAATGCATTATTACGATTATGCCATTACTTCTTAAATAATTATTCTTCCTTTTAGGTGTGACCCTTTAGGTTCTCCATATTAAAACCGTTGTGAATAAATCAATTAAAACAATTTTAAATCTTATTTAATATAAATAATTAAATAATAATCTATTTAATAAATAATATTTATTCTACAATAGGGATAAGCCTCCCTAGCGATCAACGACTTTCCAGATAATATAGATTTCAACATTATCATAAAAGAACCTGTGAGTTAATAGTTACCATACAATTCAATCCTTCCACCATACAATGTCCAATTAAATATAAGACATGGATTTACTGTCAAGTCTTATTTTATTTAATTATATGTATTTCGATTAGAAAATGCACAACTCCAAATAATGCAAATTAAAACTCCTTGTCTAATTTCATTTCACCTTGGCCAAGGATTCCTGGGTTGTCATTTAACGAATCACATAGGACATATCTCCTCTTTTACTAGAGGTGGTAGATTCTTTATTGATCATTCATTATCTCCATATGTAACTCATTATACCCAAGCATACCCTATATATGCCTTAAAAGGTCCTTAAGGAATAAGTCAAAGTATAATTTGTTACATACAAGATACTATGATTATCTCAAGTCCAAGGATACTATGTACTACTATCACATTAGGAATTCCTATTGACATGCGAGTAAAACTCCATTAGGTATTCCATAGCGAATCACGTTCAGTGAACTTATTCTCCAATAAGCACCTACATACTTGCTTTAGTGTCTCCACACAAATGATCATGAGATCAATCATCCTCATCCAATGAGCAAGCAACATATGTACCAATCTATCCGGATTTACTAATCCCCTTTTAGTAATCCCACGATTGGGAACTATTTTAGTTTTAAAACTTTCTAAGAATTTAGATCTCATTAGCATGATCATCATCATGATTCTAAAAGCATTGCTTAAAACTATGGGTTATTTACATATTATAAAAACAGCAACATGTAGATAATTAAATGCCTTTAATAAATGAATATTTATTAATAAATAAATAAGATTGTTTACAAAGTACGTGCTTTATCATCATACATGATTGGCTTGTATGCACACTACTATCAATCTCCCACTTGCACTAAAGCCAATCGCCATGGTATCTCATACCCATCTTCTCTAAGTGACGATCAAACTGCTGTTGTGTTAAGCTTTAGTAAATGGATCTGCAATGTTGTCTTGAGAGTCTACACTCTCCTCTTTCAATGATTTCTTTAATCAAAGTGCCGCAACACATGTTTAGATTCAAGATGAGACTTAGGAACTATTCCTAGTTCTGTAATGAACTTTTCATCTAAAACATCAACTTGCAGCTTCACTTACAGTTATATACTCTGCCTCTGTCACTGAATCAGCAACTGTTTGCTGCTTGGAACTCTTCCAACTCACTACGCCTCCGTTCAAGGTAAAAACATACCCCGAAACAGATTTACTGTCATCTTGGTCCGTTTGAAAACTTGAGTCTGTGAAGCCCTCGAGTTTAAATTCAGACCCACCGTAGACAAGAAAAATATCTTTAGTCCTTCTCAAGTACTTTAGGATATTCTTCACTGCCTTCCAGTGCTCTTCTCCAGGATTCGACTGGTATCTGCTCGTTACACTAAGTGCATGAGCAACATCCGGTCTAGTACATATCATACCCGTACATGATAGATCCTATTGCAGAAGCATAAGGGATCTTACTCATACGGTCTCTCTCCTCAGGTGTCTTTGGGGCCTGTTTCTTGGAGAGATGTATTCCATGGCTCATCAGCATGAGACCTCTTTGGAATCTTCCATGCTACAATCTCTTTAGCATTGCATCAATGTACGTTCCTTGGGATAAACCAAGCATCCTTTTAGATCTATCTCTATAGATCTTATCCCCAAAATATAGGATGCTTCTCCCAAGTCCTTCATGGAGAAGTGTTTAGACTAACCAGATTTTAATCGATTGTAGCATAGGAATGTCATTCCCTATCAGTAAGATATCATCAACATATAATACAGGAATGAAAATTGCGCTCCCACTAACCTTCTTGTACACACATGGTTCATCGTCAGTTTTGATAAAATCAAACTCTTTGATTGTCTCATCAAAACGAATGTTCCATCTACGAGAAGCTTGCTTCAATCCATAAATGGATCGTTGCAGCTTACAGACTTGATTTATTCCAACCTTTGAACAAATCCTCTGGCTGTGTCATATACACATCCTCCTCAAGTTTTCCATTGAGGAAGGCCTGTTTTCCACGTCCATCTGCCAGATCTCATAGTCGTTATAAGCTGCAATCGCAAGCAAAATCCGAATGGGACTTGAGCATAGCTTACTGGTGAAAAGGTGTTCATCATAATCAACTCCTTGTCTTTGTTGAAACCTTTTGCAACCAGTCGGGCCTTATAGGTCTCCACCTTGCCGTCCGCTCCAGTCTTTCTTTTAAAGACCCATTTACACCCAATAGGCTTAATGCCTTCAGGTGGTGAAACCAAAGTCCATACTTTGTTTTCATACATGGAGTCCATTTCGGATTTCATGGCTTCAAGCCATTTCCCTGAGTCTTTATTACTCATGGCCTGTTCGTAATTCAATGGATCATCATCATTCATGATGTGTACCTCATCGTCATCCTCTATAACGAATCCATACCTCTCAGGTATCTTCGGTACTCTCCAGATTTACGAACAGGGTGTGGTATAGTAGGTTCTTCTACTTGGTCAGGTACCTGACTTTGATCCGTGGTAATTTGTGGTTCTTGAACTTCTTCAAGATATATCTTACTCCCACTGACCCCTTCATGGATAAACTCCTTTCCAAGAAGGCAGCATGTTTCGCAACAAACACCTTTTGATCAGTTGGATGATAGAAATAATACCCTACAGTTTCTTTAGGGTATCCCACAAATCTACACTTTTCGGATTTAGTCTGTAGCTTATCATGTTCAAACTTTTTGACATAAGCTGGACAACCCCAAGTCTTAACATGCTTAAGATTTGGTTTCCTCCCCTTCCACATCTCATATGGAGTCTTTGGGGCGGATTTGGTAGGTACCTTGTTAAGTAGGTATGCAGCCGTTTCTAGGGCATATCCCCAGAAGGAAATTGGAAGGTCGGTAAAACTCATCATGGATCGAACCATGTCTAACAGTGTTCGATTTCTCCTTTCAGATACTCCATTTAACTGTGGTGTACCTGGAGGAGTCCATTGTGAGATTATACCATTTTCTTTGAGACAATTGAGAAACTCACCGCTTAAGTATTCTCCGCCTCGATCTGATCGAAGTATCTTTATACTCTTGCCCGTTTGTTTCTCTACTTCACTTCTGAACTCTTTGAACTTTTCAAATGATTCTGACTTGTATTTCATTAAATACACATATCCAAATCTTGAGTGATCATCAGTGAAAGTAATAAAATAAGAATACCCACCCCGTGCACTTGTTGTCATAGGCCCACAAACGTCTGTGTGAATCAATGTCAACAACTCTGTAACTCTTTCTCCTCTTCCACTAAAAGGAGATTTAGTCATTTTACCCATGAGACAAGATTCACAAGTTGGATATGATTCATAATCGGATAGCTCGAGGAGCCCATCTTTATGCAACTTGGATAATCTTGTTTCATTGATATGACCGAGTCTACAGTGCCACATGTAGGTATAATTAATATCATCTCTTTTCCTTTTCTTAGTTTGTTCAATTTGAAATATATTTTCTTGTAAGTCAAGTGTATAAAGTCCATTTCGCAAATTTCCAATACCATATAAAACATCGTCTTTATAAATAGAACAACTATTGTTCTTTATAACAACGTTAAATCCTTCCATATCCAATACAGAAATTGAAATAATGTTTTTAATAATATTCGGAACATAATAACAATTATTAAGATAAATGGACTTGCCCGAAGGCATTGCTAAATAATAAGTTCCTACAGCTAATGCAGCAACCTTTGCTCCATTCCCTACTCGTAGGATCACCTCATCATTGTTCAGCTTTCTACTTCTGACCAGTCCCTTCACATTATTACATATGTGAGAACCACAGCCGGTATCCAATACCCAAGTAGAATTTTGACTTTCTGAAAAATTAATTTCAATCATGAACAAACCTTGATTGGAAGTCGAAGCTTCTCCAAGCTTCTTGTCTGCCAGAAACTTCTTGTAGTTTTTCTTCCAATGACCCGGCTCGTTGCAATGAAAGCACATTCCTTTAGCTGGTTCAGGTTTCTTTTGTTCCTTTTCTTTCCCCTTTCCCTTAGCCTTCTTGGATTTCTTCTTTTCAGAAGATACCTTAGGTCTCTTCCTTTTATTGGAAGAATCCACCATCAAGATATGGTTCTTTCTTGGATGGGAAGTGACCTTCTGCAGTTTTCAGCATGTTAAGCAGCTCAGGCAAGCTGACATCTAGCTTATTCATGTGAAAATTAACCACAAACTGCGAGAAGGTCTCAGGGAGTGACTGCAAGACCAAGTCTTGACTCAACTCCCCATCCATGACGAACCCAAGCTGTCCAAGGCGTTCAATCAAATTGATCACTTTCAGGACATGAGTCTCGACGGCAGTACCCTCGGTCATCCGAGATCGGAAGAGCTCCTTAGATATCTCATATCTAGCAGTCCTACTCTGTTCACCATACAACTCCTTGAGGTGAAGCAGCATAGCAGGAGCATCCATTTTTTCGTGCTGACGCTGAAGCTCGTTATTCATGGATGCGAGCATGATGCATTGAGCCACAGATGCATCATCTTGCCACTTATTGAAAGTGACAATCTCTTCCTCAGAGGCTGTTTCTGAAACAGATTCAGGGACAGTTGAATTTAGGACATAAGAAATCTTTTCAGCAGTGAGAACAATTCTCAGATTTCTTAGCCAGTCCTCATAATTCGGCCCGGTAAGCTTGTTTGCATCAAGTATGCTTCGTAGTGAGATTAGTGATTTAGACATTTTTAAAATTCTGCATGTGAAAAATAACATTTTAGCAAACATTCATTTTATTAATTTTGCATACCAAAATAAATTTAGGTCTTTATTTTAAATTGGTATCTCCCACTATTTTCATCAAACTATATTACCCTCACTTATATAGTTCGGCAACATCTAATTAAAGATTTGCTAGTGAGAATAAGGATCCCATTTCAAATGTATATAACCTTGTGGATAGCACAACAAGCGATATACAAATAAATAGGTAGACAACTCTTGTCAATTACAACACTATATAACTCCTTTTATTTTGCCTCTTAAATCATAATGGTCAAGTGTGTGCACATCCGAACTAAAATGATTTAAGTTAAGTCCAGCCTAGCACTTCCATAAATTCAAAAAAGAAAAATGTTCGTCCTTGTGGATAGCACAACAAGACTAGATCGTTCAATTTTCTTGATAAGCATCAAATGTGATTAATTAACATCTTAAATACGCAATACTCGCCTTGTGGATAGCACAACAAGCTCATATTAAATATTTAATACTCTATTAATTTATCATGCTAGAAGGCGACGTTCGATATTCCAAATATCATTTGAACGCTTCGGACTTAATATTATTTCTTTGAGGGGTTTGTTATTATTTGTCTCATCTTGTTTAGCGCGCATGCACATATATATATAAAATACGCGTCATTTTATTAAACATGCGAAGCATGTTTGCATAAAATATAATATATATAATATTTAGCATGCAATATAGAATATTATATTCTACCCGGATTGATTATGGACTTTTATTCTAGTTTGGTTCACTAGAGCCACCAAGTGAACCAAAAGGTCAAACCTAGGAGTGCAAGAATTTAAATTTAAATATAACTATTACATTTAAACCGGGCTCCATACAAACGGGTCTTCACGCGCTCCTTGCTCCTTGGTCTCCAATTTCTTCAAGATAATTCTAACTATTCTTATTACATTAAACTATTTAATTTAAATAGAAACCTTGATCAACAGTCAAGGGGAAGTACATAGGAGGGAGATAGAATTTTACATCAAGAAAAAAAAATTAGAGAAGACGAGGTACGCAGACCCCATTTAATAAAACCCATTCATTCAAGCATTCAACTAAAATAAAATCCAATCACATTGGTCAAATAGTCCATAATCAATCCCCATTTATTTTCATACATATCACCATATATATCAATAAATAAATATTCATCTCATGAATTAAAACATTCCATATATATATGAGTATCATTTAATGGGCAATTTTAAATTGCATGAAATCCAATTTCAAGATTAAAATAAACTCTTTATTTTAATTATAAAATTATTTAGAATATAATATATAAATATATCATATTTATTTTTAAAAAAGAAGTCACCTTCTTTTATTAAAAGAGTCCTGCAGGTTTATTAAAAAAGTCCTTTCCTGATGGGTCACCTTCTTTTTGGAGTAAGAAAGAGACAACACCTTTTCTTTGCAGAATTCAAGATTAGCACCAAAAAAAAAAAATTGTGATTCGTCCCAAAAAAAGTCTTCTTTTTTTTTTTTTTCTTAAAAAAATATAATTTTATACAATAAAATTATGCCCAATAAATTATTTTAAATACATACCCATATGTATATGAAATCAAAATAAATTAATAATTGCATAAAGATTTGGCTCTGATGCCACTGTTGGGTTTGTACGAAATCGTGACGCAATCAAATTGCAAAAATTAGCGGAAGCATGGTATATCAGAGTTTAAAAAATTTCTACAAAACCATTACCCGGATCATCCTTTATGCAAATTATTAATTTAAAACGATAAATAAGAAGTTATGGAATCATACCCTTGTAGAACGAAGCTTCCACAGGTACTAGTTCAACTCCTTGTTCTTCGTGATCTCCTTGAATTTTCGGGTTAGATTCCTTTCCTTTGATCAACGTTAGCCACCCAAGTGTTTGGCCTCTAGAGGTGATCCACCAAGGAAGATGAATTATCAAGAAGGAGGGTGTTTGGCTTAACCTTAGTTTTCTATCCTCTATAGAAAAGGAGTACTCTCCAACAATTGGAATTGCATCATCTAATATCTATTATAAGACTTCTCTTATATAGACATTGGTCAACCCTTCTAATCCTATTAGACATGGGATTTCTTTTAATTAATTAAACTCCTTTAATTAATTTAGGCTTCCCACCACATGGGAATAATTAATTAAATTCATTTAATTAATTTGTCTCCTAATCTTATTAGGAATAAATGAGAGTACTAAATATTAAATTAATTACTAAACTCCTTTAGAAATTAAAATAATAATAATTGTAATAATATTAATAAGACTCCTCTTATTAATTTATATTTAATATTTCCAAAATATTAAATAATAAACATTAAGCTATTTAATTTATTCTATCACCATAGATTAAATTAATTATACTTAATGCATTATTACGATTATGCCATTACCTTCTTAAATAATTATTCTTCCTTTTATGGTGTGACCCTTTAGGTTCTCCATATTAAACCGGTTGTGAATAAATCAATTAAAACAATTTTAATCTTATTTAAATAAATAAATTAAACTAATAATCTATTTAAATAAATAATATTTATTCTACAATAGGGATAAGCCTCCCTAGCGATCAACGACTTTCCAGATAATATAGATTTCAACATTAATCATAAAAGAACCTGTGAGTTAATAGTTACCATACAATTCAATCCTTCCACCATACAATGTCCCAATTAAATATAAGACATGGATTTACTGTCAAGTCTTATTTTATTTAATTATATGTATTTCGATTAGAAAATGCACAACTCCAAATAATGCAAATTAAAAACTCCTTTCTAATTTCATTTCACCTTGGCCAAGGATTCCTGGGTTGTCATTTAACGAATCACATAGGACATATCTCCTCTTTTACTAGAGGTGGTAGATTCTTTATTGATCATTCATTATCTCCATATGTAACTCATTATACCCAAGCATACCCTATATATGCCTTAAAAGGTCTTAAGGAATAAGTCAAAGTATAATTTGTTACATACAAGATACTATGATGATCTCAAGTCCAAGGATCACTTGTACTACTATCACATTAGGAATTCCTATTGACATGCGAGTAAAACTCCATTAGGTATTCCATAGCGAATCACGTTCAGTGAACTTATTCTCCAATAAGCACCTACATACTTGCTTTAGTGTCTCCACACAAATGATCATGAGATCAATCATCCTCATCCAATGAGCAAGCAACATATGTACCAATCTATCCGGATTTACTAATCCCCTTTTTAGTAATCCCACGATTGGGAACTATTTTAGTTTTAAAACTTTCTAAGAATTTAGATCTCATTAGCATGATCATCATCATGATTCTAAAAGCATTGCTTAAAACTATGGGTTATTTACATATTATAAAAACAGCAACATGTAGATAATTAAATGCCTTTAATAAATGAATATTTTATTAATAAATAAATAAGATTGTTTACAAAGTACGTGCTTTATCATCATACATGATTGGCTTGTATGCACACTACTATCAATCTCCCACTTGCACTAAAGCCAATCGCCATGGTATCTCATACCCATCTTCTCTAAGTGACGATCAAACTGCTGTTGTGTTAAAGCTTTAGTAAATGGATCTGCAATGTTGTCTTGAGAGTCTACACTCTCCTCTTTCAATGATTTCTTTAATCAAAGTGCCGCAACACATGTTTAGATTCAAGATGAGACTTAGGAACTATTCCTAGTTCTGTAATGAACTTTTCATCTAAAACATCAACTTGCAGCTTCACTTACAGTTATATACTCTGCCTCTGTCACTGAATCAGCAACTATTTGCTGCTTGGAACTCTTCCAACTCACTACGCCTCCGTTCAAGGTAAAAACATACCCCGAAACAGATTTACTGTCATCTTGGTCCGTTTGAAAACTTGAGTCTGTGAAGCCCTTGAGTTTTAATTCAGACCCACCGTAGACAAGAAAAATATCTTTAGTCCTTCTCAAGTACTTTAGGATATTCTTCACTGCCTTCCAGTGCTCTTCTCCAGGATTCGACTGGTATCTGCTCGTTACACTAAGTGCATGAGCAACATCCGGTCTAGTACATATCATACCGTACATAATAGATCCTATTGCAGAAGCATAAGGGATCTTACTCATACGGTCTCTCTCCTCAGGTGTCTTTGGGGCCTGTTTCTTGGAGAGATGTATTCCATGGCTCATCAGCATGAGACCTCTTTTGGAATCTTCCATGCTAAATCTCTTTAGCATTGCATCAATGTACGTTCCTTGGGATAAACCAAGCATCCTTTTAGATCTATCTCTATAGATCTTTATCCCCAAAATATAGGATGCTTCTCCCAAGTCCTTCATGGAGAAGTGTTTAGATAACCAGATTTTAATCGATTGTAGCATAGGAATGTCATTCCCTATCAGTAATATATCATCAACATATAATACAAGGAATGAAATTGCGCTCCCACTAACCTTCTTGTACACACATGGTTCATCGTCATTTTTGATAAAATCAAACTCTTTGATTGTCTCATCAAAATGAATGTTCCATCTACGAGAAGCTTGCTTCAATCCATAAATGGATCGTTGCAGCTTACAGACTTGATTTATTCCAACCTTTGAAACAAATCCCTCTGGCTGTGTCATATACACATCCTCCTCAAGTTTCCATTGAGGAAGGCTGTTTTCACTTCCATCTACCAGATCTCATAGTCGTTATAAGCTGCAATCGCAAGCAAAATCCGAATGGACTTGAGCATAGCTACTGGTGAAAAGGTTTCATCATAATCAACTCCTTGTCATTTGTTTGAAACCTTTTGCAACCAGTCGGGCCTTATAGGTCTCCACCTTGCCGTCCGCTCCAGTCTTTCTTTTAAAGACCCATTTACACCCAATAGGCTTAATGCCTTCAGGTGGTGAAACCAAAGTTCCATACTTTGTTTTCATACATGGAGTCCATTTCGGATTTCATGGCTTCAAGACATTTCCCTGAGTCTTTATTACTCATGGCCTGTTCGTAATTCAATGGATCATCATCATTCATAATGCGTACCTCATCGTCATCCTCTACAACGAATCCATACCTCTCAGGTATCTTCGGTACTCTTCCAGATTTACGAACAGGGTGTGGTATAGTAGGTTCTTCTACTTGGTCAGGTACCTGACTTTGATCCGTGGTAATTTGTGGTTCTTGAACTTCTTCAAGATATATCTTACTCCCACTGACCCCTTCATGGATAAACTCCTTTTCCAAGAAGGCAGCATGTTTCGCAACAAACACCTTTTGATCAGTTAGATGATAGAAATAATACCCTACAGTTTCTTTAGGGTATCCCACAAATCTACACTTTTCGGATTTAGTTTGTAGCTTATCATGTTCAAACTTTTTGACATAAGCTGGACAACCCCAAGTCTTAACATGCTTAAGATTTGGTTTCCTCCCCTTCCACATCTCATATGGAGTCTTTGGGGCGGATTTGGTAGGTACCTTGTTAAGTAGGTATGCAGCCGTTTCTAGGGCATATCCCCAGAAGGAAATTGGAAGGTCGGTAAAACTCATCATGGATCGAACCATGTCTAACAGTGTTCGATTTCTCCTTTCAGATACTCCATTTAACTGTGGTGTACCTGGAGGAGTCCATTGTGAGATTATACCATTTTCTTTGAGACAATTGAGAAACTCACCGCTTAAGTATTCTCCGCCTCGATCTGATCGAAGTATCTTTATACTCTTGCCCGTTTGTTTCTCTACTTCACTTCTGAACTCTTTAACTTTTCAAATGATTCTGACTTGTATTTCATTAAATACACATATCCAAATCTTGAGTGATCATCAGTGAAAGTAATAAAATAAGAATACCCACCCCGTGCACTTGTTGTCATAGGCCCACAAACGTCTGATGTGAATCAATGTCAACAACTCTGTAACTCTTTCTCCTCTTCCACTAAAAGGAGATTTAGTCATTTTACCCATGAGACAAGATTCACAAGTTGGATATGATTCATAATCGGATAGCTCGAGGAGCCCATCTTTATGCAACTTGGATAATCTTGTTTCATTGATATGACCGAGTCTACAGTGCCACATGTAGGTATAATTAATATCATCTCTTTTCCTTTTCTTAGTTTGTTCAATTTGAAATATATTTTCTTGTAAGTCAAGTGTATAAAGTCCATTTCGCAAATTTCCAATACCATATAAAACATCGTCTTTATAAATAGAACAACTATTGTTCTTTATAACAACGTTAAATCCTTCCATATCCAATACAGAAATTGAAATAATGTTTTTAATAATATTCGGAACATAATAACAATTATTAAGATAAATGGACTTGCCCGAAGGCATTGCTAAATAATAAGTTCCTACAGCTAATGCAGCAACCTTTGCTCCATTCCCTACTCGTAGGATCACCTCATCATTGTTCAGCTTTCTACTTCTGACCAGTCCCTTCACATTATTACATATGTGAGAACCACAGCCGGTATCCAATACCCAAGTAGAATTTTGACTTTCTGAAAAATTAATTTCAATCATGAACAAACCTTGATTGGAAGTCGAAGCTTCTCCAAGCTTCTTGTCTGCCAGAAACTTCTTGCAGTTTTTCTTCCAATGACCCGGCTCGTTGCAATGAAAGCACATTCCTTTAGCTGGTTCAGGTTTCTTTTGTTCCTTTTCTTTCCCCTTTCCCTTAGCCTTCTTGGATTTCTTCTTTTCAGAAGATACCTTAGGTCTTTTCCTTTTATTGGAAGAATCCACCATCAAGATATGGTTCTTCTTGGATGGGAAGTGACCTTCTGCAGTTTTCAGCATGTTAAGCAGCTCAGGCAAGCTGACATCTAGCTTATTCATGTGAAAATTAACCACAAACTGCGAGAAGGTCTCAGGGAGTGACTGCAAGACCAAGTCTTGACTCAACTCCCCATCCATGACGAACCCAAGCTGTCCAAGGCGTTCAATCAAATTGATCACTTTCAGGACATGAGTCTCGATGGCAGTACCCTCGGTCATCCGAGATCGGAAGAGCTCCTTAGATATCTCATATCTAGCAGTCCTACTCTGTTCACCATACAACTCCTTGAGGTGAAGCAGCATAGCAGGAGCATCCATTTTTTCGTGCTGACGCTGAAGCTCGTTATTCATGGATGCGAGCATGATGCATTGAGCCACAGATGCATCATCTTGCCACTTATTGAAAGTGACAATCTCTTCCTCAGAGGCTGTTTCTGAAACAGATTCAGGGACAGTTGAATTTAGGACATAAGAAATCTTTTCAGCAGTGAGAACAATTCTCAGATTTCTTAGCCAGTCCTCATAATTCGGCCCGGTAAGCTTGTTTGCATCAAGTATGCTTCGTAGTGAGATTAGTGATTTAGACATTTTTAAAATTCTGCATGTGAAAAATAACATTTTAGCAAACATTCATTTTATTAATTTTGCATACCAAAATAAATTTAGGTCTTTATTTTAAATTGGTATCTCCCACTATTTTCATCAAACTATATTACCCTCACTTATATAGTTCGGCAACATCTAATTAAAGATTTGCTAGTGAGAATAAGGATCCCATTTCAAATGTATATAACCTTGTGGATAGCACAACAAGCGATATACAAATAAATAGGTAGACAACTCTTGTCAATTACAACACTATATAACTCCTTTTATTTTGCCTCTTAAATCATAATGGTCAAGTGTGTGCACATCCGAACTAAAATGATTTAAGTTAAGTCCAGCCTAGCACTTCCATAAATTCAAAAACGAAAAATGTTCGTCCTTGTGGATAGCACAACAAGACTAGATCGTTCAATTTTCTTGATAAGCATCAAATGTGATTAATTAACATCTTAAATACGCAATACTCGCCTTGTGGATAGCACAACAAGCTCATATTAAATATTTAATACTCTATTAATTTATCATGCTAGAAGGCGACGTTCGATATTCCAAATATCATTTGAACGCTTCGGACTTAATATTATTTCTTTGAGGGGTTTGTTATTATTTGTCTCATCTTGTTTAGCGCGCATGCACATATATATATAAAATACGCGTCATTTTATTAAACATGCGAAGCATGTTTGCATAAAATATAATATATATAATATTTAGCATGCAATATAGAATATTATATTCTACCCGGATTGATTATGGACTTTTATTCTAGTTTGGTTCACTAGAGCCACCAAGTGAACCAAAAGGTCAAACCTAGGAGTGCAAGAATTTAAATTTAAATATAACTATTACATTTAAACACGGGCTCCATACAAACGGGTCTTCACGCGCTCCTTGCTCCTTGGTCTCCAATTTCTTCAAGATAATTCTAACTATTCTTATTACATTAAACTATTTAATTTAAATAGAAACCTTGATCAACAGTCAAGGGGAAGTACATAGGAAGGAGATAGAATTTTACATCAAGAAAAAAATTTAGAGAAGACGAGATACGCAGACCCCATTTAATAAAACTCATTCATTCAAGCATTCAACTAAAATAAAATCCAATCACATTGGTCAAATAGTCCATAATCAATCCCCATTTATTTTCATACATATCACCATATATATCAATAAATAAATATTCATCTCATGAATTAAAACATTCCATATATATATGAGTATCATTTAATGGGCAATTTTAAATTGCATGAAATCCAATTTCAAGATTAAAATAAACTCTTTATTTTAATTATAAAATTATTTAGAATATAATATATAAATATATCATATTTATTTTTTAAAAAGAAGTCACCTTCTTTTATTAAAAGAGTCCTGCAGGTTTATTAAAAAAGTCCTTTCCTGATGGGTCACCTTCTTTTTGGAGTAAGAGAGACACAACACCTTTTCTTTGCAGAATTCAAGATTAGCACCAAAAAAAAAAAAAATTTGTGATTCGTCCCAAAAAAAAGTCTTTCTTTTTTTCTTTTTTCTTTTTTTTTTTTTAAAAATATAATTTTATACAATAAAATTATGCCCAATAAATTATTTTAAATACATACCCATATGTATATGAAATCAAAAATAAATTAATAATTGCATAAAGATTTGGCTCTGATGCCACTGTTGGGTTTGTACGAAATCGTGACGCAATCAAATTGCAAAAATTAGCGGAAGCATGGTATATCAGAGTTTAAAAAATTTCTACAAAACCATTACCCGGATCATCCTTTATGCAAATTATTAATTTAAAACGATAAATAAGAAGTTATGGAATCATACCCTTGTAGAACGAAGCTTCCACAGGTACTAGTTCAACTCCTTGTTCTTCGTGATCTCCTTGAATTTTCGGGTTAGATTCCTTTCTTTGATCAACGTTAGCCACCCAAGTGTTTGGCCTCTAGAGGTGATCCACCAAGGAAGATAAATTATCAAGAAGGAGGGTGTTTGGCTTAACCTTAGTTTTCTATCCTCTATAGAAAAGGAGTACTCTCCAACAATTGGAATTGCATCATCTAATATCTATTATAAGACTTCTCTTATATAGACATTGGTCAACCCTTCTAATCCTATTAGACATGGGATTTCTTTTAATTAATTAAACTCCTTTAATTAATTTAGGCTTCCCACCACATGGGAATAATTAATTAAATTCATTTAATTAATTTGTCTCCTAATCTTATTAGGAATAAATGAGAGTACTAAATATTAAATTAATTACTAAACTCCTTTAGAAATTAAAATAATAATAATTGTAATAATATTAATAAGACTCCTCTTATTAATTTATATTTAATATTTCCAAAATATTAAATAATAAACATTAAGCTATTTAATTTATTCTATCACCATAGATTAAATTAATTATACTTAATGCATTATTACGATTATGCCATTACCTTCTTAAATAATTATTCTTCCTTTTATGGTGTGACCCTTTAGGTTCTCCATATTAAACCGGTTGTGAATAAATCAATTAAAACAATTTTAATCTTATTTAAATAAATAAATTAAATTAATAATCTATTTAAATAAATAATATTTATTCTACAATAGGGATAAGCCTCCCTAGCGATCAACGACTTTCCAGATAATATAGATTTCAACATTAATCATAAAAGAACCTGTGAGTTAATAGTTATCATACAATTCAATCCTTCCACCATACAATGTCCCAATTAAATATAAGACATGGATTTACTGTCAAGTCTTATTTTATTTAATTATATGTATTTCGATTAGAAAATGCACAACTCCAAATAATGCAAATTAAAAACTCCTTTCTAATTTCATTTCACCTTGGCCAAGGATTCCTGGGTTGTCATTTAACGAATCACATAGGACATATCTCCTCTTTTACTAGAGGTGGTAGATTCTTTATTGATCATTCATTATCTCCATATGTAACTCATTATACCCAAGCATACCCTATATATGCCTTAAAAGGTCTTAAGGAATAAGTCAAAGTATAATTTGTTACATACAAGATACTAATATTATCTCAAGTCCAAGGATCACTTGTACTACTATCACATTAGGAATTCCTATTGACATGCGAGTAAAACTCCATTAGGTATTCCATAGCGAATCACGTTCAGTGAACTTATTCTCCAATAAGCACCTACATACTTGCTTTAGTGTCTCCACACAAATGATCATGAGATCAATCATCCTCATCCAATGAGCAAGCAACATATGTACCAATCTATCCGGATTTACTAATCCCCTTTTTAGTAATCCCACGATTGGGAACTATTTTAGTTTTAAAACTTTCTAAGAATTTAGATCTCATTAGCATGATCATCATCATGATTCTAAAAGCATTGCTTAAAACTATGGGTTATTTACATATTATAAAAACAGCAACATGTAGATAATTAAATGCCTTTAATAAATGAATATTTTATTAATAAATAAATAAGATTGTTTACAAAGTACGTGCTTTATCATCATACATGATTGACTTGTATGCACACTACTATCAAAATCAACTAGTGCCTTCAAAACGATCAGTACATCTCACACAAATCTTCATTTAGGGACACTTTCTCTTTTTTTCATTACTTCTCTCAAATTATCAAAATATAGGTGATTATGAGTCCTATTACTTCGTTCTATTTGAAATTAGCATCAAAAGGAGTAAACCCATCACTATCGTGTCCAAAACGATGCGTAGATCTCACACAAGTCTTTATTTAGGGAGACCTTCATATTGTATCATTGGTTGTTTCAACTTTACAAAGAAAGAGGTGATTAAGAGTTGTACTATTTTGTTCTAGTTTGATTAGCATCAAAAAGAGAAACCCATCACTATCGCGTTCAAAATCACGCGTACATCTTGCACAAGTCTCCATTTATAAAGATCTTATTGTTGCATTGATTCTCTAAAATTTTCAATGAAAGAGGTGATTAGGAGTCCTATAACTTCGTTCTAGTTTGATTAGTATCAAAAGAAGCAATCCCATGACTATCGCATTCAAAACGATGCGTTCATCTCACACAAGTCTTCATTTAAGTAGACCTTATTATTTCATTGGTTCTCTAAAATAGTAAAAAAGGGGTGATTATGAGTCCTATAACTTCGTTCTAGTTTGATTAGCAACAAAAGTAGCAATTCCATGACTATCGCGTTAAAAATGATGCGTACATCTCACACAAGTCTTCATTTAAAGAGACATTCTTATTGTTTCATTGGTTCTCTAAAATTTTCAAAGAACGAGGAGATTACGAGTCCTATTACTTCGTTCTAATATGATTAGCAGTAATCCCATGACTATCGCGTTAAAAACGATGCGTACATCTCACACAAATCTTGATTTAGGGAGACCTTCTTATTGTTTCATTAGTTCTCTCAAATTGTCAAAATATAGATGATTATGAGTCATATTACTTCATTCTAGTTAAAATTTGCATCAAAAGGAGAAATCCCATCACCATCCCATCAAAAACGATGCGTAGATCTCTCACAAGTCTTAATTTAGGAATACCTTCTTATTGTTTCATTGGTTCCCAAAAATTGCCAAAGAAAGAGGTGATTTGGAATCCTATAACTTCGTTCTAGTTTGAATAGCATCAAAAGGAACTATCCCATGACTATCGCGTTCGAAATGATGCGTGCAACTCACACAAGTCTTCATTTAAGGAGGTCTTCTTATAATTTCATTGGTTCTCTAGAATTGTCAAAGAAAGAGGTGATTAGGAGTCCTTTTACTTTGTTCTAATTTGATTAGCAGCAGAAGGAGCAATCCCATGACGATCGCGTTAAAAACGATGCGTATATCTCACACAAGTATTGATTTAGGGAGACCTTCTTATTATTTCATTGGTTCTCTCAAATTGTCAAAGAAAGAGGTGATTATGAGTTCTATGACTTCGTTCTAGTTTGATTAGCATCAAAAGGGGAAATCAACTATTGCCTTCAAAACGATCAGTACATCTCACACAAATCTTCATTTAGGGACACTTTCTCTTTTTTTCATTACTTCTCTCAAATTGTCAAAATATAGGTGATTATGAGTCCTATTACTTCGTTCTATTTGAAATTAGCATCAAAAGGAGTAATCCCATCACTATCGTGTCCAAAACGATGCGTAGATCTCACACAAGTCTTTATTTAGGGAGACCTTCATATTGTATCATTGGTTGTTTCAACTTTACAAAGAAAGAGGTGATTAAGAGTTGTACTATTTTGTTCTAGTTTGATTAGCATCAAAAAGAGAAACCCATCACTATCGCGTTCAAAATCACGCGTACATCTCGCACAAGTCTCCATTTATAAAGATCTTATTGTTTCATTGATTCTCTAAAATTTTCAATGAAAGAGGTGATTAGGAGTCCTATAACTTCGTTCTAGTTTGATTAGTATCAAAAGAAGCAATCCCATGACTATCGCATTCAAAACGATGCGTTCATCTCACACAAGTCTTCATTTAAGTAGACCTTATTATTTCATTGGTTCTCTAAAATAGTAAAAAAAGTGGTGATTATGAGTCCTATAACTTCGTTCTAGTTTGATTAGCAACAAAAGTAGCAATTCCATGACTATCGCGTTAAAAATGATGCGTACATCTCACACAAGTCTTCATTTAAAGAGACATTCTTATTATTTCATTGGTTCTCTAAAATTGTCAAAGAACGAGGAGATTACGAGTCCTATTACTTCGTTCTAATATGATTAGCAGTAATCCCATGACTATCGCGTTAAAAACGATGCGTACATCTCACACAAATCTTGATTTAGGGAGACCTTCTTATTGTTTCATTGGTTCTCTCAGATTGTCAAAGAAAGATGTGATTATGAGTCCTATGACTTCGTTATAGTTTGATTAGCATCAAAAGAGCAATCTTATCACTAGTATCTTCAAAACGATCCGTAGATCTCACACAAGTCATCATTTAGGGAGACCTTCTTATTGTTTCATTAGTTCTTTTAAATTGTCAAAATATAGGTGATTATGAGTCCTATTACTTCGTTCTTGTTAAAATTAACATCAAAAGGAGCAATCCCATCACTATCGCGTCCAAAAAGATGCGTAGACCTCACACAAGTCTTCATTTAGGGATACCTTCTTATTGTTTCATTGGTTCCCTAAAATTGTCAAAGAAGGAGGTGATTAGGAGTCCTATAACTTCGTTCTAGTTTGATTAGCATCAAAAGGAACAATCCCATGACTATCGCATTCAAAACAATGCGTACACCTCACACAAGTCTTCATTTAAGGAGGACTTCTTATTATTTCATTGGTTCACTAGAATTGTCAAAGAAAGAGGTGATTAGGAGTCCTATTACTTCGTTCTAATTTGATTAGCATCAAAAAGAGCAATCCCATTACTATCGCGTTAAAAACGATGCGTACATCTCACATAAGTCTTGATTTAGGGAGACCTTCTATTTATTTCATTGGTTCTCTCAAATTGTCCAAGAAAGAGGTGATTATGAGTCCTATGACTTCGTTCTAGTTTGATTAGCATCAAAAGGAGCAATCCATTAGTGCCTTCAAAACGATCTGTACATCTCACACAAGTCTTCATTTAGGGACACTTTCTTATTTTTTTCCTTACTTTTCTCAAATTGTCAAAATATAGGTGATTATGAGTCCTATTACTTCGTTCTAGTTGAAATTAACATCAAAAGAAGCAATCCCATCACTATCGTGTCCAAAACGATGCGTAGATCACACACAAGTCTTTATTTAGGTAGGCCTTCATATTGTATCATTGGTCGTTCCAAATTTGCAAAGAAATAGGTGATTAAGAGTTGTATTATTTCGTTCTAGTTTGATTACGTCAAAAAGAAAAACCCATAACTATCGCATTCAAAACCATGCGTACGTACATATCACACAAGTCTTCAATTAGGGAGACCTTCTTATTGTTTCATTTATTCTCTAAAATTGTCAAAGAAAGAGGTAATTTTTTTATTTTTTATATTTTTTTCTAATTCAAGCTGAAATCTTAATATTCTTGCCTTGGGCAGGAATGTATCCCAAGACCTCTTGGACTCAAAGCCTTATAAGTAGTTGTTTTACCATTGAGCCAAGAGGGACTTGGTTAAAGAAAGAGGTGATTAAGAGTCCTATAACTTTGTTCTAGTTTGAATAGTATCAAAAGTAGCAATCTCATGACTATCGCATTCAAAACGAAGCGTACATCTCACACAAGTCTTCATTTAAGGAGACCTTATTGTTTCATTGGTTCTCTAAAATAGTCGAAGAAATAGGTGGTTAGGAGTCCTATAACTTCGTTCTATTTTGATTAGCATCAAAAGTATCAATCCCATGACTATCGCGTTAAAAACGATGCGTACATCTCACACAAGTCATCATTTCAGAAGATCTCACACAAGTCATCATTTAAGGAGATATCATTATTATTTCAATGGTTCTCTAAAATAGTCAAAAAAGGTGATTAGGAGTCATATTACTTCGTTCTAATTTGATTAGCACCAAAAGAAGCAATCCCATGACTATCGCGTTAAAAACGATGCGTACATCTCACACAAGTCTTGATTTAGGGAGACCTTCTTATTGTTTCATTGGTTCTCTTAAATTGTAAAAGAAAGATGTGATTATGAGCCCTATGACTTTGTTATAGTTTGATTAGCATCAAAGGAATAATCCTATCACCAGTATCTTCTAAACGATCCGTACATCTCACACAAGTCTTCATTTAGGGAGGCCATCTTATTGTTTCATTAGTTCTCTCGAATTGTCAAAATATAGGTGATTATGAGTCATATTACTTCGTTCTAGTTAAAATTACAATTAAAAGGAGCAATCGCTTCACTATCGCATCTAAAACGATGCGTAGACCTCACAAAAGTTTTCATTTAGGAAGACCTTCTTATTGTTTCATTGGTTCCCTAAAATTGTCAAAGAAAGAGGTGATTAGGAGTCCAATAACTTTACTCTAGTTTGATAAGCATCAAAACGAACAATCCCGTGACTATCGCATTCAAAACGATGCGTACATCTCACACAAGTCTTCATTTAAGGAGGCCTTATTATTTCATTGGTTCTCTAGAATTGTCAAAGAAAGAGGTGATTAGGAGTCCTTTTACTTCGTTCTAATTTGATTAGCATCAAAAGGAGCGATTATGACTATCGCGTTAAAAACGATGCGTACATCTCACACAAGCCATGATTTATGTAGACATTCTTATTATTTCATTGGTTCTATCAAATTGTCAAACAAAGAGGTGATTATGAGTCCTATGACTTCGTTCTAGATTGATTAGAATCAAAAGGAGCAATCCTATCACTAGTGCCTTCAAAACGATTCGTACATCTCACACAAGTCTTCATTTAGGGACACTTTCTTATTTTTTTCATTACTTCTCTCAAATTATCAAAATATAGGTGATTATGAGTCCTATTACTTCGTTCTCGTTGAAATTAGCATCAAAAGGAGCAATCCCATCACTATCGTGTCCAAAACGATGCGTAGATCTCACACAAGTTTTTATTTAGGGAGACCTTCATATTGTATCATTGGTTGTTTCAAATTTACAAAGGTCTCTTGGTGATTAAGAATTGTATTATTTCGTTCTAGTTTGATTAGCGTCAAAAAGAGAAACCCATGACTATCGCATTCAAAACCATGCGTACATCTCACACAAGTCTTCATTTACGGATACCTTCTTATTGTTTCATTGATTCTCTAAAATTGTCAAAGAAAGAGATGATTAGGAGTCCTATAACTTCGTTCTAGTTTGATTAGTATCAAAATGAGCAATCCCATGACTATCGCGTTCAAAACGATGCGTACATCTCACACAGATCTTCATTTAAGGAGACCTTATTGTTTTATTGGTTCTCTAAAATAGTAAACGAAAGAGGTGATTAGGAGTTCTATAACTTCGTTCTAGTTTGATTAGCATCAAAAGTAGCAAACCCATGACAATCGCGTTAAAATCCATGCGTACATCTTACACAAGTCATCATTTAAGGAGACATCATTATTGTTTCATTGGTTCTATAAAATTGTCAGAGAAAGAGGTGATTAGGAGTCCTATTACTTCTTTCTAATTTGATTAGCATCAAAAGGAGCAATCCCATGACTATCGCGTTAAAAATGATGTTTACATCTCACACAAGTCTTTATTTAGGGAGACCTTCTTATTGTTTTCATTGATTCTCTCAAATTGTCAAAGAAAGCTCTGATTATGTGTCCTATGACTTCGTTATAGTTTGATTAGCATCAAAGGAGCAATCCTATCACTAGTATCTTCAAAATGATCCGTGCATCTCACGCAAGTCTTCGTTTAGGGAGACCTTCTTATTGTTTCATTAGTTCTCTCAAATTGTCAAAATATAGATGATTATGAGTCATATTACTTCATTCTAGTTAAAATTAGCATCAAAAGGAGAAATCCCATCACCATCCCATCAAAAACGATGCGTAGATCTCTCACAAGTCTTAATTTAGGAATACCTTCTTATTGTTTCATTGGTTCCCTAAAATTGCCAAAGAAAGAGGTGATTAGGAGTCCTATAACTTCGTTCTAGTTTGATTAGCATCAAAAGGAACTATCCCATGACTATCGCGTTTGAAATGATGCGTACAACTCACACAAGTCTTCATTTAAGGAGGTCTTCTTATATTTTCATTGGTTCTCTAGAATTGTCAGAGAAAGAGGTGATTAGGAGTCCTTTTACTTTGTTCTAATTTGATTAGCAGCAGAAGGAGCAATCCCATGACGATCGCGTTAAAAACGATGCGTATATCTCACACAAGTATTGATTTAGGGAGACCTTCTTATTATCTCATTGGTTCTCTCAAATTGTCAAAGAAAGAGATGATTATGAGTCCTATGACTTCGTTCTAGTTTGATTAGCATCAAAAGGGAAAATCAACTAGTGCCTTCAAAACGATCCGTACATCTCACACAAATCTTCATTTAGGGACACTTTCTTTTTTTTCATTACTTCTCTCAAATTGTCAAAATATAGGTTATTATGAGTCCTATTACTTCGTTCTATTTGAAATTAGCATCAAAAGGAGTAATCCCATCACTATCGTGTCCAAAACGATGCGTAGATCTCACACAAGTCTTTATTTAGGGAGACCTTCATATTGTATCATTGGTTGTTTCAACTTTACGAAGAAAGAGGTGATTAAGAGTTGTACTATTTTGTTCTAGTTTGATTAGCATCAAAAAGAGAAACCCATCACTATCGCATTCAAAACCACGCGTACATCTCGCACAAGTCTCCATTTATAAAGATCTTATTGTTTCATTGATTCTCTAAAATTTTCAATGAAAGAGGTGATTAGGAGTCCTATAGCTTCGTTCTAGTTTGATTAGTATCAAAAGAAGCAATCCCATGACTATCGGATTCAAAACGATGCGTTCATCTCACACAAGTCTTCATTTAAGTAGACCTTATTATTTCATTGGTTCTCTAAAATAGTAAAAAAAGGGGTGATTATGATTCCTATAACTTCGTTCTAGTTTGATTAGCAACAAAAGTAGCAATTCCATGACTATCGCGTTAAAAATGATGCGTACATCTCACACAAGTCTTCATTTAAAGAGACATTCTTATTGTTTCATTGGTTCTCTAAAATTGTCAAAGAACGAGGAGATTACGAGTCCTATTACTTCGTTCTAATATGATTAGCAGCAATCTCATGACTATCGCGTTAAAAACGATGCGTACATCTCACACAAATCTTGATTTAGGGAGACCTTATTATTGTTTCATTGGTTCTCTTAAATTGTCAAAGAAAGATGTGATTATGAGTCCTATGACTTCGTTATAGTTTGATTAGTATCAAAAGAGCAATCTTATCACTAGTATCTTCAAAACGATCCGTACATCTCACACAAGTCATCATTTAGGGAGACATTCTTATTGTTTCATTAGTTCTTTTAAATTGTCAAAATATAGGTGATTATGAGTCCTATTACTTCGTTCTTGTTAAAATTAACATCAAAAGGAGCAATCCCATCACTATCGCGTCCAAAAAGATGCGTAGACCTCACACAAGTCTTCATTTAGGGATACCTTCTTATTGTTTCATTGGTTCCCTAAAATTGTCAAAGAAGGAGGTGATTAAGAGTCCTATAACTTCGTTCTAGTTTGATTAGCGTCAAAAGGAATAATTCCATGACTATCGCGTTCAAAACGATGCGTACACCTCACACAAGTCTTCATTTAAGGAGGCCTTCTTATTATTTCATTGGTTCACTAGAATTGTCAAAGAAAGAGGTGATTAGAAGTCCTATTGCATTGTTCTAATTTGATTAGCATCAAAAGGAGCAATCCCATGACTATTCGGTTAAAAACGATGCGTACATCTCACACAAGTCTTGATTTAGAGAGACTTTCTTATTATTTCATTGGTTCTCTCAAATTGTCAAAGAAAGATGTGATTATGAGTCCTATGACTTCGTTCTAGTTTTTATTAGCATCAAAAGGAGCAATCCTATCACTAGTGTCTTTAAAACGAACCGTACATCTCACACAAGTCTTCATTTAGGGACACCTTCTTATTTTTTTCATTAGTTCTCTCAAATTGTCAAAATATAGATGATTATGAGTCCTATTACTTCGTTCTAGTTGAAATTACCATCAAAAGAAGCAATCCCATCACTATCGTGTCCAAAACGATGCGTAGATCACACACAAGTCTTTATTTAGGTAGGCCTTCATATTGTATCATTGGTCGTTCCAAATTTGCAAAGAAAGAGGTGATTAAGAGTTGTATTATTTCGTTCTAGTTTGATTACGTCAAAAAAAAAACCCATAACTATCGCATTCAAAACCATGCGTACGTACATATCACACAAGTCTTCAATTAGGGAGAGACCTTCTTATTGTTTCATTTATTCTCTAAAATTGTCAAAGAAAGAGGTAATTTTTTTATTTTATTTATTTTTTTTCTAATTCAAGCTGAAATCTTAATATTCTTGCCTTGGGCAGGAATGTATCCCAAGACCTCTTGGACTCAAAGCCTTATAAGTAGTTGTTTTACCATTGAGCCAAGAGGGACTTGGTTAAAGAAAGAGGTGATTAAGAGTCCTATAACTTTGTTCTAGTTTGAATAGTATCAAAAGTAGCAATCTCATGACTATCGCATTCAAAACGAAGCGTACATCTCACACAAGTCTTCATTTAAGGAGACCTTATTGTTTCATTGGTTCTCTAAAATAGTCGAAGAAATAGGTGATTAGGAGTCCTATAACTTCGTTCTATTTTGATTAGCATCAAAAGTATCAATCCCATGACTATCGCGTTAAAAACGATGCGTACATCTCACACAAGTCATCATTTCAGAAGATCTCACACAAGTCATCATTTAAGGAGACATCATTATTATTTCAATGGTTCTCTAAAATAGTCAAAAAAGGTGATTAGGAGTCATATTACTTCGTTCTAATTTGATTAGCACCAAAAGAAGCAATCCCATGACTATCGCGTTAAAAACGATGCGTACATCTCACACAAGTCTTGATTTATGTAGACCTTCTTATTGTTTCATTGGTTCTATCAAATTGTCAAACAAAGAGGTGATTATGAGTCCTATGACTTCGTTCTAGTTTGATTAGAATCAAAAGGAGCAATCCTATCACTAGTGCCTTCAAAACGATTCGTACATCTCACACAAGTCTTCATTTAGGGACACTTTCTTATTTTTTCATTACTTCTCTCAAATTATCAAAATATAGGTGATTATGAGTCCTATTACTTCGTTCTCGTTGAAATTAGCATCAAAAGGAGCAATCCCATCACTATCGTGTCCAAAACGATGCGTAGATCTCACACAAGTTTTTATTTAGGGAGACCTTCATATTGTATCATTGGTTGTTTCAAATTTACAAAGGTCTCTTGGTGATTAAGAATTGTATTATTTCGTTCTAGTTTGATTAGCGTCAAAAAGAGAAACCCATGACTATCGCATTCAAAACCATGGGTACATCTCACACAAGTCTTCATTTAGAGATACCTTTTTATTGTTTCATTGATTCTCTAAAATTGTCAAAGAAAGAGATGATTAGGAGTCCTATAACTTCGTTCTAGTTTGATTAGTATCAAAATGAGCAATCCCGTGACTATCGCTTTCAAAACGATGCGTACATCTCACACAGATCTTCATTTAAGGAGACCTTATTGTTTTATTGGTTCTCTAAAATAGTAAACGAAAGATGTGATTAGGAGTTCTATAACTTCGTTCTAGTTTGATTAGCATCAAAAGTAGCAAACCCATGACAATCGCGTTAAAATCGATGCGTACATCTCACACAAGTCATCATTTAAGGAGACATCATTATTGTTTCATTGGTTCTATAAAATTGTCAGAGAAAGAGGTGATTAGGAGTCCTATTACTTCGTTCTAATTTGATTAGCATCAAAAGGAGCAATCCCATGACTATCGCGTTAAAAATGATGTTGACATGTCACACAAGTCTTTATTTAGGGAGACCTTCTTATTGTTTTCATTGGTTCTCTCAAATTGTCAAAGAAAGCTCTGATTATGAGTCCTATGACTTCGTTATAGTTTGATTAGCATCAAAGGAGAAATCCTATCACTAGTATCTTCAAAATGATCCGTGCATCTCACGCAAGTCTTCGTTTAGGGAGACCTTCTTATTGTTTCATTAGTTCTCTCAAATTGTCAAAATATAGATGATTACGAGTCATATTACTTCATTCTAGTTAAAATTAGCATCAAAAGGATAAATCCCATCACTATCCCATCAAAAACGATGCGTAGATCTCTCACAAGTCTTTATTTAGGAATACCTTCTTATTGTTTCATTGGTTCCCTAAAATTGTCAAAGAAAGAGGTGATTAGGAGTCCTATAACTTCGTTCTAGTTTGATTTGCATCAAAAGGAACAATCCCATGACTATCGCGTTCGAAATGATGCGTACAACTCACACAAGTCTTCATTTAAGGAGGTCTTCTGATAATTTCATTGGTTCTCTAGAATTGTCAAAGAAAGAGGTGATTAGGAGTCCTTTTACTTCGTTCTAATTTGATTAGCAGCAGAAGGAGCAATCCCATGACGATCGCGTTAAAAACGATGCGTATAACTCACACAAGTATTGATTTAGGGAGACCTTATTATTTCATTGGTTCTCTCAAATTGTCAAAGAAAGAGGTGATTATGAGTCCTATGACTTCGTTCTAGTTTGATTAGCATCAAAAGGGGAAATCAACTAGTGCCTTCAAAACGATCCGTACAACTCACACAAATCTTCATTTAGGGACACTTTTTTTTTTTTCATTACTTCTCTCAAATTGTCAAAATATAGGTGATTATGAGTCCTATTACTTCGTTCTATTTGAAATTAGCATCAAAAGGAGTAATCCCTTCACTATCGTGTCCCAAACGATGCGTAAATCTCACACAAGTCTTTATTTAGGGAGACCTTCATATTGTATCATTGGTTATTTCAACTTTATAAAGAAATAGGTGATTAAGAGTTGTATACTATTTCGTTCTAGTTTGATTTGCATCAAAAAGAGAAACCCATCACTATCGCGTTCAAAACCACGCGTACATCTCGCACAAGTCTCCATTTATAAAGATCTTCTTATTATTTCATTGATTCTCTAAAATTGTCAATGAAAGAGGTGATTAGGAGTCCTATAACTTCGTTCTAGTTTGATTAGTATCAAAAGAAGCAATCCCATGACTATCGCATTCAAAACGATGCGTTCATCTCACACAAGTCTTCATTTAAGTAGACCTTATTGTTTCATTGGTTCTCTAAAATAGTAAAAAAGGGGTGATTATGAGTCCTATAACTTCGTTCTAGTTTGATTAGCAACAAAAGTAGCAATTCCATGACAATCGCATTAAAAATGATGCGTACATCTCACACAAGTCTTCATTTAAAGAGACATTCTTATTGTTTCATTGGTTCTCTAAAATTGTCAAAGAACGAGGAGATTACGAGTCCTATTACTTCGTTCTAATTTGATTAGCAGCAATCCCATGACTATCGCGTTAAAAATGATGCGTACATCTCACACAAATCTTGATTTAGGGAGACCTTCTTATTGTTTCATTGGTTCTCTCAAATTATCAAAGAAAGATGTGATTATGAGTCCTATGACTTCGTTATAGTTTGATTAGCATCAAAAGAGCAATCTTATCACTAGTATCTTCAAAACGATCCGTACATCTCACACAAGTCATCATTTAGGGAGACCTTCTTATTGTTTCATTAGTTTTTTTAAATTGTCAAAATATAAGTGATTATGTGTCCTATTACTTCGTTCTTGTTAAAATTAACATCAAAAGGATCAATCCCATCACTATCGCGTCCAAAAAGATGCGTAGACCTCACACAAGTCTTCATTTAGGAATACCTTCTTATTGTTTCATTGGTTCCCTAAAATTGTCAAAGAAGGAGGTGATTAGGAATCCTATAACTTCGTTCTAGTTTGATTAGCATCAAAAGGAACAATCCCATGACTATCGCATTCAAAACGATGCGTACACCTCACACAAGTCTTCATTTGAGGAGGCCTTCTTATTATTTCATTGGTTCACTAGAATTGTCAAAGAAAAAGGTGATTAGGAATCCTATTACTTCGTTCTAATTTGATTAGCATCAAAAGGAGCAATCCCATGACTATCGCGTTAAAAACGATGCGTACATCTCACACAAGCCTTGATTTAGGGAGACCTTCTTATTATTTCATTGGTTCTCTCAAATTGTCCAAGAAAGAGGTGATTATGAGTCCTATGACTTCGTTCTAGTTTGATTAGCATCAAAAGGAGCAATCCTATCACTAGTGTCTTTAAAACGAACCGTACATCTCACACAAGTCTTCATTTAGGGACACCTTCTTATTTTTTTCATTAGTTCTCTCAAATTGTCAAAATATAGATGATTATGAGTCCTATTACTTCGTTCTAGTTGAAATTACCATCAAAAGAAGCAATCCCATCACTATCGTGTCCAAAACGATGCGTAGATCACACACAAGTCTTTATTTAGGTAGGCCTTCATATTGTATCATTGGTCGTTCCAAATTTGCAAAGAAAGAGGTGATTAAGAGTTGTATTATTTCGTTCTAGTTTGATTACGTCAAAAAAAAAACCCATAACTATCGCGTTCAAAACCATGCGTACGTACATATCACACAAGTCTTCAATTAGGGAGAGACCTTCTTATTGTTTCATTTATTCTCTAAAATTGTTAAAGAAAGAGGTAATTTTTTTATTTTATTTATTTTTTTTCTAATTCAAGCTGAAATCTTAATATTCTTGCCTTGGGCAGGAATGTATCCCAAGACCTCTTGGACTCAAAGCCTTATAAGTAGTTGTTTTACCATTGAGCCAAGAGGGACTTGGTTAAAGAAAGAGGTGATTAAGAGTCCTATAACTTTGTTCTAGTTTGAATAGTATCAAAAGTAGCAATCTCATGACTATCGCATTCAAAACGAAGCGTACATCTCACACAAGTCTTCATTTAAGGAGACCTTATTGTTTCATTGGTTCTCTAAAATAGTCGAAGAAATAGGTGATTAGGAGTCCTATAACTTCGTTCTATTTTGATTAGCATCAAAAGTATCAATCCCATGACTATCGCGTTAAAAACGATGCGTACATTTCACACAAGTCATCATTTCAGAAGATCTCACACAAGTCATCATTTAAGGAGACATCATTATTATTTCAATGGTTCTCTAAAATAGTCAAAAAAGGTGATTAGGAGTCATATTACTTCGTTCTAATTTGATTAGCACCAAAAGAAGCAATCCCATGACTATCGCGTTAAAAACGATGCGTACATCTCACACAAGTCTTGATTTATGTAGACCTTCTTATTGTTTCATTGGTTCTATCAAATTGTCAAACAAAGAGGTGATTATGAGTCCTATGACTTCGTTCTAGTTTGATTAGAATCAAAAGGAGCAATCCTATCACTAGTGCCTTCAAAACGATTCGTACATCTCACACAAGTCTTCATTTAGGGACACTTTCTTATTTTTTCATTACTTCTCTCAAATTATCAAAATATAGGTGATTATGAGTCCTATTACTTCGTTCTCGTTGAAATTAGCATCAAAAGGAGCAATCCCATCACTATCGTGTCCAAAACGATGCGTAGATCTCACACAAGTTTTTATTTAGGGAGACCTTCATATTGTATCATTGGTTGTTTCAAATTTACAAAGGTCTCTTGGTGATTAAGAATTGTATTATTTCGTTCTAGTTTGATTAGCGTCAAAAAGAGAAACCCATGACTATCGCATTCAAAACCATGCGTACATCTCACACAAGTCTTCATTTACGGATACCTTCTTATTGTTTCATTGATTCTCTAAAATTGTCAAAGAAAGAGATGATTAGGAGTCCTATAACTTCGTTCTAGTTTGATTAGTATCAAAATGAGCAATCCCATGACTATCGCGTTCAAAACGATGCGTACATCTCACACAGATCTTCATTTAAGGAGACCTTATTGTTTTATTGGTTCTCTAAAATAGTAAACGAAAGAGGTGATTAGGAGTTCTATAACTTCGTTCTAGTTTGATTAGCATCAAAAGTAGCAAACCCATGACAATCACGTTAAAATCCATGCGTACATCTTACACAAGTCATCATTTAAGGAGACATCATTATTGTTTCATTGGTTCTATAAAATTGTCAGAGAAAGAGGTGATTAGGAGTCCTATTACTTCTTTCTAATTTGATTAGCATCAAAAGGAGCAATCCCATGACTATCGCGTTAAAAATGATGTTTACATCTCACACAAGTCTTTATTTAGGGAGACCTTCTTATTGTTTTCATTGATTCTCTCAAATTGTCAAAGAAAGCTCTGATTATGTGTCCTATGACTTCGTTATAGTTTGATTAGCATCAAAGGAGCAATCCTATCACTAGTATCTTCAAAATGATCCGTGCATCTCACGCAAGTCTTCGTTTAGGGAGACCTTCTTATTGTTTCATTAGTTCTCTCAAATTGTCAAAATATAGATGATTATGAGTCATATTACTTCATTCTAGTTAAAATTAGCATCAAAAGGAGAAATCCCATCACCATCCCATCAAAAACGATGCGTAGATCTCTCACAAGTCTTAATTTAGGAATACCTTCTTATTGTTTCATTGGTTCCCAAAATTGCCAAAGAAAGAGGTGATTTGGAATCCTATAACTTCGTTCTAGTTTGAATAGCATCAAAAGGAACTATCCCATGACTATCGCGTTCGAAATGATGCGTGCAACTCACACAAGTCTTCATTTAAGGAGGTCTTCTTATAATTTCATTGGTTCTCTAGAATTGTCAAAGAAAGAGGTGATTAGGAGTCCTTTTACTTTGTTCTAATTTGATTAGCAGCAGAAGGAGCAATCCCATGACGATCGCGTTAAAAACGATGCGTATATCTCACACAAGTATTGATTTAGGGAGACCTTCTTATTATTTCATTGGTTCTCTCAAATTGTCAAAGAAAGAAGTGATTATGAGTTCTATGACTTCGTTCTAGTTTGATTAGCATCAAAAGGGGAAATCAACTAGTGCCTTCAAAACGATCAGTACATCTCACACAAATCTTCATTTAGGGACACTTTCTCTTTTTTTCATTACTTCTCTCAAATTGTCAAAATATAAGTGATTATGAGTCCTATTACTTCGTTCTATTTGAAATTAGCATCAAAAGGAGTAATCCCATCACTATCGTGTCCAAAACGATGCGTAGATCTCACACAAGTCTTTATTTAGGGAGACCTTCATATTGTATCATTGGTTGTTTCAACTTTACAAAGAAAGAGGTGATTAAGAGTTGTACTATTTTGTTCTAGTTTGATTAGCATCAAAAAGAGAAACCCATCACTATCGCGTTCAAAATCACGCGTACATCTCGCACAAGTCTCCATTTATAAAGATCTTATTGTTTCATTGATTCTCTAAAATTTTCAATGAAAGAGGTGATTAGGAGTCCTATAACTTCGTTCTAGTTTGATTAGTATCGAAAGAAGCAATCCCATGACTATCGCATTCAAAACGATGCGTTCATCTCACACAAGTCTTCATTTAAGTAGACCTTATTATTTCATTGGTTCTCTAAAATAGTAAAAAAGGGGTGATTATGAGTCCTATAACTTCGTTTAGTTTGATTAGCAACAAAAGTAGCAATTCCATGACTATCGCGTTAAAAATGATGCGTACATCTCACACAAGTCTTCATTTAAAGAGACATTCTTATTTTTTCATTGGTTCTCTAAAATTGTCAAAGAACGAGGAGATTACGAGTCCTATTACTTCGTTCTAATATGATTAGCAGTAATCCCATGACTATCGCGTTAAAAACGATGCGTACATCTCACACAAATCTTGATTTAGGGAGACCTTCTTATTGTTTCATTGGTTCTCTCAGATTGTCAAAGAAAGATGTGATTATGAGTCCTATGACTTCGTTATAGTTTGATTAGCATCAAAAGAGCAATCTTATCACTAGTATCTTCAAAACGATCCGTACATCTCACACAAGTCATCATTTAGGGAGACCTTATTGTTTCATTAGTTCTTTTAAATTGTCAAAATATAGGTGATTATGAGTCCTATTACTTCGTTCTTGTTAAAATTAACATCAAAAGGAGCAATCCCATCACTATCGCGTCCAAAAAGATGCGTAGACCTCACACAAGTCTTCATTTAGGGATACCTTCTTATTGTTTCATTGGTTCCCTAAAATTGTCAAAGAATGAGGTGATTAAGAGTCCTATAACTTCGTTCTAGTTTGATTAGCGTCAAAAGGAATAATTCCATGACTATCGCGTTCAAAACGATGCGTACACCTCACACAAGTCTTCATTTAAGGAGGCCTTCTTATTATTTCATTGGTTCACTAGAATTGTCAAAGAAAGAGGTGATTAGAAGTCCTATTGCATTGTTCTAATTTGATTAGCATCAAAAGGAGCAATCCCATGACTATTCGGTTAAAAAGGATGCGTACATCTCACACAAGTCTTGATTTAGAGAGGCTTTCTTATTATTTCATTGGTTCTCTCAAATTGTCAAAGAAAGATGTGATTATGAGTCCTATGACTTCGTTCTAGTTTGATTAGCATCAAAAGGAGCAATCCATTAGTGCCTTCAAAACGATCTGTACATCTCACACAAGTCTTCATTTAGGGACACTTTCTTATTTTTTTCCTTACTTTTCTCAAATTGTCAAAATATAGGTGATTATGAGTCCTATTACTTCGTTCTAGTTGAAATTAACATCAAAAGAAGCAATCCCATCACTATCGTGTCCAAAACGATGCGTAGATCACACACAAGTCTTTATTTAGGTAGGCCTTCATATTGTATCATTGGTCGTTCCAAATTTGCAAAGAAAGAGGTGATTAAGAGTTGTATTATTTCGTTCTAGTTTGATTACGTCAAAAAGAAATACCCATAACTATCGCGTTCAAAACCATGCGTACGTACATATCACACAAGTCTTCAATTAGGGAGACCTTCTTATTGTTTCATTTATTCTCTAAAATTGTCAAAGAAAGGGGTAATTTTTTTATTTTTTATATTTTTTTCTAATTCAAGCTGAAATCTTAATATTCTTGCCTTGGGCAGGAATGTATCCCAAGACCTCTTGGACTCAAAGCCTTATAAGTAGTTGTTTTACCATTGAGCCAAGAGGGACTTGGTTAAAGAAAGAGGTGATTAAGAGTCCTATAACTTTGTTCTAGTTTGAATAGTATCAAAAGTAGCAATCTCATGACTATCGCATTCAAAACGAAGCGTACATCTCACACAAGTCTTCATTTAAGGAGACCTTATTGTTTCATTGGTTCTCTAAAATAGTCGAAGAAATAGGTGGTTAGGAGTCCTATAACTTCGTTCTATTTTGATTAGCATCAAAAGTATCAATCCCATGACTATCGCGTTAAAAACGATGCGTACATCTCACACAAGTCATCATTTCAGAAGATCTCACACAAGTCATCATTTAAGGAGATATCATTATTATTTCAATGGCTCTCTAAAATAGTCAAAAAAGGTGATTAGGAGTCATATTACTTCGTTCTAATTTGATTAGCACCAAAAGAAGCAATCCCATGACTATCGCGTTAAAAACGATGCGTACATCTCACACAAGTCTTGATTTAGGGAGACCTTCTTATTGTTTCATTGATTCTCTTAAATTGTAAAAGAAAGATGTGATTATGAGCCCTATGACTTTGTTATAGTTTGATTAGCATCAAAGGAATAATCCTATCACCAGTATCTTCTAAACGATCCGTACATCTCACACAAGTCTTCATTTAGGGAGGCCATCTTATTGTTTCATTAGTTCTCTCGAATTGTCAAAATATAGGTGATTATGAGTCATATTACTTCGTTCTAGTTAAAATTACAATTAAAAGGAGCAATCGCTTCACTATCGCATCTAAAACGATGCGTAGACCTCACACAAGTTTTCATTTAGGAAGACCTTCTTATTGTTTCATTGGTTCCCTAAAATTGTCAAAGAAAGAGGTGATTAGGAGTCCAATAACTTTACTCTAGTTTGATTAGCATCAAAATGAACAATCCCGTGACTATCGCATTCAAAACGATGCGTACATCTCACACACAAGTCTTCATTTAAGGAGGCCTTATTATTTCATTAGTTCTCTAGAATTGTCAAAGAAAGAGGTGATTAGGAGTCCTTTTACTTCGTTCTAATTTGATTAGCATCAAAAGGAGCGATTATGACTATCGCGTTAAAAACGATGCGTACATCTCACACAAGCCATGATTTATGTAGACCTTCTTATTATTTCATTGGTTCTATCAAATTGTCAAACAAAGAGGTGATTATGAGTCCTATGACTTCGTTCTAGTTTGATTAGAATCAAAAGGAGCAATCCTATCACTAGTGCCTTCAAAACGATTCGTACATCTCACACAAGTCTTCATTTAGGGACACTTTCTTATTTTTTCATTACTTCTCTCAAATTGTCAAAATATAGGTGATTATGAGTCCTATTACTTCGTTCTATTTGAAATTAGCATCAAAAGGAGTAATCCCATCACTATCGTGTCCAAAACGATGCGTAGATCTCACACAAGTCTTTATTTAGGGAGACCTTCATATTGTATCATTGGTTGTTTCAACTTTACAAAGAAAGAGGTGATTAAGAGTTGTACTATTTTGTTCTAGTTTGATTAGCATCAAAAAGAGAAACCCATCACTATCGCGTTCAAAATCACGCGTACATCTTCGTTCTAGTTTGAATAGCATCAAAAGGAACTATCCCATGACTATCGCGTTCGAAATGATGCGTGCAACTCACACAAGTCTTCATTTAAGGAGGTCTTCTTATAATTTCATTGGTTCTCTAGAATGGTCAAAGAAAGAGGTGATTAGGAGTCCTTTTACTTTGTTCTAATTTGATTAGCAGCAGAAGGAGCAATCCCATGACGACCGCGTTAAAACGATGCGTATATCTCACACAAGTATTGATTTAGGGAGACCTTCTTATTATTTCATTGGTTCTCTCAAATTGTCAAAGAAAGAGGTGATTATGAGTTCTATGACTTCGTTCTAGTTTTATTAGCATCAAAAGGGGAAATCAACTAGTGCCTTCAAAACGATCAGTACATCTCACACAAATCTTCATTTAGGGACACTTTCTCCTTTTTTCATTACTTCTCTCAAATTGTCAAAATATAGGTGATTATGAGTCCTATTACTTCGTTCTATTTGAAATTAGCATCAAAAGGAGTAATCCCATCACTATCGTGTCCAAAACGATGCGTAGATCTCACACAAGTCTTTATTTAGGGAGACCTTCATATTGTATCATTGGTTGTTTCAACTTTACAAAGAAAGAGGTGATTAAGAGTTGTACTATTTTGTTCTAGTTTGATTAGCATCAAAAAGAGAAACCCATCACTATCGCGTTCAAAATCACGCGTACATCTCGCACAAGTCTCCATTTATAAAGATCTTATTGTTTCATTGATTCTCTAAAATTTTCAATGAAAGAGGTGATTAAGGAGTCCTATAACTTCGTTCTAGTTTGATTAGTATCAAAAGAAGCAATCCCATGAATTGCATTCAAAACGATGCGTTCATCTCACACAAGTCTTCATTTAAGTAGACCTTATTATTTCATTGGTTCTCTAAAATAGTAAAAAAGGGGTGATTATGAGTCCTATAACTTCGTTCTAGTTTGATTAGCAACAAAAGTAGCAATTCCATGACTATCGCGTTAAAAATGATGCGTACATCTCACACAAGTCTTCATTTAAAGAGACATTCTTATTGTTTCATTGGTTCTCTAAAATTGTCAAAGAACGAGGAGATTACGAGTCCTATTACTTCGTTCTAATATGATTAGCAGTAATCCCATGACTATCGCGTTAAAAACGATGCGTACATCTCACACAAATCTTGATTTAGGGAGACCTTCTTATTGTTTCATTGGTTCTCTCAGATTGTCAAAGAAAGATGTGATTATGAGTCCTATGACTTCGTTATAGTTTGATTAGCATCAAAAGAGCAATCTTATCACTAGTATCTTCAAAACGATCCGTACATCTCACACAAGTCATCATTTAGGGAGACCTTCTTATTGTTTCATTAGTTCTTTTAAATTGTCAAAATATAGGTGATTATGAGTCCTATTACTTCGTTCTTGTTAAAATTAACATCAAAAGGAGCAATCCCATCACTATCGCGTCCAAAAAGATGCGTAGACCTCACACAAGTCTTCATTTAGGGATACCTTCTTATTGTTTCATTGGTTCCCTAAAATTGTCAAAGAATGAGGTGATTAAGAGTCCTATAACTTCGTTCTAGTTTGATTAGCGTCAAAAGGAATAATTCCATGACTATCGCGTTCAAAACGAAGCGTACATCTCACACAAGTCTTCATTTAAGGAGACCTTATTGTTTCATTGGTTCTCTAAAATAGTCGAAGAAATAGGTGATTAGGAGTCCTATAACTTCGTTCTATTTTGATTAGCATCAAAAGTATCAATCCCATGACTATCGCGTTAAAAACGATGCGTACATTTCACACAAGTCATCATTTCAGAAGATCTCACACAAGTCATCATTTAAGGAGACATCATTATTATTTCAATGGTTCTCTAAAATAGTCAAAAAAGGTGATTAGGAGTCATATTACTTCGTTCTAATTTGATTAGCACCAAAAGAAGCAATCCCATGACTATCGCGTTAAAAACGATGCGTACATCTCACACAAGTCTTGATTTATGTAGACCTTCTTATTGTTTCATTGGTTCTATCAAATTGTCAAACAAAGAGGTGATTATGAGTCCTATGACTTCGTTCTAGTTTGATTAGAATCAAAAGGAGCAATCCTATCACTAGTGCCTTCAAAACGATTCGTACATCTCACACAAGTCTTCATTTAGGGACACTTTCTTATTTTTTCATTACTTCTCTCAAATTATCAAAATATAGGTGATTATGAGTCCTATTACTTCGTTCTCGTTGAAATTAGCATCAAAAGGAGCAATCCCATCACTATCGTGTCCAAAACGATGCGTAGATCTCACACAAGTTTTTATTTAGGGAGACCTTCATATTGTATCATTGGTTGTTTCAAATTTACAAAGGTCTCTTGGTGATTAAGAATTGTATTATTTCGTTCTAGTTTGATTAGCGTCAAAAAGAGAAACCCATGACTATCGCATTCAAAACCATGCGTACATCTCACACAAGTCTTCATTTACGGATACCTTCTTATTGTTTCATTGATTCTCTAAAATTGTCAAAGAAAGAGATGATTAGGAGTCCTATAACTTCGTTCTAGTTTGATTAGTATCAAAATGAGCAATCCCATGACTATCGCGTTCAAAACGATGCGTACATCTCACACAGATCTTCATTTAAGGAGACCTTATTGTTTTATTGGTTCTCTAAAATAGTAAACGAAAGAGGTGATTAGGAGTTCTATAACTTCGTTCTAGTTTGATTAGCATCAAAAGTAGCAAACCCATGACAATCGCGTTAAAATCCATGCGTACATCTTACACAAGTCATCATTTAAGGAGACATCATTATTGTTTCATTGGTTCTATAAAATTGTCAGAGAAAGAGGTGATTAGGAGTCCTATTACTTCTTTCTAATTTGATTAGCATCAAAAGGAGCAATCCCATGACTATCACGTTAAAAATGATGTTTACATCTCACACAAGTCTTTATTTAGGGAGACCTTCTTATTGTTTTCATTGATTCTCTCAAATTGTCAAAGAAAGCTCTGATTATGTGTCCTATGACTTCGTTATAGTTTGATTAGCATCAAAGGAGCAATCCTATCACTAGTATCTTCAAAATGATCCGTGCATCTCACGCAAGTCTTCGTTTAGGGAGACCTTCTTATTGTTTCATTAGTTCTCTCAAATTGTCAAAATATAGATGATTATGAGTCATATTACTTCATTCTAGTTAAAATTAGCATCAAAAGGAGAAATCCCATCACCATCCCATCAAAAACGATGCGTAGATCTCTCACAAGTCTTAATTTAGGAATACCTTCTTATTGTTTCATTGGTTCCCAAAAATTGCCAAAGAAAGAGGTGATTTGGAATCCTATAACTTCGTTCTAGTTTGAATAGCATCAAAAGGAACTATCCCATGACTATCGCGTTCGAAATGATGCGTGCAACTCACACAAGTCTTCATTTAAGGAGGTCTTCTTATAATTTCATTGGTTCTCTAGAATTGTCAAAGAAAGAGGTGATTAGGAGTCCTTTTACTTTGTTCTAATTTGATTAGCAGCAGAAGGAGCAATCCCATGACGATCGCGTTAAAAACGATGCGTATATCTCACACAAGTATTGATTTAGGGAGACCTTCTTATTATTTCATTGGTTCTCTCAAATTGTCAAAGAAAGAGGTGATTATGAGTTCTATGACTTCGTTCTAGTTTGATTAGCATCAAAAGGGGAAATCAACTAGTGCCTTGAAAACGATCAGTACATCTCACACAAATCTTCATTTAGGGACACTTTCTCTTTTTTTCATTACTTCTCTCAAATTGTCAAAATATAAGTGATTATGAGTCCTATTACTTCGTTCTATTTGAAATTAGCATCAAAAGGAGTAATCCCATCACTATCGTGTCCAAAACGATGCGTAGATCTCACACAAGTCTTTATTTAGGGAGACCTTCATATTGTATCATTGGTTGTTTCAACTTTACAAAGAAAGAGGTGATTAAGAGTTGTACTATTTTGTTCTAGTTTGATTAGCATCAAAAAGAGAAACCCATCACTATCGCGTTCAAAATCACGCGTACATCTCGCACAAGTCTCCATTTATAAAGATCTTATTGTTTCATTGATTCTCTAAAATTTTCAATGAAAGAGGTGATTAGGAGTCCTATAACTTCGTTCTAGTTTGATTAGTATCGAAAGAAGCAATCCCATGACTATCGCATTCAAAACGATGCGTTCATCTCACACAAGTCTTCATTTAAGTAGACCTTATTATTTCATTGGTTCTCTAAAATAGTAAAAAAGGGGTGATTATGAGTCCTATAACTTCGTTTTAGTTTGATTAGCAACAAAAGTAGCAATTCCATGACTATCGCGTTAAAAATGATGCATACATCTCACACAAGTCTTCATTTAAAGAGACATTCTTATTTTTTCATTGGTTCTCTAAAATTGTCAAAGAACGAGGAGATTACGAGTCCTATTACTTCGTTCTAATATGATTAGCAGTAATCCCATGACTATCGCGTTAAAAACGATGCGTACATCTCACACAAATCTTGATTTAGGGAGACCTTCTTATTGTTTCATTGGTTCTCTCAGATTGTCAAAGAAAGATGTGATTATGAGTCCTATGACTTCGTTATAGTTTGATTAGCATCAAAAGAGCAATCTTATCACTAGTATCTTCAAAACGATCCGTACATCTCACACAAGTCATCATTTAGGGAGACCTTATTGTTTCATTAGTTCTTTTAAATTGTCAAAATATAGGTGATTATGAGTCCTATTACTTCGTTCTTGTTAAAATTAACATCAAAAGGAGCAATCCCATCACTATCGCGTCCAAAAAGATGCGTAGACCTCACACAAGTCTTCATTTAGGGATACCTTCTTATTGTTTCATTGGTTCCCTAAAATTGTCAAAGAATGAGGTGATTAAGAGTCCTATAACTTCGTTCTAGTTTGATTAGCGTCAAAAGGAATAATTCCATGACTATCGCGTTCAATACGATGCGTACACCTCACACAAGTCTTCATTTAAGGAGGCCTTCTTATTATTTCATTGGTTCACTAGAATTGTCAAAGAAAGAGGTGATTAGAAGTCCTATTGCATTGTTCTAATTTGATTAGCATCAAAAGGAGCAATCCCATGACTATTCGGTTAAAAAGGATGCGTACATCTCACACAAGTCTTGATTTAGAGAGGCTTTCTTATTATTTCATTGGTTCTCTCAAATTGTCAAAGAAAGATGTGATTATGAGTCCTATGACTTCGTTCTAGTTTGATTAGCATCAAAAGGAGCAATCCATTAGTGCCTTCAAAACGATCTGTACATCTCACACAAGTCTTCATTTAGGGACACTTTCTTATTTTTTTCCTTACTTTTCTCAAATTGTCAAAATATAGGTGATTATGAGTCCTATTACTTCGTTCTAGTTGAAATTAACATCAAAAGAAGCAATCCCATCACTATCGTGTCCAAAACGATGCGTAGATCACACACAAGTCTTTATTTAGGTAGGCCTTCATATTGTATCATTGGTCGTTCCAAATTTGCAAAGAAAGAGGTGATTAAGAGTTGTATTATTTCGTTCTAGTTTGATTACGTCAAAAAGAAATACCCATAACTATCGCGTTCAAAACCATGCGTACGTACATATCACACAAGTCTTCAATTAGGGAGACCTTCTTATTGTTTCATTTATTCTCTAAAATTGTCAAAGAAAGGGGTAATTTTTTTACTTTTTATATTTTTTTTTCTAATTCAAGCTGAAATCTTAATATTCTTGCCTTGGGCAGGAATGTATCCCAAGACCTCTTGGACTCAAAGCCTTATAAGTAGTTGTTTTACCATTGAGCCAAGAGGGACTTGGTTAAAGAAAGAGGTGATTAAGAGTCCTATAACTTTGTTCTAGTTTGAATAGTATCAAAAGTAGCAATCTCATGACTATCGCATTCAAAACGAAGCGTACATCTCACACAAGTCTTCATTTAAGGAGACCTTATTGTTTCATTGGTTCTCTAAAATAGTCGAAGAAATAGGTGGTTAGGAGTCCTATAACTTCGTTCTATTTTGATTAGCATCAAAAGTATCAATCCCATGACTATCGCGTTAAAAACGATGCGTACATCTCACACAAGTCTTGATTTAGGGAGACCTTCTTATTGTTTCATTGGTTCTCTTAAATTGTAAAAGAAAGATGTGATTATGAGCCCTATGACTTTGTTATAGTTTGATTAGCATCAAAGGAATAATCCTATCACCAGTATCTTCTAAACGATCCGTACATCTCACACAAGTCTTCATTTAGGGAGGCCATCTTATTGTTTCATTAGTTCTCTCGAATTGTCAAAATATAGGTGATTATGAGTCATATTACTTCGTTCTAGTTAAAATTACAATTAAAAGGAGCAATCGCTTCACTATCGCATCTAAAACGATGCGTAGACCTCACACAAGTTTTCATTTAGGAAGACCTTCTTATTGTTTCATTGGTTCCCTAAAATTGTCAAAGAAAGAGGTGATTAGGAGTCCAATAACTTTACTCTAGTTTGATTAGCATCAAAATGAACAATCCCGTGACTATCGCATTCAAAACGATGCGTACATCTCACACACAAGTCTTCATTTAAGGAGGCCTTATTATTTCATTAGTTCTCTAGAATTGTCAAAGAAAGAGGTGATTAGGAGTCCTTTTACTTCGTTCTAATTTGATTAGCATCAAAAGGAGCGATTATGACTATCGCGTTAAAAACGATGCGTACATCTCACACAAGCCATGATTTATGTAGACCTTCTTATTATTTCATTGGTTCTATCAAATTGTCAAACAAAGAGGTGATTATGAGTCCTATGACTTCGTTCTAGTTTGATTAGAATCAAAAGGAGCAATCCTATCACTAGTGCCTTCAAAACGATTCGTACATCTCACACAAGTCTTCATTTAGGGACACTTTCTTATTTTTTCATTACTTCTCTCAAATTGTCAAAATATAGGTGATTATGAGTCCTATTACTTCGTTCTATTTGAAATTAGCATCAAAAGGAGTAATCCCATCACTATCGTGTCCAAAACGATGCGTAGATCTCACACAAGTCTTTATTTAGGGAGACCTTCATATTGTATCATTGGTTGTTTCAACTTTACAAAGAAAGAGGTGATTAAGAGTTGTACTATTTTGTTCTAGTTTGATTAGCATCAAAAAGAGAAACCCATCACTATCGCGTTCAAAATCACGCGTACATCTTCGTTCTAGTTTGAATAGCATCAAAAGGAACTATCCCATGACTATCGCGTTCGAAATGATGCGTGCAACTCACACAAGTCTTCATTTAAGGAGGTCTTCTTATAATTTCATTGGTTCTCTAGAATGGTCAAAGAAAGAGGTGATTAGGAGTCCTTTTACTTTGTTCTAATTTGATTAGCAGCAGAAGGAGCAATCCCATGACGACCGCGTTAAAAACGATGCGTATATCTCACACAAGTATTGATTTAGGGAGACCTTCTTATTATTTCATTGGTTCTCTCAAATTGTCAAAGAAAGAGGTGATTATGAGTTCTATGACTTCGTTCTAGTTTGATTAGCATCAAAAGGGGAAATCAACTAGTGCCTTCAAAACGATCAGTACATCTCACACAAATCTTCATTTAGGGACACTTTCTCCTTTTTTCATTACTTCTCTCAAATTGTCAAAATATAGGTGATTATGAGTCCTATTACTTCGTTCTATTTGAAATTAGCATCAAAAGGAGTAATCCCATCACTATCGTGTCCAAAACGATGCGTAGATCTCACACAAGTCTTTATTTAGGGAGACCTTCATATTGTATCATTGGTTGTTTCAACTTTACAAAGAAAGAGGTGATTAAGAGTTGTACTATTTTGTTCTAGTTTGATTAGCATCAAAAAGAGAAACCCATCACTATCGCGTTCAAAATCACGCGTACATCTCGCACAAGTCTCCATTTATAAAGATCTTATTGTTTCATTGATTCTCTAAAATTTTCAATGAAAGAGGTGATTAAGGAGTCCTATAACTTCGTTCTAGTTTGATTAGTATCAAAAGAAGCAATCCCATGAATTGCATTCAAAACGATGCGTTCATCTCACACAAGTTTTTATTTAAGTAGACCTTATTATTTCATTGGTTCTCTAAAATAGTAAAAAAAGTGGTGATTATGAGTCCTATAACTTCGTTCTAGTTTGATTAGCAACAAAAGTAGCAATTCCATGACTATCGCGTTAAAAATGATGCGTACATCTCACACAAGTCTTCATTTAAAGGGACATTTTTATTGTTTCATTGGTTCTCTAAAATTGTCAAAGAACGAGGAGATTACGAGTCCTATTACTTCGTTCTAATATGATTAGCAGTAATCCCATGACTATCGCGTTAAAAACGATGCGTACATCTCACACAAATCTTGATTTAGGGAGACCTTCTTATTGTTTCATTGGTTCTCTCAGATTGTCAAAGAAAGATGTGATTATGAGTCCTATGACTTCGTTATAGTTTGATTAGCATCAAAAGAGCAATCTTATCACTAGTATCTTCAAAACGATCCGTACATCTCACACAAGTCATCATTTAGGGAGACCTTCTTATTGTTTCATTAGTTCTTTTAAATTGTCAAAATATAGGTGATTATGAGTCCTATTACTTCGTTCTTGTTAAAATTAACATCAAAAGGAGCAATCCCATCACTATCGCGTCCAAAAAGATGCGTAGACCTCACACAAGTCTTCATTTAGGGATACCTTCTTATTGTTTCATTGGTTCCCTAAAATTGTCAAAGAAGGAGGTGATTAGGAGTCCTATAACTTCGTTCTAGTTTGATTAGCATCAAAAGGAACAATCCATGACTATCGCATTCAAAACAATGCGTACACCTCACACAAGTCTTCATTTAAGGAGGACTTCTTATTATTTCATTGGTTCACTAGAATTGTCAAAGAAAGAGGTGATTAGGAGTCCTATTACTTCGTTCTAATTTGATTAGCATCAAAAGGAGCAATCCCATTACTATCGCGTTAAAAACGATGCGTACATCTCACATAAGTCTTGATTTAGGGAGACCTTCTATTTATTTCATTGGTTCTCTCAAATTGTCAAAGAAAGAGGTGATTATGAGTCCTATGACTTCGTTCTAGTTTGATTAGCATCAAAAGGAGCAATCCATTAGTGCCTTCAAAACGATCTGTACATCTCACACAAGTCTTCATTTAGGGACACTTTCTTATTTTTTTCCTTACTTTTCTCAAATTGTCAAAATATAGGTGATTATGAGTCCTATTACTTCGTTCTAGTTGAAATTAACATCAAAAGAAGCAATCCCATCACTATCGTGTCCAAAACGATGCGTAGATCACACACAAGTCTTTATTTAGGTAGGCCTTCATATTGTATCATTGGTCGTTCCAAATTTGCAAAGAAAGAGGTGATTAAGAGTTGTATTATTTCGTTCTAGTTTGATTACGTCAAAAAGAAATACCCATAACTATCGCGTTCAAAACCATGCGTACGTACATATCACACAAGTCTTCAATTAGGGAGACCTTCTTATTGTTTCATTTATTCTCTAAAATTGTCAAAGAAAGGGGTAATTTTTTTATTTTTTATATTTTTTTCTAATTCAAGCTGAAATCTTAATATTCTTGCCTTGGGCAGGAATGTATCCCAAGACCTCTTGGACTCAAAGCCTTATAAGTAGTTGTTTTACCATTGAGCCAAGAGGGACTTGGTTAAAGAAAGAGGTGATTAAGAGTCCTATAACTTTGTTCTAGTTTGAATAGTATCAAAAGTAGCAATCTCATGACTATCGCATTCAAAACGAAGCGTACATCTCACACAAGTCTTCATTTAAGGAGACCTTATTGTTTCATTGGTTCTCTAAAATAGTCGAAGAAATAGGTGGTTAGGAGTCCTATAACTTCGTTCTATTTTGATTAGCATCAAAAGTATCAATCCCATGACTATCGCGTTAAAAACGATGCGTACATCTCACACAAGTCATCATTTCAGAAGATCTCACACAAGTCATCATTTTAGGAGATATCATTATTATTTCAATGGCTCTCTAAAATAGTCAAAAAAGGTGATTAGGAGTCATATTACTTCGTTCTAATTTGATTAGCACCAAAAGAAGCAATCCCATGACTATCGCGTTAAAAACGATGCGTACATCTCACACAAGTCTTGATTTAGGGAGACCTTCTTATTGTTTCATTGGTTCTCTTAAATTGTAAAAGAAAGATGTGATTATGAGCCCTATGACTTTGTTATAGTTTGATTAGCATCAAAGGAATAATCCTATCACCAGTATCTTCTAAACGATCCGTACATCTCACACAAGTCTTCATTTAGGGAGGCCATCTTATTGTTTCATTAGTTCTCTCGAATTGTCAAAATATAGGTGATTATGAGTCATATTACTTCGTTCTAGTTAAAATTACAATTAAAAGGAGCAATCGCTTCACTATCGCATCTAAAACGATGCGTAGACCTCACACAAGTTTTCATTTAGGAAGACCTTCTTATTGTTTCATTGGTTCCCTAAAATTGTCAAAGAAAGAGGTGATTAGGAGTCCAATAACTTTACTCTAGTTTGATTAGCATCAAAATGAACAATCCCGTGACTATCGCATTCAAAACGATGCGTACATCTCACACACAAGTCTTCATTTAAGGAGGCCTTATTATTTCATTAGTTCTCTAGAATTGTCAAAGAAAGAGGTGATTAGGAGTCCTTTTACTTCGTTCTAATTTGATTAGCATCAAAAGGAGCGATTATGACTATCGCGTTAAAAACGATGCGTACATCTCACACAAGCCATGATTTATGTAGACCTTCTTATTATTTCATTGGTTCTATCAAATTGTCAAACAAAGAGGTGATTATGAGTCCTATGACTTCGTTCTAGTTTGATTAGAATCAAAAGGAGCAATCCTATCACTAGTGCCTTCAAAACGATTCGTACATCTCACACAAGTCTTCATTTAGGGACACTTTCTTATTTTTTTCATTACTTCTCTCAAATTATCAAAATATAGGTGATTATGAGTCCTATTACTTCGTTCTCGTTGAAATTAGCATCAAAAGGAGCAATCCCATCACTATCGTGTCCAAAACGATGCGTAGATCTCACACAAGTTTTTATTTAGGGAGACCTTCATATTGTATCATTGGTTGTTTCAAATTTACAAAGGTCTCTTGGTGATTAAGAATTGTATTATTTCGTTCTAGTTTGATTAGCGTCAAAAAGAGAAACCCATGACTATCGCATTCAAAACCATGCGTACATCTCACACAAGTCTTCATTTAGGGATACCTTCTTATTGTTTCATTGATTCTCTAAAATTGTCAAAGAAAGAGATGATTAGGAGTCCTATAACTTCGTTCTAGTTTGATTAGTATCAAAATGAGCAATCCCATGACTATCGCGTTCAAAACGATGCGTACATCTCACACAGATCTTCATTTAAGGAGACCTTATTGTTTTATTGGTTCTCTAAAATAGTAAACGAAAGAGGTGATTAGGAGTTCTATAACTTCGTTCTAGTTTGATTAGCATCAAAAGTAGCAAACCCATGACAATCGCGTTAAAATCCATGCGTACATCTACACAAGTCATCATTTAAGGAGACATCATTATTGTTTCATTGGTTCTATAAAATTGTCAGAGAAAGAGGTGATTAGGAGTCCTATTACTTCTTTCTAATTTGATTAGCATCAAAAGGAGCAATCCCATGACTATCGCGTTAAAAATGATGTTTACATCTCACACAAGTCTTTATTTAGGGAGACCTTCTTATTGTTTTCATTGATTCTCTCAAATTGTCAAAGAAAGCTCTGATTATGTGTCCTATGACTTCGTTATAGTTTGATTAGCATCAAAGGAGCAATCCTATCACTAGTATCTTCAAAATGATCCGTGCATCTCACGCAAGTCTTCGTTTAGGGAGACCTTCTTATTGTTTCATTAGTTCTCTCAAATTGTCAAAATATATATGATTATGAGTCATATTACTTCATTCTAGTTAAAATTAGCATCAAAAGGAGAAATCCCATCACCATCCCATCAAAAACGATGCGTAGATCTCTCACAAGTCTTAATTTAGGAATACCTTCTTATTGTTTCATTGGTTCCCAAAAATTGCCAAAGAAAGAGGTGATTTGGAATCCTATAACTTCGTTCTAGTTTGAATAGCATCAAAAGGAACTATCCCATGACTATCGCGTTCGAAATGATGCGTGCAACTCACACAAGTCTTCATTTAAGGAGGTCTTCTTATAATTTCATTGGTTCTCTAGAATGGTCAAAGAAAGAGGTGATTAGGAGTCCTTTTACTTTGTTCTAATTTGATTAGCAGCAGAAGGAGCAATCCCATGACGACCGCGTTAAAAACGATGCGTATATCTCACACAAGTATTGATTTAGGGAGACCTTCTTATTATTTCATTGGTTCTCTCAAATTGTCAAAGAAAGAGGTGATTATGAGTTCTATGACTTCGTTCTAGTTTGATTAGCATCAAAAGGGGAAATCAACTAGTGCCTTCAAAACGATCAGTACATCTCACACAAATCTTCATTTAGGGACACTTTCTCCTTTTTCATTACTTCTCTCAAATTGTCAAAATATAGGTGATTATGAGTCCTATTACTTCGTTCTATTTGAAATTAGCATCAAAAGGAGTAATCCCATCACTATCGTGTCCAAAACGATGCGTAGATCTCACACAAGTCTTTATTTAGGGAGACCTTCATATTGTATCATTGGTTGTTTCAACTTTACAAAGAAAGAGGTGATTAAGAGTTGTACTATTTGTTCTAGTTTGTTTAGCATCAAAAGAGAAACCCATCACTATCGCGTTCAAAATCACGCGTACATCTCGCACAAGTCTCCATTTATAAAGATCTTATTGTTTCATTGATTCTCTAAAATTTTCAATGAAAGAGGTGATTAAGGAGTCCTATAACTTCGTTCTAGTTTGATTAGTATCAAAAGAAGCAATCCCATGAATGCATTCAAAACGATGCGTTCATCTCACACAAGTCTTCTTTAATAGACCTTATTTTCATGGTTTCTCTAAAATAAAAAAGGGTGA
>JAINUT010001312.1:0-25745 GCA_020205555.1 Panax stipuleanatus | reverse complement strand
CTCCCCATCAAGCGTTTGATTTAGAGTCGTCGACTTGACTTTCACCCCGCCTTACACCGGGTCTCCCAAGGTGATGGAGGTGTTTTGCCGGTCGACCTCGCCGCCCCAATAGTGTTTGAAACGCTGTCCATTGACTTTGAAGGTTTTGTCTGAGTGAGACCTCAATAGCCCCATGGGGATACACCCTTAGCAATTGTGAACGACCCCGACCATCGGGACTTCAACTTCCCCGGGAATAATTTCAGCCGGGAGTTAAAAAGAAGCACCTTCTGGCCCTGTTCGAAATTCCTTTCGACAATTTTCTTGTCATGCCACCGCTTTGTCCTTTCCTTATACAACTTAGCGTTTTCATACGCGTGCAGACGAAACTCGTCTGATTCATTGAGTTGTAATAGTCTTCGTTCACTTGCTGCATCCAGATCGAAATTGAGCTTTTGGATAGCCCAATATGAGTTGTGCTCTAGCTCCACAGGAAGATGACAAGCCTTGCCATAAACAAGCTTATATGGAGACATTCCGATAGGCGTTTTATAAGCAGTGCGGTATGCCCACAAGGCATCATCAAGCTTCTTTGACCAGTCCTTCCGATTAGGGTTAACAATCTTCTCCAAGATACGCTTGACCTCTCGATTAGAGATCTCTTCTTGGCCACTTGTCTGCGGATGATAACCTGTGGCTATTTATGGGTCACCCCATACTTAGCAAGAAGGGCTTCAAAATATTTGTTGCAAAAATGTGACCCTTCATCACTGATTATTGCCAGAGGGGTGCCGAAGCGAGTGAAAATATTTTTCCTTAAGAAATTAAGCACCGCCTTAGCATCATTAGAAGGCAAGGCGACTGCTTCTACCCATTTGGAGACATAATCAACCACAACAAGAATATAGAGATTGTTGTAGGAAGACGGGAATGGTCTCATGAAGTCAATACCCCATACATCAAACAACTCTACTTCAAGGATATTCTGCAGAGGCAATTCATGCCTTTTTGAGATGGTTCCTACCCTTTGGTATCTATCGTAGTGCGACACATATATGTGTGCATCTTTGAAGAGGGTAGGCCAGTAAAACCCAGATTGGAGTACTTTAGCAGCAGTTCTTTGGCCCCCAAAATGTCCTCCATAATTTGAGGAATGGCAATGATGGAGCACACCTTCGATTTCCTCCTCTGGCAAACATCTCCGTAGAATTTGATCTGAACACTGCTTGAATAAGAAGGGCTCGTCCCATAAGTATTGTTTTGCATCATTTAGGAATTTCTTCCTCTGTTGATTGCTCAAGTGGGAGGAAGCACTTGACAAGCGACAAAATTAGCAAAGTCCGCATACCACGGGTCTTTGCTTTGGAAGACAAACAGTTGTTCATCCGGTAAGAAATCATTGATGTCTTTGACTGCATCTCCCGAATGAGGAGGGTTTTCCAACCTCGACAGGTGATCTGGTACCTGGTTTTCTATCCCCTTTTTGTCGCGGATCTCCAGATCGAACTCCTGGAGAAGAAGGACCCAACTTATCAGCCTAGGCTTTGCATCTTTCTTCTCTATCAGATATTTGATGGCTGAATGGTCTGTGTACACGGTCACTTTTGTTCCAATGAGATAGGAACGGAATTTGTCGAAAGCATAAACCACTGCCAGCAGTTCCTTCTCGGTTGTGGTGTAATTTAACTGAGCATCAGTTAATGTTTTGCTGGCATAGTAGATCGTGTGGAACACTTTGTCCCTTCTCTGTCCCAACACTGTCCCAATTGCAAAATTACTGGCGTCGTACATGAGCTCAAATGGGAAAGTCCAGTTAGGAGCTACCACAATAGGAGTTGAAATGAGTTTTTCCTTCAATAGATCAAATGCTCTGAGGCAGGCTTCGTCAAATTGAAAAGGCATATCCTTTTCCAATAGTGAACATAGCGGTTTGGTTATCTTTGAGAAGTCCTTGATAAACCGCCTATAGAATCCTGCATGTCCAAGAAAACTCCTAACCCCTTTCACTGATGTAGGCGGCGGTAGACTATTGATGACATCAATTTTAGCCTTGTCTACCTCGATACCACCATTAGATACTCCGTGGCCCAGAATAATGCCCTCCTTGCCCATGAAGTGGCACTTCTCCCAGTTCAATACAAGATTAGTTTCAACACATCTTTGGAGAACGACAGTCAAATTCACCAGACAGTTATCAAATGAACTCCTAAATACAGAAAAATCGTCCATGAAAACCTCGAGGGTCTTTTCGACCATGTCAGAGAAAATGGACATCATGCAACTGTTGGAATGTTGCAGGAGCGTTACACAACCCAAATGACATTTTCCGAAAGGCAAAGATCCCATACGGACATGTGAACGTTGTTTTCTCCTGATCTTCGGGAGCAATAGAAATTTGATTATATCCAGAATAACCATCTAGCAGACAATAGAAATCATGCCCAGCAAGTCTATCGAGCATCTGATCAATAAATAGTAGAGGGAAGTGATCCTTACTGGTGGACTTGTTCAACTTTTTGTAGTCCATACATACCCTCCATCCAGTCACCGTTCTGGTTGGAATCAGCTCGTTATTCTCATTGGCTACTACCGTCATGCCGCCTTTTTTTGGCATGAACTGAATGGGACTGACCCAAGGACTGTCCGAGATGGGGAAGATAATGCCCGCATCTAGCAGCTTAATGATTTCCTTCCGGACCACCTCTTTCATTATTGGGTTCAACCGCCTCTGATGTTCAATGGTCGGCTTGGATCCTTCCTCCAGTAGAATTTTGTGCATACAAAGGGATGGACTGATCCCTTTAATGTCTGAAATCGACCACCCCAGTGCCGTTTTATACTGTTTAAGCACTAGCAGTAGCTTCTCTTCCTGGCATTCATCTAACGATGCAGATATTATAACAGGCAAAGTGGATGATTCCCCCAAGTATGCATACCTCAGATGATTGGGCAAGGGCTTTAACCCGAGGATAAGAGGTTCTACAATTGATGGCTGGGCCTTGGAAGTAGATACTTCTGGATCATTCAGAGACTCAAACTGTCTTTAGAACTGTGTAGATCTCTGGGGTGCATCCAGCAAGTTAGCACATTCAACATGGGTGGCCTCTTCCATAGTACTGGTACCTGTTAATGTAGCTTCTAAAGGGTCTGTCATGCATGTTTCTGAGAATACTTCCCTGAATGTATCATCAATCACTTTAATCTGGAAGCAGTCTTCAGGGGGGTGTTCGGATATTTCATTGCCCTAAACATATTGAAAGTTACTTCCTGATCCTGTACTCTCATAGTCAGCTCCCCTTTCTGCACATCTATAAGGGTTCTCCCAGTTGCTAAGAATGGTTTGCCCAGTATTATCGGGACCTCCCTGTCTTCCTCGAAGTCCAGGACAATAAAGTCCGCTGGGAAGATTAACTTGTCCACCTTGACAAGCACATCCTCTACTATCCCCTTCGGGTAAGTGAGAGATCTATCCGCCAATTGCAAGGTAACACTTGTGGGTTTGGCTTCATTTAGCCCAAGCTTCTTATATATTGACAGAGGCATCAAATTTATACTCGCCCCCAAATCACATAAGGCCTTGCCAATGAATTGGTCCAACATTTAAGAAATACAAAACTACTGTCTTCAAAATCTTGATTATGACGATGCCAATCTGCGTATTTCCCATGTTGATCTTGAGCTGCTACTAATCTAGCTCTTTTTGTCTTCACATCGTCTGCCATTCGTCGTACTAAATCCGGTCCCAATTGAAGTCGTCGTTCTCTGACCTCATCCCAATGTAACGGTGTTCTGCATTTTCTTCCGTGGAGAGCTTCGTACGATGGCTTACCGATATTTGTATAATAATTATTACTATAAGCGGATTCTACTAAGGGTAAGTGATATTCCAAGTTATCTTTGAAATCTATTACGCAAGCTCTTCCAAAACTTTGAAGTGGAGCGCGGGTTTCGATTGGAAATTATTAACACCAATATTTCGTATTGCAAAACGATTATTTCGCTAACTGATTTAAATTGAATCGAATATCTATCGGTAGGGAGTGTGTCATCTTTTTCAATCGGTCGACATATTCTATAACTTCTCGTCTCATATAGACCACTAATAGTGTCTTCGAAGATCCCGGTACGTTTTTGTGCTTCCTGGGTGAACGAACTATGTCCAACTATATGCCTCATGAAAACTCTTATCTCGCAAATTTTAGTTACGGTTGACTCTCACGCTCGATCTACAAATTTCAAGATACCATTATTATTTCTTCTGAACTTTTTCGTCTTTATCTTCTCGTACTTTTGTCTTTATTTTGTTATCCCTTCACTCTATCCAACAACGTTGGACAAACCTCCGTTATAACTTTGGACTCTTTGGGTCCCTTCACTTCTATTTCCAATCTCTTCATCTTCCTGATTAGTTCCTCTCGAGTTATCAACTTGAATAATTTCTACATTCCCTTTTCCTACTTAGTATATCGGCTACTACGTTCGCCTTTTCCAGGTGATAGAGAATTTCGCCTTGGTAGTCTTCGACTGCTCCCAATTACTTATCGCCTTCACCTCTGCCGGATCTGACGTGCCCTAAAACTAACCTTCTTCTTGACACATAACACTGGTGCTCCCCAAGGGAAAACACACTCGGCTGAATATATCCTTTATCTAATATTTCTTGTAATTGTATTATTAATTCTTTATTTCTACAGGCGCCATAAGATAGGTGCTTCCGAAATCAGTGCAGTTTTCGGTACTAAATCTATAACGACTTGTTTTCTCTATTTGGCGGAAGGCCGGGCAGATCGTCTGCGAATACACCTTGGATTTCTATCTCTACCGATACTTTCTTTATTGCTACTCTCACTCTCTTAGTATCTACAATATAGGTGAAACAATCTACACAAACTTTTCTTAACAATATCTTGGCCTGCATCATCGTGAAGGAAAAACAATTACCTAAGCGACAAGCTACCATAAAACATTCCCTTAGACAGGTTTGGAGTCTGAAGGTTCACATTTTTCTTCCTAACAGTCAATTATCGAAGTATGGTTATGTAATTAGTCCATTTTTAGTATCCCATCACACCTTCCAAATTTTATCGGAATTCAGTCTATGCTTAGTTTACATCCCCTAATTTATGCGCAACAATTTCGGTAAACAAATTTCTACGGGAATTACTTCCTTATTCACAACTTCTATGTTCAAATGATCTTCTAATCGTTCTTAGGGTAACTTAGTCGTCTCACAGTTCTTCAGATGCAAGGGAAATATAGAACTCGAATCAGATAATATATACGCATTTATATTATTGATTAAGACGACACCTGACATCATAACTTGGAACGCCACTGCATCATGTATCATAACGTTAGTCGTACGTGGCATTGGTTCACTTGATTGAGCTGGTTCAATTATCGTCATCTCCCCACTATGGCTTCCTTTGTTGCCGTCTTCTTCCTTCCTTCCTTTCTTTGGGCAGTCCTTAATCCAATGATCTGCTGATTTATAAGCGAATCATCCTCTGATCTTTTTTAGGTTTGGGCAATTCGGGGAAATATGCCCTTCCTGGCCGCAGCTATAGCAAACGCCTCGTCCCTTCTAGCACTCTCCTTGATGACTCTTTCCACATTTTGGGCAAACATTGTTCTTTTTCTTGAGTCCTTCTTGGTGACTTCCCCTCGGATTGTTGTTGATGTTGTTGTTGTCCCATCTTCTTTTGTTTCCGTCCCCTTCCTCGTTTGTTTCCTTCTGCCAATTGCGTATTTGACGTTTTTCAGATCCATACGCAAAACACTCTTTGGTTTTCTCCTTCCTAGGACAGTTAAGAGAAATATGACCCTTCTCACCGCACTTATAACACATATATTTTCCTTTCAAGCACGCTCCCATGTGGTTCTTTCTACATTTCTTACAGGCTTTTACCTTCTTTTTCCATAGTTGTCCTTCTCCTCGTACATACTTATTCTCATTCTACTTCCTCTTGAAATTCTTACTGCTACCACTACTACTCTCTTCCATCCTACCTTCTTTCGCTTTCTTTGAAATATTAACCTCTCCTCCTTTAGTTAAGTTAATATCTTTTTCTACCTCTGAAGTTTTCGTATGTCTCTTCTTATAATCATTGATTCCTTCTTCAAAAGCATTTACTATAAGGTCTACCAATTGTTGTAAGGGTTCTTGATTCAATTCCCTATCTCCATTCTTCGTTGCTTGACGAGTCTCTCCTCCCTGGGGTATTGACATTTCTGTATAGAAATAAAACGGTATTATCATCTATTTGTTAAACATCTAATATTTCTTAAGACGTATAAGTTTTATTGCTATTCTCCCTTGTCATTATTCAACAAAATCTGGTTACTACAAGCTCGTTTAATAAAAATATGCCACAAGAAAACATATCACATCGTATAGCATTCTGCTAGTCTCAATACATACCCCTCTCGGGTACTACTAAAGTTGGGGTTATAAAGATACTTCCCACATTATCCCTAAAATTGGGATCCAACACTGTTCCATATCTATAAACATCTATTGTATCTTTCGCGACACTTATTCCAATAACTACCTACTACTTTTCCTCTCACTATGTCTGTAACTAGTAATTACTAATTTGAAGGTCTAGAACTTCGCCTCCCACTATTGTATCTTATTTTTCATTTTAAGGTAACTCACACATGACTCCATCCCGAAAGAAAACTTTCACCATGGATTTCTACTTGAATTTCGATTCCCTTTCCTCCTAGGTTAAGGCTACTACCGATATTGGCTCAATTATAGGGGGTGTTGCAGACGCTACATTCATATCACGTGGTTCTTCCCTCATGGTCCTACTAGGTTTACCTATTTCGGACATCCATAATCACAAAACCAATAAACTTTATTATTGTCTCCGAGTAAAACATAATTTTATTGTATGGAATGAAATTATATTTTATAACACTACTATCTTTCTAAGAACTCTACATGAGTTTTATCTCCTTCTATTCTATAAATTCTTCTAAGGTTATAGTCTAAGGACTCGCTCCTAAGGTTTATAACCTACAACTTTGATACCAACCTGTGACGCCCCCAAATTCAGACCGTCACTGATCTTGAATTCGGTTCGTCACGTGCTAATTCTAATAACAACTAAAATCTCAAACAATGGAATAACAGAATAATTTACATTGATATAACATAAATATTCTCGTCCCAAGTCTCGAAACTATTACTAATACACTTCATAACTTAAATCAAACATATCTTAATAACATTAAATAAGTCTTAATACAACATAAAGGAAACATCCTAATATAGATAAACACAGCTACTTCATAGCCTTGCCTTCGCTCTTGTCCTGTCCTGGGGTTCCACGTTGCCCTGTCCTAACTGAAATGTTTATGGGAAGCAAGAGTGAGCAACAAATTTGCTCAACAAGTAATATGCCAATAAATGTGAACAGGAATATATACGGTTCTTAATCTCAAGGGTAAAACGGTAATTAATCGCTCAGAAATTCAAATAAGAATGTTGTGAACACAATAAATAGAAATGACTTCCAAATCTATTCTATGAGGTTAAATAAAGACCACTACGGGTCGAGAAGTTATTAAAGGATTCAAAAGTTTCAACAATTCCAAGTGAATGAATAGATATCACTGAGTGTCGCTGTGGACCAAGGATTAATAAAAGAATCCAACGAGTTAAAAGTTTCAAGTTAATAAATACTGGATACTGAGTGGTCGCTAAGAACCACGAACTTCTACTAAAATTACCAAAAATATTTTTGGTAACCCAAACAAGTACAATTAGGGGATCAGCCTATCGTACCTGGTGTTATGCATAATCTATCACACTACTGTCGGCACCCCGACTATATAGTTCCCCTTTTTACGAGGGTTGTTCAACTCAGTCAATTTATAAGAGTTCGCACCAAGGCAATTGGTGTGGGTCGCTTTCTAATTCATGATATTGGTCTAGCCGAATTAAATGGCATAGACAATTTCAACAATGTTTATAAGAACAATTTATGAGTTCAATACTCGCAACAATAATTCGAAGAATATAATCGTGATTTAAATTAAGCTATGAAATATAAGTTTATAAGGCAAGATTTATTCTAGCACCTATTTACTCGTACGATCAATGATAGTACCAAGCTTCAAATATATGTTCAATAAAGAGTATGAATCAAATACTTGCTCAATAAAAAGAGTAGTCAGATACTTGCATTTAATATATAAATCAAATGAAGTTAGGAATCTTGCTCAATAAAGTAGGGTAAGAACTTGCATTAAAGAGATAAGATTAAATACTTGCACAAAATCCAAAGTTGTGTAAGTTAAGAGACTTACTTACAGGATTTATTGAATAAAGAAATGCAAGGGTTAAGGGTACTTGCAATTAATACAAGAATGGGTTCAAGGAACCTTGCACAATGAAAGAGTATAAGTTAGAAAACTTGCTTTCAACGTTCCTTGAATAAAGAAACCACAAGGATAGGATACTTGCAACATAATAAAAGTAGGGTTCGGATACTTGCCTTAAGCGTAGTCTATCCACGTAAAGTAAATCAACACTTTCAAATTCTTATCGTAATATAGTTACGTATATATATATATGATATCCATTAGTCTTACAGTTTAACGTTATACTTTATCTCATATATACCATCCATATATAAGTTAAATCTTTAACCTTACTATACAGTCATATATAGTATCATATTTAATTCACAAGTCTCGACTAATATAACTTTTATCCTTAACATTCCTCTTTTTGAGTTAAACATATTCTCATATTATTATTATCACATAAGACCAAAATCAATACTAAATATAGGTTATTTTAGAAAGTTATGGTAATTCAATAAGTTAATCGTCAAAAATCGGATTCAAGTATCAACACATGATACCACATAGCATGTATTCATATTAAAGGATACTTTTATGCTCGTTCAACCTTTTCACGTTCAATTTGCTTGATATAGGTTCTAAGTTAATACCCTTAATGGCTTAAGTCCATTCAAGGTTTTAAAGCCACAAAGTCTAACATGCTCGCCTTTTAAACACTTAAGGTAATCATATAACTTGTATTAGGCATACTCATGAATATTCATATCGCATACATGCAACTATCATTGTTATTAGTTAGAAAGCATACTTCGTTTACGCTAAACTTGGTTTCACGACATGTAACATAGTAGGCAAACATATATGATACATTAGTGAGTCTAAGAGTGCTATCTCATATGTCCATAAATTTCAGAATTCAAATCTCAAAGTAACATGTTAAGGTCCACGATCAAAGTTCATATTTTCATTAGTAAAGCTTACTAATACGGTTTGACATACTCATGTTATATTATGAAATCTATATACGTAAGTTAATATGTTCGACATGTATTTCAAGGCCATATAAACATGCCCGAAAAATTAGAATACAAATATGATCTCTACATGTCAAAGTTCGTTTTTAAAAACTCACATTTTTGTTAAAAGTGTTCACTAGTGAGGTTCAACATGCTTTTGTCGTACTATGAACCATATATACGTAAGACCACATGTCTTTTATGCATTTCTAAACCATTCTAACATGCTTGAAAAATCAGAATGTCGACATGGTTCGTATAAGTCAAATTCGTTTACAAAACTTTACGTTTACTTTGGAAATTACAACCGTTCGTTAATCATGCATGTAATCATAGTAGAACATGCTCATATTAGGTCTACATATCCCTTTATACAATTTATTCATGCTAATATGCCTTGCCTAAGTCATAACATCCAAGTATGCTTAACAGATCCATGCAGGATGCAGAAAACTGGAATCAGTGACCGGCGCAGCTGAGCGGCATCCCAGGCTTAAACCGGCGCAGCTGCGCCACTACTGGTTCACACCAGATAGTAGGCAGCTATGGCAGAAACTTAGCCCAATCACAAAAATTCTTCACGAATTCGATTATAACTAACAGCATTGCATTACCAATATGTTTAAAAGCTAATATAGCAACTAATTAACATTATCAAATTGCAAAATCATGAAGTTCATGCTTAATTCAAGAATCGAAAATTTGACAGTGAACATAAATGAAGAACAATGAAAGAGGGATTATACCTCTGCTAGAATTCAAATAGAACTTGCTGCTAATCCAAACTTCTTCTATATATATATATATATATATATATATTGCTTTCACTCACCACTTATGCAAACTCTCAGCAAATTGAAAATGAAGAAAAGAGTTCATATTTATAGAAGAAAGATTATACAGACATTGTCATTTTTCACTAAATCAAACCAATGGATTGAACGATTGCATGAAGGTTATTAGAGGGTAGGTAATTAGTTGTTGAAGGCAATCATGAAATCCACATCCTTGTTCATCATTGCTGTGATTTTACTGAGTTTGAGGAGTAGAGAGTATGCTTAGGCCTTATGGCTATGCACGTGAAGGAGAAGAAGTGCCTTATATTATGGGACAAGCAATATCAATCTCAGCATTTGCAAATGAACTACATGCTACACTTGTATTACAATACACATAACATATACTTATGTTATATATTATACGTACTTTTAGGTTATATCTTGTATACATTTTATCCATGCCACAATATAATTCACATAATGTAGTAAGTGTGACTTGCACACATATAATTCATGTTCATTTTATCATACCGGTATAATTCACTCGGATATAATCACATCACATTATCTCCTTTATTATTAAATTCTATTATTCAATTATATATAGAAGTAATCATCAATTATAATTGTTTACTATATATATTCATGATGTATTATGTATACTTCACATACAATTGTCACATACACATTTCAATAAACTTTACTATATAGTTTATATAACATAGTCACATTGCACATTACACTTCGTATAATATATAATTAGCTACTATATATTATACTTTTAATATCGCATGCTTGAACATAACAATTGTGACATCTCGGATTTTTAAGAATTAATAAATGAGAATTTAATAAATAAAATTCTTATTTTAAGATTTTTAAGTACGAGTATGTGTGTATGTGTTATATATTGTAAAATATGTGATTTGGTGTGAAGAGAATTTATATATTTATTGAATTAAATAAATATATTAATTGAATTATTTATTGAGTTAAATAAATAATTATGTGATTATTATGGAGTAATTTAATTAAGTGTTATATGTTAATTAAATGAATATTTGATATTTAATTTAATTGAAATAATGATTTTATGTTATAGTTCTAATTTAATTGGGATAATTAAATTAGATGAGTTATGTGGTGAGAGTAACATAAAATTATAATTAGTGAGTAATTATAATTATGTGATAATTTTATGTGATTAATTGATGTTAAACTTTTAATTAATTAAAGTAATGTTGAGTTTTAATTAGTTAAAGGATAACATTAAAAAGTATGTGTTAAAATGATTTATTAAAAGAGTTTTCAAAACTATTTTCCCAAACAAGGCCCTAGCACCGTTTTTAAATTCGTTTTGCCAAACGGGGCCTTAACTATTAAAACCTGTTTTTAAAATGATGAGTTTTACCAAACAAGGCCTTTGTACTTGTTTAATCTTATTTCTTCCAAACAATGCCTTAAACTCAAGAAGTTAGTTTTTAAAAAATAATGTGGTTTTGCCAAACATGGCATTGGACTTTTCAAATTTTGTAACCTATGTAATAAGTGGTAGTTAGTATAGCAATTAATATATTATTTATTAGCTATATTAATAATATAAGTTACATATATTGTATATGTATATTGTATATTGTATAATATATGCTAAGTTAAAAGATACGTTAGTTTTCTAAAAGCCTAAGTCTAAACAAAACAAAGAAAGAAGAAGAAGAGGGTTAGAGAGAATTGTCAGAGAAGAAGAAGAGAGAAGAGGAAGAAAAGCTTGAGAAGGCAAGAGAGGATCATCATCTTCATCATTTCTCTCTTAAGTCAAAACTAGTAAGGTTATAATTTTAACCCTAGAATTAATTCATATGTGTTGTGTTTTCTTCTTTATCAAATTAGGTTTTTACAATCATAAAATTATATGTATATATGGTGTTCATATGTTTTCATATGTAATTGTATGCCATGAAAGGGTTTTCAAAATCAATTGTTGTAAAAACATGTTTTCAAAGCATATTCTTTTATGTTTTCATGGTTTTAGAATTCTATGTGGAAGTCTCTTTGTGAAACTTCATAATTTTGTTATGAGAATGGGATATGTATGTATATATATATATATATATATATATATATATATATATATATATTTACATGAGAGTTTCATAGTTGTTTAAGAATTTCAATTCACAAGTATATGATGAACACCATGAAATTCATGTTCATAGTGTTAGATTATGGAATTATGTTGAAAATTCTTTAAATCCTTGATGTGAGCATGAATTATGTGTAATATGTGATATAACATGATTATATATGAGTTATATGGTTGTTCTAGCAATTCAATCCATGAATTTTTGATAAACAATAGGAAGTGTGTTCATAGTGATTCTCGGTGAAGTAATTTTTGAAAAATAACTTTTGAAACTATCAAAATTGATATTGATTATGAGTTATTGTTAAAATTGATTAAGTATTATGTTAGTATGTTAAGAATAGAAGTGATTACAGTTGGAATCACTTGAATTGATTGAAAAACGAGTTCGTAGTAGCAATTTCAGTCAAGAACGCTTAAAGTTGTGTTTTTCTTCGAATTTCATGAAATCTTGGTTGTGATTATGTGTTTATATGAAATTTTTATGTTATGAGCATGTTAATAAGCTTAAAATATTGTTTGTCACATGTTTCATGTTTATCATGTTGGAAAAATTCGAATTCGGTGTGACGGAATAAGCCAAATTGGCTTATTTCTCCACCAGTTCGCGACCCAGCACCTCCACCAGCCCCTGGACCCGCCCCAGCGGGTGTTTATGCCTTGGGGGACCCGCCCCAGCGGGTATACTTGCTGCCCGGGGTAGTTTAGTTGTCGTAATGCAAAACTGTTTTGACCTCTGTTACTAAAATGGCCATAACTTTTTCATACGAACTCCGATTGAGGCGATTCAAGATGATACGAAACGAGCACGAGTAGACCGACAACTTTTGTGTTTTTGACTTTTTGATTTGAGGTCGTTATCTAGGGTCAAAATGGTCATTTTTGGGACTGATGAGTATTCTGAGGCAATTGGAGGGCGTCGGTCATGCGCATACACAAGTATAGTGCTGTCGACGATATTAGATGTTGTTATAAGTTATAAAACATGAATGTTAGTAAAAATATAATTATGTTTAACTTGAAATGTAATTTGATTGACGTAAGATGTAATTATAATTGGTTAATTATGTGAAATGTAATATGATTATGTGAGGTGATTAAATTACGTGGTGATTAATTATTAACTTATTAGTTAATGAAGAATGAGTTAATCTTAATTGGTTAACTAACAATGAAGATTAAATATGTAATAATTATATATATGATTTGACAGCGAGTGTCAAACGAGTGAATGGAAGAGAGTTACGAAGTGTAAATTAAAAAGTGTAAATTAGAATTTACTTAGATGTTTGATAAGCGTTGCTAAGTGACTAATAATTGATGCATATGGTGATACGTTATGTAGGATCATGAAGCAGATTATATTAAGCAGTTTTTCGGTAATTGGCAATCCACGAACCAGGCAAGTCTTTCGGTTTCTACTTGTCTACGTGAATTTGATGAACTGTTTTAAATTCCAAGCGAGCATGATATGTTATACATGTTGTAATCATGAAATGTCAAAGTCAATTTATGACTACACTGCTTGGTTAAATAATGTTGATTGAGTATGGAACTCGATCTTTATATTTGTTATGTGAATTAAAGCATGTATGCCATGTTACTTTAATTATTATGAGATTTATGTTGAGCATGTTTATTATGTGATACGTGATGCATGAAAACTGTTAGAACTTGCTGAGCTGTCGAGCTCACTCTTGCAAATAACCATTTTTGCAGGTTAAGGACGCAAGGTAATGATACGTGTTAAGAGATTTATAGAGATCAATGTTCAAGAATATTAGTTACGTTCAATTTCAAATTGTAGTTAATGTTTTGAATGAAATATGTCGCTGAGTTATAAGTAGAGTTATCCAATATAGATGGATATTGTTTTATTATGTAAGACTTTGTATAGTCATTTTGTTGTAATGATTCATGATATAGATTTGAATCAAAGAGATGTGATGTAAAGGTTGCGATTCAGGGCAATATAGAAAGAAAGTTTATAAAAGTTTTAAATATTCCGCATTTTTAGTGATTTTTAATATCGAATAATGATGTAATGAGAGATTAAAGTTGTATTATTAACGATCGAGAAGGAGAATATTATTGTATGAATTTTGGGGACGTTACAACAATCAATATTAATAATTTACTTATTTGTCAAATAAATAAATTAGTCATCTCATCGATTAATTAACGATAATATTAATTAATCCATTCCTCATTGATTATTAACTTTCATAATAATGAACTAACATTTCCATGATTAATTATCACGTTAAATAAATATAAATCTTATTATATTTATAAACAAGTTGCTTATTATTATTCTATTATTTGCAATAATAATACTCACATATTATTAATTAATCTTATAACTATTAAATAACAATTAATATTTGATTAATTGTTCGCGTAGTAATTCCTTTATTAATTTACCCTTATCAATTATTATTATATGATAAATAATCACATTCCTCAATAGTTTAATAAATACAAATCTTATTATATTTATAAATAATTTACTTATCAACATACCATAATAACAATTAACAATTAATATAGATTAATTGTTTAATTAATAATTCCTCCATCTTTGAATTAATTAATTCATTACCGAATCTATTATCGTGCCACACGAGGCATTTCAACGAGCTTATCATAACTCCGTATCTTTCTCAATTATTATAATTTCCATTCGAATTCATTTGAATTAACTCATCTCATAGCACATAGATATTTATATTCAAATAAATATTCATTTACTCTTTAACCGGTTATTATTCATAATAACACTTAATAACATTATTGTACGATTTAACTATCACATATATTGCACTCAACAAATAATTAAATAAATATAACTCTTATTATATTCATCAATTACTTACTCGTAAATGTTTTGTTACTCACAATAACATACTATTAATAATTACTCATTAATAACAACAATTAATTAACAATGTAGTATTAATTAATCCTTCGCTTATTGGTTTCCCTCTTGAATTAATTAAATCATCATCATTTCCATTCTCATGCCACATAAGGTATTCTACAAATTCGTTGAATTCCTCCATATTTCCTTCTAAATTCAATTTAATATAATCGAATTACTCATAACTTATAATCATTTATGCTCCAATACGTATTCATTTTCTTATTATATTAATAAATAAATAATAATAATAAATAAAAAAATTATTCATGAAATTCACGGTTTTTACAGGTTATGTCATCAGGGTATGTGATCGAAGGTGTGCTAATAGATGGAGGATCGTCCCTAAACATCTGTCCCTATGACACCTTGGAGAGAATGAAGATCAACCCAAACCGGATCAGAACTAGTAATGTGGTCATCCGAGCTTTCGATGGATCTCGCCGAGAGGCTATGGGAGAGATTGAGCTTCCTCTAGAGATTGGTCCTCACACTTTCTATGTATCCTTCCAGGTGCTCAACATCACCACCGGATACAACTTGTTGCTGTGAAGGCCGTGGATCTATATGGCAGGAGCAGTTCCATCCACCCTTCATCAGCAGCTTACGTACATTATCAATGGCAACCTAATCACGGTGAATACCAAACCGGAATACCCTGTCTGTATACAGGGAGACATGCCAGTGATCAGCCTGGATGCAGGGATTGAACTTGCTAGTTTTCAAGCCTTAGAGGTACGAGATACTCAGTACCTACCAGTTGGGGCACTAGCCTTGAAGCCTAAAGTCTCCCCCGAAATGATGATAGTGGGCCAAGAGATGGTATCTTTGGGTTTCCACCCTGGAGAAGGGTTATAAAAGAATCAACAAGGAATAAAAAGTCCAGTGCAGATCCCGAGCCAGTCGGGGAGAGCCGAATTGGGTTATTCATTAGGGTCAAACCACCGAAACCCACATAAGCATCCTAAGGCTCATGCTTCCACCATACTATTGCCAAACCTCACTGATGCTGGATTTGTAAAGTTAATGTGGAAGATCCTGTTATTTCCTCCAATCATACATATAGGTGAGAGAAAGACCCCAAAGTCTGAATGGGAGAGCAAAAAAGGAAAAGAAAAGTTCCTATACGAAGGACGAGACCCATTTGCTAACATGCGGGTTCTCATACACTACAAGGGTATGAATGATGATATCCCAGATAGTGACGAGGAGGATCAGATCCAAATTCCTCTCATCAAGAAAGAGAAGGGAGGCAGTTCAAAGAAAAACCCAGTCCCTATTTTGAAAGATGTCCTAGTCATCATTCTAGTTAAGGCAGACGAGCACAACTCCTTGGTCCTCCTTGTTCATGAGGACCTGACCCTGGATAACTGGAGCAGTGTCCCTTGCCTCATTTAAAAAGGGTAAAAGGGCAGAGAATCTGTTTGCCCTGTGACATGGTTTTATTTATTGCTTGTTTTGATTGCACAGCTATAGCAGTAACTTTTGTCATACTTTGTTGAATACTTTGTATGTTTAAACAGTTGCATATATTAAAGTGAAAGCATTTTGTTTTCAGGACTCCAAGATTGGATTTGTTTGTCCCTACTGATGAGATGTCAACCTGTCACAGTGACTACAACTTTGATGTAGAACTGAACTTCGACTTGATGGAGGTTGATCAAGAGGATCAAGATGACTATGAGGTGCCCGAGGAAATCAAAGAATGGGTCGAAGACAAACCCAAACCAAACCTCAACCAAACAACCACTATCAATATCGGAACCTTAGAAAATCTTAAAGAAATACAGATAGGCGTAGACCTCACACAAGATCAAAAAGCTGACCTGATCGAACTCCTAACACAATTCTAGGATGTGTTTGCATGGTCGTATGACGACATGATTGGCTTGTCTACTAATATTGTCATCCATCGAATGCCCATCAAAGATGGATTCAAGCCAGTCAAGCAGAAGCTCGGGCAATTGAAACCTGAATGGAGTCTGAAAGTCAAAGAAGAGGTTGTTAAACAATTCAAAGCCGGCATCAGCATGGTATCAACATACCCGAAGTGGCAGTCAAACATCGTTCCCGTGCCTAAGCCGGAGGGAAAGTACGAGTATGCGTGGATTATCGGGATTTGAACAAAGCATGTCTCAAGGATAATTTCTCGGTACCTTTCATCCACATCTTGATAGACAACACAGCGCAGTACGACATGTATTCTTTTGTGGATTGCTTTGCTGGTTACCATCAAATCATGGTCGCTGAAGAAGACAGGGAGAAAATAGCTTTCATCACTCCCTGGGGAACCTTCTGTTATAGATGATTGTCCTTCGGCCTCATCAGGGCCACATATCAGCTAGCCATGAAGGCCCTGTTTCATGAACTGATGGATAAGGAGATAGAGGTCTATGTGGATGACATCATCATCAAATCCCAGAAGGAGAACGATCACATTGATCATCTCAAGAAGCTATTCAACAGGTTACGCCATTACAACCTCAAATTGAATCCAGCTAAATGTGCTTTTGGCGTCAAATTGGGCAAGTTGTTGGGATTCCTAGTGAGCAATAGAGGCATTGAGATGGATTCTGCCAAGATTAAATCCATCACTAAAATGCCAGTACCCCGAATAGAGAAGGAGATACGCGGGTTCCTGGGGAGAATTAATTTTATAAGCAGGTTCATTTCCCAGCTCACAGCGACTTGTGAACCCATCTTCAAGCTACTAAGGAAGAATTCCTCCACCAAATGGAATGAGGATTGCCAAAAAGCCTTCCTTGCCATTAAGAAGCAGCTGATCGAAGCATCAGTATTGGTACCTCCAAGGGATGGAGTTCCCCTGTTTATGTACTTGTCCGTCAATGCCAACGCAATGGGGTGTATGCTGGGACAGAAAAATGATAGTAGCAAGGAGAGAGCTATCTACTACATCAGCAAAAGATTCAGCAGCTGACGAGCAGAAGTACACCCTAATTGAAAAGACATGATGTGCGTTAGCATGGACCGCTATGAGGTTACAACATTATCTGCATGGGCACATGACCTACCTCATATTCCGTATGGATCCGCTGAAATACGTATTCAACAAGGCAATGTTGAATTATCGACTGTCCAAATGGCAGTTGATCCTCCAACAGTTTGACATTGTCTACGTGACTCAGAAGTCCATCAAAGGTTAAGGTATTGCAGATCAACTAGCCGAAGCACCGTCAGGAGGGTTTGAACCCCTGGAAACTTATTTTTTGGATGATGGGATCATGATAATTCAGCAAGGTCTTCAAGAAAATGCAGTCCAACCATGGAAAATATATTTTGATGGAGCAGTAAACATGGAACGTGCTAGAGCTGGGGCAGTCCTTATCTCTGGTACAGGAGAACAGTATCCTGTGGCCACCAAGATGCAGTTTGTCAACAACAACAACACGGTTGAGTATGAAGGCTGCATAATGGGGTTAAAACTAGCCCAGTCTATGGGGGTCAAACGTCTATTGGTCTTTAGAGATTCTGAGTTGGTTATCAGACAAACCACTGGGGCGTATCACACCAAAGAACTACATTTGCTGCCCTATCACCGGCAGGTCGTCAAAATATCAATGGAGTTTGAAGACGTAACTTTCATCCATATTTCTCGGGGTACGAATGACTTCACTGATTCATTGGCGACGTTGGCTTCCTTGATCTGCATATCCGATAGAAGTGGGATTCCCGACATCAAATTCACAAGCCAAAAGACTCCGACATACGGGAATTACATTAGAGAAGTATCAGATGAAATACCTCCTATCAAATAGCCTTGGTATCAAGACATCAAGAAGTACCTCTGAGATGGATCTACACCCGTTGGGGCAAGCCAATCCAAACGAAAGCGGATTCACAAGATGGCTATGAAATTCTATATGAGCTGAGATGAACTCTACAAAAGGGATGCTGGAATAGGGCTCTTAATATGCCTTGATAAAGAGCAAGCCCAGAGATTGATGGATGAAGTTCACGGTGGAATTTGTAGTCCACACATGAGCGGTCATTTGCTGGCCAAGAAAACATTAAGAATAGGGCATTACTGGATCTCTCTCAAAGCTGACTGTGACGATTATGTCAGGAGATGCTTTCAATGCCATGTCCATGGAAATGCCATTCACGCTCCTCCAAATGAGCTACACAATATGAGTTCGTCATGGCCTCTCTCTGTGTGGGGAATTGATGTGATTGGGCCAGTTGAACCCAAAGCCAGCAACGGACATCGCTTCATCTTCACCATGATCGATTACTTCACCAAGTGGGTTGAAGCTGCCTCTTTTCCCAAAGTCACCAAAGAGGTCATCATTGGTTTCATCAGAAATAATGTCGTCTGTCGATATGGACAACCGGAGGTGATCGTATCAGACAATGCCAAGAACCTAAACAATCAGATGATGAGAGAACTATGCAGTAATTTCTACATCAAGCATCTCAATTCCGTCATCTATTGGCCTAACATGAATGGTGCTGTCAAAGCAGCCAACAAGAACAACAATAAGATCATGCAAAAAATGTTCACCAATCACAAAGAATGGCCTGACCTGTTGCCTCTAACCCTGTTAGCATACAGGACGTCAATGCATACCTCTACTAGGGCTACCCCCTATTCATTGGTCTATGGCACGGAAGCAGTCCTTCCCATAGAAGTAGAGATGGAGTCCTTGCGAGTATTAATAGACGATCAGATTAACGAAGACCAGTGGTTGCAAGAGCGGTACCACCTCCCTGGTAGATGAAAAGAGGGCTACAGCCATTTTCCATAGGTAGTTATATCAACAGAGGATTGCTCGATCATACAACAAGAAAGTCCGAATCTGGCAATTCAAAGAAAATGATTTGGTGCTGAAGAAAGTTTTGGTCAATCAGGACGAAGCCAAAGGAAAGTTCGCCCCAAATTGGGAAGGCCCTTTCATTGTCAATGAGGTGTTTATAGGAGGAGCTATAAGATTGCAAGAGATGGATGAGAGCGAATTTCTCCAACTCATCAACTCAGACACCATAAAAAGGTACTATGTTTGAAACACATGCATACCAGCATCCTGGTCCTGTGAATCAAATCAGTTCGGTTTTCACTAGAAGACGGAACTACGAATGACCTAATCTCCCTCAACCCGAGAGTACGTAGGCAGCCATTTCTGGTGCTGTCAAACCAAACAAAAACTCAAAAACTCATCAAACCAAACTCAAGACCCAAGAAAAATACTTCTCAAGCCTCTTTCACACAAAAGTGAACTACGAATGACCTGATCTCTCTACACCCGGGAGTACGTAGGCGGCCATTCATGGTGCGGTTGACCTTTAAGAAAATATAAAAAACCAATAAAAACCAGTCCTAAGACACCAAAACATAAATCCTATCCAGCCTCCCTGATCAACAGGCCCATCTAAGATATTCTCTGACATCTCAATGTCAGTCCATCAAGGAGAAGCTCATGATACATCAACAACAACAAGTCATAAAAGAAGTGGTAATCACACAACAATGACAATACATATGCAAACAGAGAAGTGAATCAAAATATATTTCTCTGATATATAATACTGTTTGATATATACAATGTGTCTTGTACATGACAAAAATGGCTGATCTAGTATGTGCAGGAAAAACAAAGCTAGCCTATGGACCCAATATTAAACGGGACAACAATGCTAAAAGGGCATCTCTCTCTGAAGATGGAAGAGCCGCTGCAAGTGCAATACCCTCAGCCTCCATACGGGCCAAAACATTCATAGCCATCTGTATAGTGGCACTGTGATTATCAATGTAAACACTCATATCGGCAACCAGACCATGAGTATATGATCTGAGAGTAGTACTGTTGGCAATGTGGAAATCGCGGGAAGCTATGGCCTCATCCCTCTCTACAAAAGTAGCATCTCGGGCAATCAAAGTCTCCTCAATCTCAACATAAGCAGCATCTCGAGAAGATCGAGCCTCATCCCTCTCGACTAATGCCGTATCCCTAGTGGCTCGAGCCTCATCTCTATCAGCAAAAGCTATATCTCTGCCAGACAGGGCAGTCAACATCAGCGCCCTAGCCTGATCTCTCTCGAAGATCATCCTAGCTAGTGAATCTGCCAAAGCTAGATTTGTCCCGGCAGGAATAATCGGCGGGTCACTCACTAACGCTGCTGTCAAACCCATGAACAAATCATCCTCCGTAGGAGAATCAGGATCCTCCATAGGCTCCTCCTCATCTGAATCCATAGCAGGAGCTGACTGGATAAGTGTTGCTGCTATATCAATCTCCAATCATGCTACGTACTCTGGATAGCAATCTGGATAGCTTGTAGAGAAATCAGCCCTCTCCGTATGAGTCCAACACTCATAAATCCTGATCAGGTTGGCTGACGACATGAAAGAAGCTGACATCCGCTGATCCATGGCCCCCTCAAACTAGAGCATGCTCTAGAACTAAGCAAACTGACCCATAACTACCAACGGATGGTAAGTGGTCACCCCTCTCAATCCCGCTAGGGGCAAGTAGTCCATGCTAGATGCATGGGTGATGAAGCTAGAAGGGGAGACTAGCCCTGAGCATAGCAGAATCGAAAAAGGATGATCAATATCTGACAGAAAAGCTGACCATGTCTCTGCATCCGAACACTACGCTGGCTGAAAGGAGTAGGATATAGCTATCTGGTGGGTGAGGCAGTACCCCTGATGTCTGAAGAATTCGATCGGACGTAGATGGGTCATGAGCCATATATACAGAAGGATAGAGCTACCTCTAAAAAACCTCTCTTGATGGGTGCTGCAGTAGGTAGCTGACCTCAAGGTCTCGGCCAGTATCATCGACATAATAGTGCAACCATGTCTAAAGGCACAGACAACGATCATCAAGCGAACGTCCAAATGGTCCAAATAAAGTGGCATGTATACCTAGGCCATGATGCACATCAGCAAAACTTCTATCCTAGCTAAATGCCACTCCTCAGCCGAGATGATAAAATCCCCAACGTGTCGATCGTAGCTGTCCAGCTTACCAAAACAATCGATCAAGAATTCAATAGAGATCGCACGTCTGGAAATGATCTCATCCGTGACTACACTCTAACGTAGACCCGACATCCGCAGGAACGGTCTCCTCATATCACTAATAACAGTACGGGAACAAGGCAAGTCCAAAGCCAAACCAGTAAGCCGCTCGTACTCTTCCAAAGGCGGAGTCAACTCACGCCGCCCGAAGTAGAAAACCTGCCTCTCAGGTATCCAATAGGATAAAAGTCCATCTAGGAATCCATATAGAACCAGGAAGTCCACGAGTGCTAATGAATGCCTTAACATCCGATCCACTGTTCCTCTAGCTGGGAAAGGCAGGCTATCATACCACGACCTCAAGGACGATGCCACCACAAATAGTGGTAGATGCTCGATGCGACTGACTATTGAGTACAACATCTGTATCATCGTATCACAAGACCACCCAGGGGTTAAATCTGAACTCATCTGTCTAAATGCATATCCATGACATAATACATGCATAATGACAATGATAAACATGATGAAATTGATAGACAATATCATACATATCTATAATAAATTATCTACTGCAAGCATCATCTCTGTCTGCTAATAAAGTATAAAATAAAAAGTACAGTGATATGGGGCACAACCCCCACCTACTAACAGTGGCCTATCAAAATGGGGCACAACCGCCCAACAGCCAAAACAGCGGCCTATCAAAAGATATAGCTACAAAAGCTATCCAAAAAGATCTAAAATATCTACACTCAGGCTGTTGACCTGCTCCATCTCATCCGTGGACACAAAGTCTCAGCCATCAGTAATGTCTGGGCGGTACAAGGGAGGATCAGCCCTTGTATAACTACTAGAAAATGGACCTATAAAAGGGCCCGCTTCAGAGCCGGAAGGATCAAAAGAAGATACCTCTGATGGATCTCTGCCAAGATGCCTGATAAACAAATGAGCTCTCTCTAACTGATGGGTCAGTCCTGTAATCTGGTCCAAGTGAGTAGGCTCCCTGAGACAAGCTATCCAGTCTGTCATCATCACAGACCTCGGCACCATATCTGCCATGAACTGGGTAGCACGAGTCTGAGCCCTAATAGTGCGAGAACTCCACCAGCTGCTAAATACCTCCTTGCTGCATGGACCCTCTGACAGGGCAAAGCCATCTACGCCCTCCATCAGAATGTCTGTGAATGGCTGAACTAGTGGCCAATGATGCCAAGCCGGAGGAACAAAGGGAATACGAATCTGCCCTGTGATGCTTCTGATAGCATACTTTCCTAAATAGAGCTCCCAACCTCCCTCTGTCAAATATGGGACTCTACGGGTAGATAATGCAAACTCCCGGCCAGTGGGGAAACCGCCCTCAAACCCGACTGTCAAAAAGTCTGAGGTATACGATACCCATAATATCGATCCTGTTGTCAAAAGCTTAAGCTGCAGGCGGGAATGAGTGAATCCCTTAGCTACAGGGACCTCCGTCAGAGTGGAGTGGTGCCAACGCTGTCCCCGAGGATAACTCCCCAGACCTAAAGTGGTAGCGGGACGTAGGCAAGGAAGCCTCTCATATGCCCAGATGGCCATGTAAATATCAAAAGTCCTCAGTGACCAAGACTGATAAATGTAAATGCAAAAATCAAAAAGGAATAAGAAAGATGTACTCACCAGCAGTAATGGGTAGAACCCTAACCAAGCTTCCGTCACACCCTTCGAGCGCATGCGCATACCTTGGAGAAAATAGGCAAAGGTGTAGGTACCCCAATCAAAGTCACTGAGGTGCTCCACATGTCGAATGGCACTTAACAGGGTAAAGGACACCGTCGCAGAGTTGTCCGCCAGGAAACAACCCTGATGATCACCAGAAATAATCGCTGCAAGATGCGATTTCTATCCCTCTGCAAGAGGCTCAAGCAAAGCCCCACTCTGGGCATCTACACTTAAGGGACCAGATCGAACCATCCGACCCTTAATGGCCATCGCAGGAACTCCCAAAAGGGACCGAACGGCAGTGGGTGTAATATCAGCCATAACAGGCACTGGGTAACCCTCAAACTCTATCCCGATGATGAACCTCCAATCCCTCGACGTCATCATCACCTTGTAATCCAGTAAGTGGAGAGACTGAGTCTGGTGGAACCATTGCTTAAACAAAGCCCTCATATAACCCCAGGGGAAACGACGGGGAAGGATAGAAAAGAATGCCTGAAACCCCCAGGTGTCCACAATGTCCCTGTAATCCTGGTGCGGAGTGTGATAAAGAGAGTGCAAATTAAACCAATTCCCTCGAGGCTGCGTGAAGCCAGGAACATGCATTAAAAGCCAACCCATATCAAGCCTGTGCCCCGAGAATGGAAAAAGAAAGAAAGAAAATCCAAAAAGAAGGACACTTTGGTCACCTTGTTGGCATGAAGGAACCTCGATGGATGGTGACTCAAATCTCCCAGCAGATCCTGTACTGGCACAACAATGCCTGGGAGCTCCGCACGTGGAGCCTAAGCTGGGGTAGGAGCAGCAAATGGAGCCTCCTCATCATCTATGTCTACTGGTGGCTCAGCCCAGATCAAATGAATCACTGACTCAGCCAATCTACGAGGTGGCCGGGATGGCCGTAGTGAGGAACATCAGAGGCTCTCCTCCGTCTAACTCCTGGGACGACCCTGCTAGCACTTCCGGGTCTATCTCGATCCATCACCTGGACAAAGTCTCCAAATCACCTCAAAAAGGATGAGGTAAGCCTAAAAAATATGGCTTATTAATTTAAATTAGTATTTTATGCATTTTTAAATCCTAAAACATGCATGGGTCTGTTAAAATCCCTAGTAGAGTCAAACTTGCATGTTTATTAAATGCTCAGGCTTTTGAATTTTTTTTGCCAGAGTCTCCTTTGTAAAATGGACTGTCCGCATGCACACAGGCATGTCTAAGTGGCCATTTAGTAGCACACCTTCCCAAAAACATAAACAATTTATATTATTAAAAAAAACAAAATAAACTTCACATGTTAGCCAAATTACCATGGACATTTTTTAGTTGAAAATCCAGGCTCATTAGGCCTCAAAAAGGATGAGTAAACTGATCAAAAAGAGCAAAAACTAACTGTCACAGAATTCAAATTTTCTTACATCAAAACGTGCATCACAGTAAAATATGCATACTTATGAAGTCAAATTTTTTTTAGCAAGTCATCTAAGCATACATTTTTGATACATTGCGTTCAAAAGCACCCTATGTGGTTTACATACTTCTAACGGTCAAAACTTGAAAAGAAAGGATGTAAATGTTACCTGGGATGTTCAGAACACATTGCCGCTAACGAAATCTAAAAAAAGCTGCCCGAACTCCGTAGATCTGAACAAGAAAATCGAATTTCGTTTAAAACTCAAAACTAAAAATGAGTTTATGAGCTCCCCGCTACCCAATATAAATCCGTAGGAAGGAGCGGGCTCACCTGCGGCTCGGTCCAGTTTCGAGTTAAAATGGAGTTTACATGAGCTAAAAAGTTAAATCTGAGAAAAAAACTGCTACGCAATTGAGTAGATCGGTCTGAATTCCCGCTTTTAAGCAATGATGTACTGACAGAAAGAGGAACTTCATGAAAACCATGGGTTATCATCTC
>JAINUT010001311.1:0-50000 GCA_020205555.1 Panax stipuleanatus | reverse complement strand
TGGGATTCATGATTTCATCTACCAACTACTTACCAACTTCTTCATAACCTCCATACAAATTAAAACGTATGAACTTGATATGTATGTATGAAAGCGTATAGTTTGAAATGAATTTAGAACTCTAGAAATGAACTTGATATGTATGTATGCTATGTTTATATACTGACCTTGCAAGCCCGTTAGTACCACCTAGAAATGCATAAAGAATGTGATTCCATGTACGTATATGCTTCATAGTATAACATGCACATGATGACTCACTAGTGAACATTTTTAACGAAAATATAAGTTTTTAAAGGCAAACTTTGACATGTAAAGATCATATATGCATTCTGATTTTCGGGTATGTTATATGGCCTTGAAATGCATGTCGGACATATTAACTTATGTATATAGGTTTCGTAATGTAATGTGAACATGCGGACCTTATTAGTGAGCTTTACGAAGGAAAATACGAATTTTGAACGTAAATCTTGACATGTTATATCGAGGTTTAGATTCTGAAAATTATGGAAATGTTCGATAGTTCTTTTAAACCTCACTAATGTGTCATATATATCTACATGTATACATACCATGCTAGATATCGTGAAACCAAGTTTAGAGTAAACGAAGTAGGTTTTCAAGATAATAACAATGCTAGCTACATATATGCGATACGAATACTCATGAGCATGCCTAATACAAGTTATATGAATATCTTATGTGTTTAAAAAGTGAGCATGTTAGACCTTATGAGTTCGTGTCCTTGAATAGCTTTAAGTATTTACTTAAGAACCTATACCATGTATGATTGGATTTGGAAAAGTTATACAAGCATGAAAATATCCTTTAATATTAATATATGCTATGTGATATCATATATTGGTACTTGAATCCGATTTTGACGGTTAACTTATAGAAATGCCATAACTTACTAAAATAAAATATATTTAGTATTGATTGTGGTCTTATGTGATATTAATGATATGAGAATAAGTTTAAACTCAAAAAGAGGAACGTTAAGGATAAAAGTTATATTAATATGATACTATATATGGTATAACTGTGTAGCTAGGATAAAACTTAGCTTATGTGTCGATCGTATATCCGAAGATAAGATACGATGTTAAACTATATGACTATTGAATATCATATATATATATATATACGTAATTATATTACGATAGGGATTTAAAAGTGTTGAATTACTTTACGTGGATAGACTGCGCTTAAGGCAAGTATCCTAACCGACACATTTACTTTATGCAAGTATTCTATCCTTGTATATTGCGAGCTAATTTCTTTACTTAATCATTTGAATTGAATTAGCATACTTGAACTCTTATTTCATTAAAGTTATTATTAATGTTGAACTTGCTATTGTTCTTGAATATTGTGAAAGTGTCTATGCCATTTGATTCGGCTAGACTTATATTATTGAAAAGCGACTCAAACCAATTGATTGGTGCGGGATCTTGTATTTGACTGAGAAGAACAATCTCTTTGAAGCGAATATATAATTGTCGGAGAACCGACGTGCGCACTTGAATATGATTGATTGTTATGCATAACATATGGTACTTTAGGCTGATCACCTGTTGTACTTGTTTTTGTTGGATTTTCAGTTTAATACTGTTAATTCTAGTAGAAGTTTATAATCCTTAGTAACTGCTCAGTATTCAGTTATCTTGAAATCTTGAATTGATTTATTATTGAAACGCATTGATATTACTCTGTCCTTAGTGACTGTTTTTGAGAACTGTTGATATTCTTGTTATCCTTGAACTATCAAACCTTGCTATACCCTTTTCGAGAATTGAGAATTATATTAGTCACCCTTATTGTATATTACTTGCTGGGTAAATTATGCTCATTCTTGCTTTCCCTAAAAAAAACATTTCAGTTAAGGCCGAGCAGTGCGGACCCTCGAGTACCGACAAGGGCAAGGGAAAGGCTACTGAGTAGCTTTGTTTATGTAGGACTTTATGATTGTAATAAAGAACTTATGATATTATGTACTAGTTAAGGTTATTTATGCTTAAGATATGTCTAAGCTATGTAATCACTGTTTAAGTTACGAGACCTTGGGACGTGAATAATTATATTATTTAAATTTAATTTATTCGGTATTAGTTGTGTATTATTCCGCTGTGCGATGCGACATTCAATCGTATTATTATTGTAATGTATTACCATGAGCACGTGACGAACCGAATTCGAGCGAGCCCGTGACGGTCCTGGAATTTGGGGGCGTCACAGGTTGTTATCAGAGCTGTAGTTATAAACCTTAGGAGCGAGTGTCCTTTGATTATAACTTAGGAGAACTTAGAAGTTGGAAAAGAGATAAAACTCACATAGAGTTTTCCCTAGAGCGAGACTTAGCGTGTTATGAAATGTAACTTCATTTTATACAATGAACTTATGTTTTATTCAACATTCTAATGGAGTTGCTGTTTGTTTGTCTTGTGTTTGTGATTGTAGGATGACAGACACAGGTGTACCTAGTAGAGTGGCAGAGGAGGAGCCCAGGGATATACATGTAGTATACGAGGCACCTCTAGAGGCTACACCAGTGCAGGCTGTTGCACCGTTCGAGTCTGACGATGAGGACGAGATTGAGATAGAGTCTGATCCAGAGGAGGAGCCGATGGAGGACGAGCCGATGGAGGATGAGCCAGTGGAGGACTCTGATGAGACTACTATAGAGGAACATATGCTAGGAGAGTACGAGGAGCGTATCCTAGAGTTAGACTGCAGAGTCCAGGAGCTGGAGGCAGAGGCCCAAGAGAGAGAGTCTGAGTTCTAGAAGCTGAGGGACGAGGACCACCAAAGGAAGTTAGACATGCAGGAGCTAGAGGTAGAGATCGCTTACCGTAGGGAGGCAGGGATCTAGATGGGAACCTTATTCCACAGGTCGGTGGCGAGAAATGTAGCTATAGCAGGGAAGCTGGAAGAAGTAGAATAGAGAGAATTGAGTGAGAAGATTGAGAAAGAGGCACTCCGTACTCAGCTGGAGGTGATGGATAGGATACACTTCGAGGAGAAGTGGGAAGCGGCCAATGAGAGAGCAGACGACCTAGAGGACGAGGTCAGGTGCAAGAAGAGGAAGATGAACAAGATGGGGTATGTGTTCCGTTCAGCTTTTGAGAGGGTGATTGATGGCGTGTACCACTACCCGACAGAGCAGGGACAGACCCTACATACTATGAGTCGAGAGCTGGTAGCTTATATAGCACAGTTAGAGTACAAGAGCGCCGTAGAGCGTGGCATGATGTGATGAGATTTCCTTAAATGGTCTAGTAGCAGTTAGTAGCATTTATCTTTTTGTGTTGTACATACTATGTTGTAATCCCAATCTTTTGTGTAAGATGTGGGATAATGATGTAAACCCCGTATAAGCTTTTGTTAGAGGGGTAGTATGGTAGTAGGTTGGTATATCCACGTCTTTTGTGATATTAGGGGATATATGTGATAACATTTATAGAAATATGCTAGGAAAATCATGTAATGAAACGATTTGGCATATGTATATGAATGAAAATTATTTCAGAAACGTGTTATAAATTTATTCTTCTAGTATTAAGAGAAATACTTAAGTAATATACTTGAATAATAATAAAATGAAAATTTGTGATGCAGAGAATGCCGGCCAGACGTAGATTGACTGCACCCGAAGAATTTGCTAATAACGAGAGGGAACAAGTTGACCCGATCGTAGACCTGTTAGGAGAGGCATTAAGGGGAAGGAACAATGAACCCGTTCGCCCAAACCCTCAGGCTGTGCCAGTAACAACCTTTAAAGACTTTAAGAGTGTAGGACCCTTCGAGTTCGAGGGAACTACCGACCCAATCGTCGCACAAACGTGGATCAAGGAGATCGAAAAATATTTCACTATAGCTCGCGTAGGAGAAGATCAGAAGACGGTATTTGTCCACGTATATGATGAGAGGAGAAGCGAACTACTGGTGGGAGGCTAATCAACAAAGAGCTGGAGAAGGGATAATAGCTTGGGAGAGGTTTAAGATGTTGTTCTTCGAGAATTACTTCCCGAAGAGTATGAGAATCGGATGGAGGTGAAATTCTTAGAGTTAAAACAAGGTGAGATGACGGTGGCGCAATACGCAGCTAAGTTTAACAAACTAGTGCGATTTGCGGAGCACCAAGTTGGTGATGAAGAGAGGAAGGCTAGACGCTTCAAACAAGGGTTGAAGCCGTGGCTGTTCAATAATGTATCAGTTCTTTAAATTGATTCCTTTGCAACATTACTGGAGAAGGCAATCATTGCGGAAGGTGGCAGTGAGGCCTTAAGTCTGTATAACAAGGAGAAGAAAGAAAAGAATACTGGAGGAGAGAATCGTACCGGAGGAAGCAGTAGCGGAGAAGCAACTTGGGAAAGAGAAAATGGGAGAATAACAACAACAACAACAAAAACAACAATAATCAATCAGGGAATTTTTGTGGAGGTTTCAAAAAGAAGGCTGAAGGATGCCCAAAGTGTGGGAAGAATCACCAGGGCGAGTGCTGGAAGGGACGTGGCACTTGCTACAACTGCGGACAGGAAGGGCACATCTCGCCCAACTGCCCGAAACCAAAGAAGATACAATGATGCTTTGCGTGTGGCTCGACGGAGCAGCGAATTAAGGACTACCCAAAGAAGGGAAGTGGCGGGGGTAGCAATCAGCAAAGAGGCAACAAGCTGATGATCAGCGGGCCGGCACAATCCAACCGCCCAACTGCCAGAACTTTTAACATGATCGTCCAGGACGCCATGGCTGCAAAGGACGTGGTGTCAGGTATAATCCCAATCAATGATATAAATGCTTATGTATTATTTGATTCGGGTGCCACCTGTTCTTTTATATCTGAAGAATTTGTTAGTAAACTTAGTACACCCCGAGAACTATTAGAAAATCCTTTGAACATAGAAGTTGCGAATAAGAAAATAATCCATGTAGAATACGTTTATCGAGATTGTCGCACAAACATTCGAGAACATGAACTGAGCGTAGACTTGATTCCTATTAGACTGGGAGAATTTGATGTGATACTGGGAATGGATTGGTTGTATAACCATGCAGCGATAATTGATTGTCAGAATAAATGTGTGAACCTTCAGACTCCGAGTAAGTCTAAGGTAGTGTTTTATGGTAGCTCATCGCTTAAGCAATCGTGTTGCGTTACAATGATGCAGGCTAAGAAATTGTGAAGGAAAGGATGTGTAGGTTATTTAGCTTACATCGTTGATACTCGAAAAAAAGGGAGTAGAAATTGAGGATATATCCGTAGTTAATGAATTTCAAGATGTGTTTTCGGACGATCTGCCTGGTCTTCCGCCAGACAGAGAAATTGAATTCGTAATAGACTTAGCACCGGGAATGGCACCGATTTCGAAAGCTCTATATCGTATGGCACCAGTAGAAATGAAGGAATTGATGATACAATTGCAAGGGTTGTTGGATAAGGGTTACATTCGACCGAGTGTTTCTCCTTGGGGAGCACCAGTACTATTCGTTAAGAAGAAGGACGGATCGATGAGGTTCTGTATCAATTATCGAGAATTGAACAGAGTAACGATCAAGAACCGATATCCGCTACCAAGGATAGACGACCTGTTTGATCAACTAAAGGGAGCAAAGTGTTTCTCAAAAATTGACCTACGAATAGGATATCATCAACTAAAAGTGAGGGATGAGGACATACCAAAGACTGCGTTTCAAACCCGTTATGGACACTACGAGTTTTTGGTAATGTCATTTGGATTGACTAATGCTCCGGCAGCATTTATGGACTTGATGAACCGAGTTTTCAAGCCATACTTGGATAAATTTGTAGTGGTTTTTATCGACGACATTTTGATCTACTCGAAGATAGAGGAAGAACACGCCGAACATCTGAAGATTGTTTTGGAGGCACTAAGGAAGGAGAAGATGTATGTGAAATTTTCAAAGTGTGAATTTTGGATGGAGAAGGTTCAATTCTTAGGCCACGTGGTGGATAAGAATGGAATCTCTATAGACCCTACGAAGGTAGAAGTAGTAAGTAATTGGGAACAACTGAGAACACCGACGGAGGTGAGAAGCCTTTTAGGGTTAGCTGGGTACTATCGTAGATTCATCCAAGATTTTTCTAAGATAGCGACCCCGTTGACCAATTTGACTAGAAAGACGATAAAATTTGTATGGACCGATAAATGCGAAGAAAGTTTTCAGGAGTTAAAAAAGAGATTGAGCGAAGCGCCTGTGTTATCGTTACCAGATGATGCGGGAAATTTTGTAGTGTATAGTGATGCATCGCACAAGGGACTTGGTTGTGTGCTCATACAATACGGCAAAGTCATTACATATACATCACGACAATTGAAGGATTACGAAAAACGATACCCTACTCACGACTTAGAGTTAGCGACAATAGTTTTTGCGTTGAAGATTTGGAGGCATTATTTGTACGGGGAAAAATATGAGATATACACGGACCACAAAAGTCTGAAATATATCTTCACACAGAAGGAGTTGAATATGCGGTAAAGGAGGTGGTTAGAATTAATCAAAGACTATGGCTGCGATATTCTTTATCACCCGGGAAAGGCAAACGTGGTTGCCGACGCTCTGAGCAGAAAAGGAAGGGAGAAATTGTTTAATTTGACGACTCAGGAAGAGTTGATAAGAGAGATGGAGAAATTGGAAATAAAAGTGAAAGGACCAAAAAAGTCTGGTGAGAAGTTAATTGTAATGGAAGCTTGTCCGACGTTGTTGGATAGAGTGAAGGAAGCCCATGAAAAGGATGAAGAGTGTGAGAAAATTCGAAAGAGGATCATAGAAAATGAGGAAGAGAAATTTTGAATGGATAAAGACGGTATTTTGAAATTCGAAGGAAGAGTGTGGGTACCAGCGGTGATCGAGTTGAGGGAAGAGATTTTGCACGAGGCACATAATACGACATATTCCGTTCATCCGAGAGGCACGAAGATGTACCGAGATCTAAGGCAACATTTTTGGTGGCCCAATTTAAAACGGGAAGTCGCAGAGTGCGTTAGTAGATGTTTGACTTGCCAACGCATTAAAGTAGAGCATCAACGGCCGAGTGGTTTACTACAACCGTTAGAAATACTAGAGTGAAAATGGGAGCATATTACGATGGACTTCGTGGTAGGACTTCCAGTTAAGCAGAAAGGTTATGATGCTATTTGGGTTATCGTGGATTGACTAACGAAGACCGCATATTTTCTACCAATCAAGATTCGCTACAGTTTAAATCAGTTAGCGAGTCTGTACGTAAAGGAGATTGTTTCACGACATGGAGTACCAGTTTTAATTGTCTCTGATCGAGATCCGAGCTTCACTTCAAATTTTTGGAAGAGTTTGCAAGAGAGAATGGGAACGCAGTTAAGGTTGAGTACCGCTTATCATCCTCAGACAGACGAACAAAGTGAGCGAACTATACAAACGCTGGAGGACATGCTTAGGACTTGCGTGATGGATTTTAAGGGAAATTGGGACGACCACCTACCCTTAGTCGAATTTGCGTATAATAATAGTTACCATGCGAGTATCGGCATGCCACCGTACGAAGCTCTTTACGAAAGAAAGTGCAGAACGCCATTATGTTGGGACGAAGTCGGACATCGACGAATACTCAGACCAGAGCTAGTACAACAAACCGCAGACGTGGTGACAATGATAAGAGCTAAATTAGTAGCAGCTCAAGATCGCTAGAAGAAATACACAGATTTGCATCGGCAGGACTGAGACTTCAAAGTTGGTAGTTTTGTATTTTTAAAGGTATCTCCATGGATGGGAAAGATCAGTTTCGGCAAGAAAGGAAAATTGAGTCCAAGATTCATAGGACCGTTCGAGATACTGAAGCGAGTGGGCGAAGTGGCATACAAAGTTGCGTTACCACCCGAGTTGGACCACATCCACAACGTATTCCACATTTCCGTGTTGCGACCATACAAGGCCGACTACAAGCACGTGATTTCTTACGAGCCCATTCAAGTGGAGAAGAACTTGGCATATGAAGAAATTCCTGTCCAGATACTAGATAGGAAAGAGCAAACCTTAAGAAATAAAATTATATCTTCTGTAAAAGTACTTTGGCGTAATCACGATGTCGACGAGGCAACGTGGGAGTTAGAACATAGGATGATGAGGGATTATCCCCATTTATTTGTCTAATCTTGTAACAATTCCGGGACGGAATTTTTATAAGGGGGGGGGGGGGGAGGATGTAATACCCGAGAATTTTCATATATTATTAAATAAATATATTAATGGAGGTGAATATTTATTCATATATAAATGATTTTGTGTTATGGATGAGTTAACTCAATTATATTCAATTGAATATTTACAATAATTGAGAAAATATTGGAGCCTTGTGTGGCACAGTAATGAGATATATTAATGATGATATTAATTAGCAAAAGAAATATTAAGTGAAAATTAATTTATATTAATTATAGTACGTTGAATTATTATTAATGCGTGTGATAGCATAATAATAATTGATAAGGAAATTCTGTGTGAACGATTAATCAGTATTGATTGATAAATTGTTATCGTAGAATATTAATTAATTGTTATAAAAAAATTAATGATGTGTGGATTATTATTATTGCAAATAATATAATAATAATACGCAATGTGTTTATAAATATAATAAAATTTATATTAAAGTGATAATTAATCATATAAGGTTAATTAAATTGTTATGGAGATTAACAATTATATTGATTGATGAAGGATGGGTGCATATTATTAATTAATATTTAATTAATAAGATGAGTAATTCTATGTGCAAGCATGCGAATTAAATGTGTAACATATAGTAGCTAACTATGTAATATATGAAGTGTAATATGACACTATTATATAGTAAGGTTTATTGAATTATGGGAGTTGCATGAAATGCCTATGTGACAATGTGAATATACATTAAAGTAGGACATCATGATTATATGATAGATAATTTAATAATGCTTAACTATCTTATGTTATCTTTATTAATTATTAAACAATTGCCTTTAATAAAGAAAATGATATATCATGAATATATTGTAATCACTTGTTGATTATAGAATTTAATGAAGGAGATAATGTGATGTGAGTATATCCGAGTAAATTATACCCGTATGATAAAAATGTGCATGGATTATATGTGTGCAAGTCACACTTACTACATTATGTGAATTATAGTGTGACATTTCAATTAAAGACATATGTATAAAATATATATATACATATAGCCTAAATATATAATACCTAAGTAATACATGTGTACTTATCTAACTCAAGTATACATTATATGTACATAGAATGTATCCTTACAATGCTGATAATTCATTGTCCCATAATAAGTGCCCAATTGCTCCTCCATTTCTCATTTACGTAATACACAAAAAGGCTAAAAGCCTATCCCTCATTCTTCTCCCAAGCTCTTCCTAGTTCATGATTGTGGGGGGAGTGGGATTCATGATTTCATCTACCAACTACTTACCAACTTCTTCATAACCTCCATACAAATTAAAAGTTCGTTGGCTTAATTTGAAGAACAAAAGCATTGCCCATGTATTGATTCCTCTATAAATATGGCTCCCTCCTTTCTCTTTTCAAATTGCTGAGAGTTGTTTAAGTGTTGAGAGCATACACTAGTTATATCAGTAGAGTGAGAGGTGTGGATTATCAGCAAACTTAGATTGCATTAACAGAGGTATAATGAGCATTTCTTGTATTCCTTTTCATTCTCTGTCAAAAACTTCTAGTTTTGAATTCCAATTTCTTGAGTATGTTAAATTAGATTTCAATTGGGTTGAAGAATGTTTGTTAGTTGAGATATAGTTTCTATGCTAGCTTATTAGCATGATAGAACAACAATGTAATGGGTTTTCAATTGAATTCGTAAGGAATTTTTGTGATTGGCTTAAGTTTCTGCCGAAGCAGAAACTGCACTGCTGCTGGCTGAGAACTGGCGCAGCTGCGCCATGTGTACACTAGGGAGCTGCGCAGCTGCCCCAGGCTCCTGTAGTAATTTTTTTGGTTCTGCTGCAAGCTGCTATGAAATATCATGTTCAAACTTGTTTAGACAGGCGTGATGACTAGTCCAGCATATGTATTAGTATACCTAGACCTAAAGAGAACATGTTTTACTAGGTTAGCATACATGATTCACGAAAGCGTATAGTTCGAAATGAATTTAGAACTCTAGAAATGAACTTGATATGTATGTATGCCATGTTTATATACTGACCTTGCAAGCCCCATTAGTACCACCTAGAAATGCATGAAGAATGTGATACCATGTACGTATATGCTTCATAATATAACATGCACATGATGGACTCACTAGTGAACATTTTTAACGAAAATATAAGTTTTTAAAGGCAAACTTTGACATGTAAAGATCATATATGCATTCTGATTTTCGGGTATGTATATATGGCCTTGAAATGCATGTTGGACATATTAACTTATGTATATAGGTTTCGTAATGTAATGTGAACATGCGGACCTTATTAGTGAGCTTTACGAAGGAAAATACGAATTTTGAACGTAAATCTTGACATGTTATATCGAGGTTTAGACTCTGAAAATTGTGGAAATGTTCGATAGTTCTTTTTAAACCTCACTAATGTGTCATATATATCTACATGTATATATACCATGCTAGATATTGTGAAACCATGTTTAGAGTAAACGAAGTAGGTTTTCAAGATAATAACAATGCTAGCTACATATATGCGATACGAATACTCATGAGCATGCCTAATACAAGTTATATGAATATCTTATGTGTTTAAAAAGCGAGCATGTTAGACCTTATGAGTTTGTGTCCTTGAATAGCTTTAAGTATTAACTTAAGAACCTATACCATTATGATTGGATTTGGAAAAATTATACAAGCATGAAAGTATCCTTTAATATGAATACATGCTATGTGATATCATATGTTGGTACTTGAATCCGATTTTGACGGTTAACTTATAGAAATACTATAACTTACTAAAATAAAATATATTTAGTATTGATTGTGGTCTTATGTGATATTAATGATATGAGAATAAGTTTAAACTCAAAAAGAGGAACGTTAAGGATAAAAGTTATATTAATATGATACTATATATGGTATAACTGTGTAGCTAGGATAAAACTTAGCTTATGTGTCGATCGTATATCCGAAGATAAGATATGATGTTAAACTATATGACTAATGAACATCATATATATATACGTAATTATATTACGATAGGGATTTGAAAGTGTTGAATTGCTTTACGTGGATAGACTACACTTAAGGCAAGTATCCTAACCGACGCATTTACTTTATGCAAGTATTCTATCCTTGTATATTGCGAGCTAATTTCTTTACTTAATCATTTGAATTGAATTAACATACTTGAACTCTTATTTCATTAAAGCTATTATTCATATTGAACTTGGTATTGTTCTTGAATATTGTGAAAGTGTCTATGCCATTTGATTCGGCTAGACTTATATTATTGAAAAGCTACCCAAACCAATTGATTGGTGCGGGATCTTGTATTTGACTGAGAAGAACAACCTTCTTTGAAGGGAATATATAATTGTCGGAGAACTGACGTGCGCACTTGAGTATGATTGATTGTTATGCATAACGTATGGTACTTTAGGCTGATCACCTGTTGTACCTATTTTTGTTGGATTTCAGTTTAATACTGTTAATTCTAGTAGAAGTTCATAGTCCTTAGTGACTGCTCAGTATTCAGTTATCTTGAAATCTTGAATTGATTTATTATTGAAACACATTGATATTACTCTATCCTTAGCGACTGTTATTGAGAATTACTGATATTCTTGTTATACTTGAACTATCAAACCTTGCTATACCCTTTTCGAGAATTGAAAATTATATTACTCACCCTTATTGTATATTACTTGCTGGGCAAATTGTGCTCATTCTTGCTTTTCCTAAAAAAAACATTTAAGTTAAAGTCGAGCAGTGCGGACCCTCGAGTACAGACAAGGGCAAGGGAAAGGCTTCTGAGTAGCTTTGTTTATGTAGGACTTTATGATTGTAATAAAGAACTTATGATATTATGTACTAGTTAAGGTTATTTATTCTTAAGATATGTCTAAGCTATGTAATCACTGTTTAAGTTACGAGACCTTGGGACGTGAATAATTATATTATTTAAATGTAATTTATTCGGTATTAGTTGTGTATTATTCCGCTGTGCGATGCGATATTTAGTCGTATTATTATTGTAATGTATTACCATGAGCACGTGATGAACCGAATTCGAGCGACCCCGTGACGGTCCTGGAATTTGGGGGCGTTACACCCATAAGAAGACCTACACTTGTATATATTTTGTGTTCGAGGATGCTTCGCAGCCCGACAATCACCATTCAAATTGAGCCAAAAGGCTAAAAAGATAAAAAATGGAAGTATCAACATAATTCAATTCCTATGTTAGTGCAAGGGTTTGAAAAGAAGCCTTTTAAAACATCATTTTAATAATCTTGTCTAAAAAAGATACTTTTGCAAATCAAATCAAACCCTTCGTATATAGGTTCAACGAAGCATGTCCACGCTTTCAAACAATCAAGCATAGGCCCAATTTCTTCCAGCATTCACATACACATTGCAGATTTAAAAGGAAAATATTGAAAAGATGTGGTACCGTATTTACACGGAAGTTGTGGGGTGCCTAACACTTTCCACACTTAACAAAGCCCCCGAACTTAGAACTTCGGTTTTAAAGACCAAGTTTTGATAGTGTCCAGCAATTGGGCCTCTTTTTCAAAACAAAATCAGTTGAGTTGGTACAACCATTTCAAAAACTGCCAACTGGCGACTCTGTAAAACGTTCAAATCGTCGACATGATACATGTTGGCCTTTTCTTAAAAAACCCTTCAAAACCTTTGTTCACAATAAAATAAATAAGGGTAGACAAAACTTAGGAAGAGAGAAAAATTTGGGTCCAACCCGACCTGCATTTTTTCCCTACGTTGACAGCGGGTTTGTGGTATATTTCAGTTTCTGTATAGGTTAGGATTTTGGATTTGGGGATATAAGGCGAAAGTGTTTTGATTCTTTTTCGAGTGTTAGACCGCACCATAAATGATTGCCTACGTTCTCCCGTAGATGAGAGATTAGGTCATTCGTTGTTCAAGGTTGGCCTGAACAGTTGAAAAGTGTTTATTTGGGTTTGAGCTTGGTTTGATGGGATTTTGATTTTTTGTTTGGTTTGTTTTTTGAGGGTTAGACCGCACCATAAATGGCTGCCTACGTACTCCCGCAGATGGAAGATCAGGTCTTTCGTAGTTCAGGCTCAGACCTGAAAATCGGACTTGATATTTTTTCTCTTTTTTTTCTTTTTTTTCTTTTTTTTTCCTTTTTCCTTTTTTCTTTTTTTCTTTTTTTCTTTTTTTCATTTTTCATTTTTCATTTTTCATTTTTTCATTTTTCATTTTTCATTTTTCATTTTTCTTTTTTCTTTTTTCTTTTTTCTATTTTCTATTTTCTATTTTCTTTTCTCTTTTTTCTATTTTCTTTTTTCTATTTTCTATTTTCTATTTTCTATTTTCTATTTTCTTTTTTCTATTTTCTATTTTCTATTTTTTTTCTTTTTTCCTTTTTTTTTCTTTTTTTTTTATCAAGACAAAGTATTCCACTTCGAATAAAAGGGGTCTTAGACATAATACCGTTTTACAGAAATCGGAATTGATCAGTTGCGGGAATTCTTCACCGTACATCTCCTCCAGTTTCAAGCCTCCGCCCGATAGAATTGCTTTGACAACAAAATGTTCTTCCCAATTTGGGGCAAATTTCCCTTTAGTTGTATACTGGCCTGGAATGAACTTCTTTAGTACCAAATCATGCTCTTTAAACTCTCGAGGTCGCACCTTCTTATTATAAGATCGGGACATTCGCTGCTGATGTAATTGGCCGTGAAAGATAGCAGCAACCCTCTTTTCATCTATCAGGGATAACTGATCGTATCGATCTTGTATCCATTGGCTCTCCTCTATCTGGGAATCTAGCATCACTCTTAACGATTCCATCTTCACTTCGACAGGAAGTACGACCTCCATGCCATAGACTAATGAATAAGGTGTTGCCCCAGTCGAGGTTCGAGTCGATGTTCGGTATGCAAGTAGGGTTAACGGCAACAGATCAGGCCACCCCCGATGATTTGCCGACATTTTCATCATTATCTTCTTGATATTCTTATTAGTGGCTTCCACCGCGCCGTTCATTTTCGGACGATAAATAACCGAGTTGAGGTGTTTGATATTGAACTTACTGCACAGTTCCCTCATCATCTCGTTATTCAAATTTTTTACGCTGTCCGATATGATAACCTCGGGTTGTCCATACCGACAGATGACATTGTTTCTAATGAAACCAACGATGACCTCCTTGGTGACCTTAGGGAAGGAAGCTGCTTCAACCCACTTGGTAAAGTAATCGATCATAGTGAAGATGAATCTGTGACCGTTACTGGCTTTAGGCTTAACTGGTCCGATCATGTCGATTCCCCGCATGGAAAAAGGCCATGGTGATGTCATACAATGCAGTTGATTCAGGGGTGCATGAATAATATTGGCATGGATCTGGCATTGATAACAACGCTTGACGTGATCGTCGCAATCAATTTTGAGGGATATCCAGTAATGTCCCGTCCTTAGAATTTTCTTGGCAAGAAGGGGTCCACTCATATGCGCTCCGCACACCCCACCATGTACTTCATTCATAAGTCACTGGGCTTGATCTCTATCTAGACATCTCAGAAGGCCTACGCCCGGGTCTCTCTTGTAGAGAGCATCACCACTTAGGTAGAAATTCATGGCCATCTTCTGTATTCACTTTTTTGCGGCTCTACTCATTCCTTCAGGGGTTGATTGATCTCACAAATATTCTTTAATGTGGTGGTACCAAGGTGGTCCAGTAGGTGCTATCTCATTTGATATTTCCCCTACACTGTTTCCATATGATGGTGCACTTTGTACAGTAAAGGTGATGACAGACATTTCCTTTCTTGCTGATAGGTTCACCAACGAAGCTAATGTAGCCAATGCATCGACGAAATCATTTCGGTTTCAGGGAATATGAATGAAGGCAATGTCTTTAAACTCTTATGCTAATTTGAGAATATGGTGATGGTAAGGAAGTAGATGTAATTCCTTGGTGGTGTAGGCCCTGGTGGACTGTCTGGTGACTAATTCGGAATCTCCAAAAATAGCTAACCGTTTAACTCCCATGGACTGAGCTAGTTTTAACACCACAATGCATCCTTCGTATTCTTCTGTGTTGTTGGAATTGTTAAAATGCAACTTGATTGGAACGGGGTATTAATCTCTCGTGATGGACACCAGAACTACCCCTGCTTCTGCTCCTTCAGTGTTAGATGCGTCATCAAAATACATTTTCCATAATTGACGCCTATCTTCTTTACTGGCCAGCTAAATAGTCATTACTTCCTCCTCAAGGAAATAGGTTTCAAGAGGTTCATAACCTCCCGCTGGTTCGGCCAACAGGTGATCTACAATTCCTTTCCCTTTGATGGACTTTTAGGTCACACAGATGATGTCGAAATGTTGGAGGATCAACTGCCACTTGGATAATCTACTGTTCAACATCGGCTTGCTAAAGATGTATTTCAAGGTATCCATCTTAGAGATGAGATAAGTTGTATGGCCGTGTAGGTAATGCTGTAACGTCGTGGATGCCCAAGCTAATGCATAACAGGTTCTTTCTATCAGTGTGTACTTCTGCTCTCCGCAGCTGAAACGTTTACTTAGATAATAAATCGCCCTTTATTTCCCCATATCATCCTTTTGCCCTAGTAAGCAACCCATGGCATTGGAATTGACTTAGATATACATGAATAATGGGATTCCATCCCTTGAGGGTACCAAGACAGGTGCTTCAATCAACCTCTTTTGGATGGTACGGAAAGCTTTTCGGCAGTCTTCATTCCATTTCCCTAGCAGTTCTTTCTTAACAATTTGAAAATGGGTTCACAGGTTGCTGTCAGCTGCGATATGAACCAGCTGATGAAGTTTATTCTTCCTAGGAAACCTCAAATTTCCTTCTCGGTCTTTGGTTCAGGCATCTCAGTGATGGCTTTTATCTTGGCACGATCCAATTAAATGCCCCGATTGCTCACAAGAAATCCCAAAAGTTTATCGGACTTCACACCAAAAGCACAATTCGCTGGGCTTAACTTCAAATCGAATTTGTGGAGCCATTCAAATAACTTCTGAAGATGGGTGCAATGGTCATCAACCATTCTAGACGTCACGATGATGTCATCCACATACACTTCAATCACTTTATGCAACATATTGTGAAAAAAGGTCATTATAGCCCTCTAATAAGTAGCACTAATATTGGTAAGGCCAAAAGCTAGTCTTCGATAACAGAATGTTCCCCAAGGGGTAATGAAGGTGGTCTTCTCCCTATTTCTTTAGTAACCATAATTTGCTGATATCCGACAAAGTAATCGGCGAAAGAATACATTTCAAACTATGCCGTATTTTCAATTAACACGTGGATGAACAGCACTGGTAAGTCATCTTTAAGGCTGGCCTGATTGAGATTCCGATAATCTACACATACTCGCACCTTCCCTCCAGATTTTGGCACTGGGACTATGTTGGACAACCACTCAGGATATGTTGATACCATAATGATTCCCGCTTTGAACTGTTTGATAATCTCTTCTTTGACCTTCAGGCTCCATTCTGGTTTCAACCATCTTAATTTCTGTTTGACTGGTTTGAACCCTTCCTTAATTGGTAGTTGATGGACAACTATATCGGTGGATAAACCTATCATGCCTTCATAAGACCAGGCCAAAACATCCTTGAATTGGGCTAGGAGTTTGAATAATTTCTTTTCTTGGTTAGAGGGGAGGTTGGTTCCGATCTGTAGTTTTTTAGGACCACTATTTTTATCAAACTATATTACCCTCACTTATATAGTTCGGCAACATCTAATTAAAGATTTGCTAGTGAGAATAAGGATTCCATTTCAAATGTATATAACCTTGTGGATAGCACAACAAGCGATATACAAATAAATAGGTAGACAACTCTTGTCAATTACATCACTATATAACTCCTTTTATTTTACCTCTTAAATCATAATGGTCAAGTGTGTGCACATCCGAACTAAAATGATTTAAGTTAAGTCCAGCCTAGCACTTTCATAAATACAAAAAAGAAAAATGTTCGTCCTTGTGGATAGCACAACAAGACTAGTTCGTTCAATTTTCTTGATAAACATCAAATGTGATTAATTAACATCTTAAATACGCAATACTCGCCTTGTGGATAGCACAACAAGCTCATATTAAATATTTAATACTCTATTAATTTATCATGCTAGAAGGCGACGTTCGATATTCCAAATATCATTTGAACGCTTCGGACTTAATATTATTTCTTTGAGGGGTTTGTTATTATTTGTCTCATCTTGTTTAGCGCGCATGCACACATATATATAAAATACGCTTCATTTTATTAAACATGCGAAGCATGTTTGCATAAAATATAATATATATAATATTTAGCATGCAATATAGAATACTATATTCTACCCGGATTGATTATGGACTTTTATTCTAGTTTGGTTCACTAGAGCCATCAAGTGAACCAAGAGGTCAAACCTAGGAGTGCAAGAATTAAATTTAAATATAACTATTACATTTAAATCCCAGGCTCCATACAAATGGGTCTTCATGCGCTCCTTGCTCCTTGGTCTCTAATTTCTTCAAAATAATTCTAACTAATCCTATTACATAAACTATTTTAAATTTAAATAGAAACCTTGATCAGCAGTCAAGGGGAAGTACATAGGAGAGAGATATAATTTTACATCAAGAAAAATCAGAGAAGACGAGGTACGCAGACCCCATTTAATAAAATCCATTCATTCAAGCATTCAACTAAAATAAAATCCAATCACATTGGTCAAATAGTCCATAATCAATCCCTATTTATTATCATACATATCACCATACATATCAATAAATAAATATCCATCTCATGAATTAAAACATTCCATATATATATGAGTATCATTTAATGGGCAATTTTAAATTGTATGAAATCCAATTTCAAGATTAAAATAAACTCTTTATTTTATTTATAAAATTATTTAAAATATAATATATAAATATATATATATATATATATATATATATATATATATATATATATATATATATATTTGATATTACCGTATATATATATTATATATATATATAACGAATCAGGTTATATATATATATATAATATAAATTCACGTTTATTTTTTAAAAGGAAGTCACCTTCTTTTATTAAAAGAGTCCTACAGGTTTATTAAAAGAGTCCTTTCCTGATGGGTCACCTTTTTTTTTTTTGGAGTAAGAAAGAGAGAACGCCTTTTCTTTGCATAATTCAAGATTAGCGCCCAAAAAAAAAAAATTGTGATTCGTCCCAAAAAAAAAAACGTCATTTTTTTTTCCTTAAAAACATAATTTTATACAATAAAATTATGCCCAATAAATTATTCTAAATACATACCCATGTGTATATGAAATCAAAAATAAATTAATAATTGCATAAAGGTTTGGCTCTGATGCCACTATTGGATTTGTACGAAATCGTGACGCAATCAAATTGTAAAAATTAGCGGAAGCATGGTATATCAGAGTTTAAATAATTTCTACAAAACCATTACCCGGATCATCCTTTATGCAAATTATTAATTTAAAACGATAAATAAGAAGTTATGGAATCATACCCTTGTAGAACAAAGCTTCCACAGGTACGAGTTCAACTCCTTGTTCTTCGTGATCTCCTTGAATTTTCGGGTTAGATTCCTTCCTTTGATCAACGTTAGCCACCCAAGTGTTTGGCCTCTAGAGGTGATTTACCAAGGAAGAGGAATTATCAAGAAGGAGGGTGTTTGGCTAAACCTTAGTTTTCTATCCTCTATAGAAAAGGAGTATTCTCCAACAATTGGAATTGCATCAATCAATATCTATTATAAGACTCATCTTATATAGATATTGGTCAACCCTTCTAATCCTATTAGACATGGGATTTCTTTTAATTAATTAAACTCCTTTAATTAATTTAGGCTTCCCACCACATAGGGAATAATTAATTAAATTTATTTAATTAATTTGTCTCCTAATCTTATTAGGAATAAATGAGAGTACTAATATTAAATTAATTACTAAACTCCTTTAGAAATTAAAATAATAATAATTGTAATAATATTAATAAGACTCCTCTTATTAATTTATATTTAATATTTCTAAAATATTAAATAATAAACATTAACCTATTTAATTTATTCTATCACTATAGATTAAATTAATTACACTTAATGCATTATTACAATTATGCATTACCTTTATGCAAATAACATATGATCACACATTACATATTATTGTACATAGCAATAATTTAATAATAAATATTAGTCTATCATACCACTTAAATCATTTACTCATTAATATGTTATTACTCATAAGAAAAAATAATTAAAGAATATAATATTAATTAATCCTTCACTCATTTAATCATTCCTTTATTAATTTAATTAAACCATCACTAAGTCCATCATCGTGCCACACAAGGCATTACATAAGCTTATCTTAAATTCTCCACATTTCTTAATTATCATAAATTCAATTCAATCTAATTGAGTTATCCCATTTCATGCCACATAAATATTTATATTAGAATAAATATTCAAACATTTATTATTCTTAATATTAATATTATTTATAAAATTCACGGGTATTACGTTAATCGAGGAGAAGTCTTGCTCCACCATATACTTCTCTTCGAGGTATCCCCATATTATCAGAGTCATTCATAGAGGGCGCTTCCCCCAGCTTCCTCAGGTATTTGCGGTTTTCCCTACCTCTTGCACTGATCATGTTGACTCCTTCCGCGTTATGCTGAGGTAAAGGGTTGTTGTTGACATTCGACTATTCTGGAGCTTTGACTACAATCTCCCTACTGTTAGTCAGGTTCTGAATCTTGTGTTTTAAAGTCCAACATTCATGAGTGTCATGTCCCGGTGAGTTGGAATGGTAAGCGCATTTCTTTTTGGGATCAAATTGCCTTCCATTGGGATCAGAAGGTAGAGCAAGCTCAACGATCTTTTTCTGGCGATCAATAGTGCCAATATATTCTCCAAAGAGTTCCCTAAAGGAGTAAATATCCTTCTTCACTTGTTCTCCCTAACCTTCAACGCTGTAGGATTTCGGGAATTCACAAGATAAGCGTTCTATTTTTGGATAGGCGGACTGGGCTCTTATTGGCAACTTGTCCTTGCAATATCAAAGAGATATCTTCTTCCTTCCTTTTAGATACTCTTTTGGGAGCGCTCGTATAGTTTCCTGACTGTATGTGCTCTGCTACGGCCTCTAAAGCAGTGAGATCTTTCATTTTATCGGACTTCAAACCCATTTCAGCCATTTCTCCATGTTTGATCATTTCAGAGAAGGATTTGCCTAACCCGGCAAGGACTCCCTCATAGAAAGGGGCTTCTTGTATGTCAATGACCGTTGTCACCATTTCACTTTCATCCATCGGTGGGTTTACTTGGGCTGCCATTCGCCTCCATCGCTGCTGCGCATATTCTTTGAACGACTCATTGTTTAGTTTCTTGACTTTGGTAACCTGGTAGCAATCAGGTGCCATCTGGGATTGGAAAATTTACTAGTTAAGGAAAGCGTGGGCCAAATCCTCCCAACCTCAGACTTTGGAATTAACTATTCGGGCATACCAAGTTCAGGCTTCACCGGTAAGGCTTTTTTGGAATAGCTGCATTTTGAGGTTCTCATCCTCGGCGTAAGTTCCAAGTTCATCTATGTAGACTTTTAAGTGAGTATAGGGATCACCCAATCCATTGTATTTCTCAAACTCTAGGACTTCAAACTTATCCGGGTATCTTGCTTTTAGGAAAATACATAGATCCGAATAATTCATGCTCCTATGGGATCCTATCCCTTTCAAAGACTGGATAGCTTCCTCCATTTTCCTAACTTTCTTCCTGATATCTCTAGTTTCTCTGTCTTCTCAGAGGTCTACTATTTCTCGTGTCATCTTTAGGACCGAGGCCTCCTTGGCTACTTCGACATCGAGGAGAGAGATAGGTGTGGACATTTGGGTGTCACCGTCCTTTTTCGGTATTATCATATCTCCTTGCACAGAGGGTTCAGTCTGACTCTTACGCTTAGGTTCCTAAGATACTTTACACTGTTCTCTCAACAAGGTAGTCATTCAACAATCTGTTTCTTAAACTCCTCGAATTCCTTTCGAGATACAGGGATGGGTTCTGACAAACTTTCTTCAGCCATTTTGACTAGTGGAGAACGTGCCTTCTTGGCTCGAAATCGAGTTATAGGACCAATCTGCACAAAACCGATATCTAGTTTAGACTGGATATTGGTGGGCAGGGATGCATGATATGCTATGCATCAGTTTAATGGTTTTTTAGTCTTTTCCTGCTAAACAAAGGGTTAGTCGACTTGATGATAAAATAAGAAGGATGTACAAATGACAGTTCAAGATGATTGCCATTTACATACATGAAAAAGTAAATAGGGCATGAAGAGACACACCGCATGTTTAGTTTATCAGAGGGTGACCTATCTTATGGTTACTCTCACGGGCTATTTGAAATTGGTTCACAGATCTTCGCAATTTACTTGATAAAAACATCCATCTTTCAATTGGAGCGGATCTAAGTGGTGCATTTCTTGAGCCTCATAATGGAAACATCCATAGGAGTCTAGTAATAAACAACCGACGGGATTGCCTCCTAACGGAGGGACCACACAACATACATTCACATACTTTCACGTCCTTACCGCAGCAAAATGATGACATTGTGTGAAGCACTAATATATTGTGCGAGGCACCAATATAAATATTTAAAATTTTGAAACATTAATCACACATAAAGATCATTCACAAAAAAAATATATATGCAGAATGAAAATCAAAAAGATTGAACGCGGCTTAAGCTCTCTTGAATGTCCCCAGCGGAGTCTCCACCTGTCGGCGCCGGGAAAAATATTGATGGTGTTGTCCGTCTTTCCTAAGTTTGAGTTGTTTGTTTTACCCTTCCATAATTCGCTATGTCTGTGGATTTTATTAAAGGGTAAGGTTTTAGGAAAGCGATACTGACATAAGTTTTGATGACTTTGAAAAGATTGATTTTATTATTTAATTTTGATGATTGAACCAAATGAGACAAAGCCGCCAGTTGGTATGGTTTAAATGGATATACCAACTCATCCGAGTTTTGAAGGTTTTCGCAATATGGTCCAATATTTGTCTCCGTAAGATTGGTCTGAAACCCGAGATTTATAGAATTTGGGGGCTAGGTTAAGCGGGGGGAAGGTATTAGGCACCCCCCCGACTCCCGTGAAAATACGGTACCGCATCTTATTGATTTCGTATGCATAAAAGTGTGTGTGAGTGTGTGAGTGTGTGAGTGTGTGTGTGTGTGTGTGTGTGCATGTTTGTGTGTGTTTGAAAGTTTATTCTAAGCCTCCTTGTGAGTTATTTGGAAGTAGTGTCGTTCCTCTTTTGCACCTATGTACGAAGGGTTTGATTTAGCAAAAGTTCATTTTTAGACAAAATATACGTTTCATATGATATTTTGGGAAGAACATAAGGCTGATGATAAAACTAGAATAGATATTTTTTGTTTCCTACTCACACGAGCCCATATCCTTGCTTTTCTATCAATCTCTAATTCTGATCTTCCTCCCCAATCTGATATTATGGTGCCGGTATACACCGAAATTCCGTTATGGTCCAATTCTGACCGGTAATAAATATTTAAATCCTTCACCCGAATAGTAATCGAGGACCTTTGATACTTCCATTATTAATTTTTTAGTATATGTAATTATTACGAAAGTAGTGATGTACCTCTTTAACCCTATGCACAAAGGATTTGATTTATATAAAAGTTTATTTTTTAGAACACAATATATATCAATGATGTTTTGAAAACAAAGTTTTCAAATCCTTCGTCAAATAAGAATCGAGGTCTTTTGATACTTCCATTTATGATCTAATGTATATCCCCAAATCGCTTTATTGTTATTATGAAAGCTCTTTGCTATTTTGATTTAGAAATCGTTTTGGTAAAAATGCATGCTAAAAGTGCCAAAAAGGGTAGGATCCTAATCGGGCATATAAGCCATCTCGATGAATCTGAGCACCCACAATCAAAGTTTTCACTATCACGGGATCTTGAATTCGACTTCTCGGGACTAACCTCTCGAGTTCATCTTCAAGATCTAAATATTACATATACAATGATTTTTGTGTTATTTAAACATTACATCACAAAAACTGGTCCATCATGGGAATCAAGTCGGGATCCAATCATGGGATCTCGACACCGGGATTTCTAGATTCACATTTTTATGCGCAAATATACGTGTAAAATGTCCTATACTTGATATTAGATGATTTCATCTGTTGAAATCACCATGTCAAGCCATTTCGGACCCCTTCCGCCTCTAGATATAGATCTAGGGCTATACGGGGTAACTAGGACCGATTAAAAGCAGTAAATACATAGATCTACCACGGATCTAAGCCGATCTAACATACGGGTTAAAGCTTCATGCTTAATAACCACTCAAAAGGCTAGATCTGGCTTAGATCTAGGTACATCTAGCCTCCGAATTGGATTTACAACCAAATATGCACAATATAACTGGTAAAAACTCAATATCTACCAACTAATACACAATATACTTAAAAACAATAAGTTTAACTAGATTTAAGCAATATATAACATCAATCTAGTACATTAAAAAAAGTTTACAAAGAAAGTGGCTAAAAAAAGCCTTTATTTCACCTTGGGGGGACGCGTGAACAAGCATTTTTTCACCCGAGATCAACTTAGAACACTCTTGAGACTCAAAATATATATCGAACAAGATTAAACAACTCAAAATGTATGTATATTACTCCAACCCGAGGGTTTCTCTCTCTAAAATTAGTTTCTCACTCTAAAACTTTTCTTTTTTTTGTTTATGAGTTGCTGGCTGCTTGTATAGGACATCTAAGGCAGCCGCAGGTGTACTTGCGGCTGGAGTAGGTACACCTGAGGTTGGGCCCCATGTGTTCGGTTGCCTCAAAATGTGTGCTTTAGGTCTCAATTTGGTGAAAATTGAGCTCCGTACCCAAAAATCCCAAAAAGTACTTGCGGACGGCTTTAAAATTAGGCCGAGTTTTATGAAATTAGAGTCCTGGAAGATGATGCAGTAAGCTAAAAAGTATCTTTCGGCTCCTGAGGGTCGTCGATCGGCTCGTTTTGATAGCACGCAGTTCGATGTTTGTTGTGGTAACTTCTTACGGACATTTTCTCAGCTTTGCGATCCTCGTTTGCGTCATGTTCGGATGTCATTGGCCCTTTGAATCATCCACAGGGTTGTCTCTGGGGTGACCAGATGTTTTTGCCCTACCTCGAGGTTATCTCCGAAGTAAAATTACACTTTTGCTCTACTGCAAGGTTAGTATAAAGAAAGCAAAATTTTGAGTGTCTACAATGTTCATACGTTGATTAAATCCTAAAACTTATACGAATCTTTTATTTTTGTATAAGTGTTCAAACTATCTTTAAAATTCGATTATATATAAATTATTTAAGTACTATGTCAATGCCATTTGTTTAGGCTAGACTAATATTTGATAAAACGTTCTATTATTTGTGAACCAATTTGTTAATGAAGATCAATGCCATTTGTTTCGGTTAGACTAATATTTGATAAAGCATTCTATTATTTGTGAACCGATTTGTTATTGAAGATCGATGTCATTTGTTTTGGCTAGACTAATATTTGATGAAGTGTTTTATTACTTGTGAACTGATTTATTAAAAGATTTAATTTATTTATTTCGGCTAGATCAATATTGATATTATATGTTAAAATCATAGTATTTCTTTAAAATCAGTTCAAACCATATTAATGTGGTACAGACTCATGATGTAAGACTGAGATGAAAACCCCTTTGAAAAACAAGGGGAACTTTATGTTAGGCTTGTAAGATTCATGAACGCAATCAAATTGCATAAAATAAGCAGAAACATGGTAAATCAGAGTTTTAAAATTTTACAAACCTTATACCCGAATTATCCTTTAAACACAGTTATTAATTAAACAAAAGATTACGAATAAGATTCATACACTTGAAGATTCTAGCTTCCTCAGGTACGAGTTTAACTCCAAATCATTTTTGCGTTCTACTTTAATCCACCGGGTTGATTCCTTTATTTGATCAACGTTAGCCACCCAAGTGTTTGGCCTCTAGAGGTAATCCACCAAGAAAGAACAAGAATTCAAGAAGAAGGGTGTTTGGTAAAACCCTAGTTTTTATCTTTATAGAAAAGGTGTACTCTCCCAACTCTTGAAATAAAGTGTGTAACCTTGTTCCATAATAAGACTTTCTTATTTATAAATGTAGGAAACCCTCCTAAAATATTTAGGATTAAAGTTTCATATTAATTAATTAAACCCTTTTAATTAATTAGGTTTTCCAATCCTATTGGGAATAATTAAACTCTTTTAATTAATTAGCCTCCTAATCTTATTAGGAATATATTTATATATATGAAAGAGTATCTTATTAATTAATTCTCAAACTCCTTTAGGAATTAAATAATAATAATAATAGTAGTAATAATAATAATAAGACTCCTCTTATTAATTTATATTTAATATTTCTAAAATATTAAATAATAAATATTAAGCTATTTAATTTATTCTATCACCTTATATTTAATTAAATATTCTTAACTTATTATTACGCCATTAGCTTCTTTAATAAATATTCTTCCTTTTATGGTGTGACCCTTTAAGTTCTCCGTATTAAACCGGTTGTGAATAAATCAATTAGAACAATTCTAATCTTATTTAAATAAATAAATTAAACTAATAATTTATTTAAATAAATAAAATTTATTCTACAATAAGGATAAGCCCCCTTAGCGATCAACGACTTTCCAAATAATATAGATTTCAACATTAATTATAAAAGAACCTTTGAGTAAATAGTTACCGTACAATTAAATCATTCCACTATACAATGTCTCAATTTAATATAAGACATGAAACTACTGTCAAGTCTTATTTTATTTAATTATATGTATTTCTATCCTTAAATGCACAACTCCAAATAATGTAAATTAAAAACTCCTTTCTAATTTCATTCCACCTTGGCCAAGAATTCCTGGGATATCATTTATCGAATCATATATGACATATCTCTTCTTTTACTAGAAGCCGTAGATTCTTTATTAATCGTTCAATATCTCCATATATAACTTATTACACCCAAGCATACCCTTTGATATACCCTAAGGGTCTTAAGGGACATGTCAAAGTATAACTTATCATACACAAGATATTATGATGATCTCAAGTCTAAGGATCACTTGTACTACTATCACTACAGGAATTCTTATTGACAAAAAAGTAAAACTCCATTAGGTATTCCTTAGCGAGCCACGTTTAGTGAACTTATTCTCCAATAAGCACATACATACTTGATAGTAGTGTGCATACAAGCCAATCATGTATGATGATAAAGCACATACTTTGTAAACAATCTTATTTATTTATTAATAAAATATTCATTTAAGGCATATAATTATCTACATGGTGCTGTTTTTATAATATGTAAATAACCCATAGTTTTAAGCAATGCTTTTAGAATCATAATGAGATCATGATAATGAGATCTAAATTCTTAGAAAGCTTAAAAACTAAAATAGTTCCCAATTGTGGGATTACTAAAATGGGGATTAGTAAATCCGGATAGATTGGTACATATGTTGCTTGCTCGTTAGATGAGGATGACTGATCTCATGGTCATTTGTGTGGAGACACTAAAGCAAGTATGTAGGTGCTTATTGGAGAATAAGTTCACTGAACGTGACTCGCTATGGAATACCTAATGGAGTTTTACTCGCCTGTCAATAGGAATTCCTAATGTGATAGTAGTACATGTGATCCTTGGACTTGAGATCATCATAGTATCTTGTATGTAACAAATTATACTTTGACTAATTCTTTAAGGCCTTTTAAGGCATATATAGGGTATGCTTGGGTGTAATGAGTTACATATGGAGATAATGAATGATCAATAAAGAATCTACCACCTCTAGTAAAAGAGGAGATATGTCCTATGTGATTCGTTAAATGACAACCCAGGAATCCTTGGCCAAGGTAGAATGAAATTAGAAAGAGGTTTCTAATTTGTATTATTTGGAGTTGTGCATTTTCTAATCGAAATACATATGATTAAATAAATTAAGACTTTACAGTAAATCCATGTCTTATATTTAATTGGGACATTGTATGGTGGAAGGATTGAATTGTACGGTAACTATTAACTCACAGGTTCTTTTATGATTAATGTTGAAATCTATATTAATTGGAAAGTCGTTGATCGCTAGGGAGGCTTATCCCTATTGTAGAATAAATGTTATTTATTTAAATAGATTATTAGTTTAATTTGTTTATTTAAATAAGATTAGAATTGTTCTAATTGATTTATTCACAACCGGTTTAATATGGAGAACCTAAAGGGTCACACCATAAAAGGAAGAAGAATTATTTAAGAAGAAAATGGCATGATAGTAATAATGCATTAAGTATAATTAATTTAATCTATGATGATAGAATAAATTAAATAGCTTAATGTTTATTATTTAATATTTTAGAAATATTAAATATAAATTAATAAGAGGAGTCTTATTAATATTATTATTATTATTATTATTTTAATTCTAAAGGAGTTTAGGAATTAATATAATATCAGTACTCTCTCTCAATCCTAATAAAGATTAGGATATAAATTAATTAAAAGTAATTAATTAATTAATTAAATAAAACCCTATTCTAATTGGATTAGGAGGATTAACCTAATATCTATATAAGAGAGTCTTATATCAGAAATAAGGTACGTGAATTTTTCAAGAGTTGGGAGTACACATATTCTATAGAGATAAAAACAAGGGTTAAGCCAATAACCCATCTTACTGAGTTCTTCATCTTCCTTGGTGGATCACCGTTAGAGGCCAAACATTTGGGTGGCTGACATTGATCAAGGGAATGAGCCACTACAGAGGAATCAAAGGAATCAAAGGAGAAGAACTTGTACCTGAGGAAGCTTGGATCTTCAAAGGTATAATTCTATTTTTCTCCTTCTTCATTCACTGATAATTGATGCACAAGAATGATCATGGTAATGGGTTTGTATAAATTTTTGAAAACCTAGTTTTTACGCTTCCGCCCTATTTATGTGATTTGATTGCATGATTGCATTACGTACAAACCTAACAATACTTGCTTTAGTGTCTCCATACAAATGATCATGAGATCGATCATCCTTATCCAATGAGCGAGCAACGTATGTACCAATCTATCCGGATTCACTAATTCCCTTTTTAGTAATCCAATGATTGGGAACTATTTTAGTTTTAAGCTATCTAAGAATTTAGATCTCATTAGCATGATCATTATCATGATTCTAAAAGCATTTCTTAAAACTATGAGTTTATCACATTTAATATAATAGCACTATGTAGATAAATTGAAAGACTTTAATTAAATAATTCTTTTATTAATAAATGAATAAGATTGTTACAAAGTATATGCTTTATCATCAGACATGATTGGCTTGTGTGCATACTACTTTCAATCTCCCACTTGCACTAAAGCCAATCGTTACGGTATGTAACGATTGAGATTTTACATATTAAATTTTAAATATTTATTGAGTAAATAAATATTTTATGTGATTTATTTATTGAATTAAATAAATAAATTATATGATTTTGTGGAGTGATTTAATTAAAAGTTATATATTAATTAAATGAATATTTAATATTTAATTTAATTGATGTATATTGATTTTATAGTATAATTCTAATTTAATTGAGATAATTAAATTAGATGATTTATGTGGTGAGTGTTGCATAAAATTATAATTAGCAAGTAATTATAATTGTTATGTTATTAATTGATGTTAGATTTTTATTAATTAAATTAGAATGTAAAGATTTAATTAATTAAAGTGTAACATTAAAGTATGTGTTAAAAGGATTTATTAAATAAAGAAAAGAGTTTTAAAAGATCTTTGCAAAACGAGGCCCTTGCACCTCTTTTAATCTTATTTTTCCAAACAAGTCCTTAAGCTCAAAAAGTTAATTTTTTAAAATAATGTGGTTTTACCCAAACATGGCCTTATGGTTATTCAAATTCAAATTTTTGTAACTTATGTAATTATTAGTAGTTATTATAGTAATTAGTATAATACTTATTAATATTATAGCTTACATATATATGATATATGTATATATATATATATATATATATATATATATATTATATCTATAATATAATACACGTTAAAAGATTAGTCAGTTAGTTTTAGAAGAACAAAGAAAGAAAAACAGAGAAGAGAGTTAGAGAGAATACTCAGAGAAGGAGAGGAATAAGAGAAAAGAAGAAGAAGCTTTGAGAAAACAAAAAGGAAGCAAGCCCCATCATCATCTCCATCTCTTCTTATAATCCAAACTAGAAAGGGTATAATCCTAGAACTCCATGAATTTTATTATGTTCTTCAATATTTTAATAGTTTAAAACTTCTCTGTAAAAGCTTTTTGAGTAAATTATTTGATCATGATGTATATATGTGATGTATATATATACATATATATATATATATATATATATATATTGATGATTTTATATGAGTTATATTGTTGTTTCAGCAATTCAATCCATGTAATTTTGTTAAACAAGAAGAAATCATGTATACAGTATTTTACTAAGAACTAATTTTGAAGAATAGCCTTTTAAACTGTCAAAATTGGTATGTGTTTGTCAATTATTGTTTAAATTGATTATGGGATATGTTAATATGTTAAAATTAGAGTTATTGCAATTGAAATTACATGAATTGATTGAAAAACGAATTCGTAATAGCAATTTTCGTTAAGAACGCTTGATATTGTGTTTTTCTTCAAAAATCATGAAAACTTGGTTTTGATTATGTGTTGTAAGGATTTTATAGGTTATAATCATGTTAAAGAGTCCAAAATTTTGTTATTATCAAGTTTCATAGTCATCATGTTGAGAAAAATCGGACTTTGGTGTGAAGAAATAAGCCAAATTGGCTTATTTCTCTGCCGTTCGCGAGCTGGGGGAACCCACCAGTAGTGGGCCCTGCCCCAGTGGGGCTTTAGCCTTGGGGGACCCTCCCCAGTGGGTTAACCTACTGTCCGGGTTTTTATTTTGTGTTTTGTTGAGTTTTCGTGCGATGTTTGTTTAGCTAACGTATTTTCATGACTTGTTAAGTGTAAGTGGTAATGAGATAACCTACTTTTGATGTGTTTAAGATAATTTGAAGCCTTATATGAATGTGTTACATGTGTATGGGTGTATCACTTTCATAAGGTACACATAATGATCTAAAGCGTTATAAGCTTGTGAAATGTATGTCGTGAGTATAGACTCACGTATGTGACTAGTTAGCAACCTATATTGTAAACAACGTTGTGAGTTGAACTTGAGTATGAAGTTCAACGGTTGGAACGTTATAGTTAGGTACTGATAGATGTTTTGAACATAATGTAATGTGTAGGGTAATTGTGGAAGTGATTATAATTATTAAAGTGTAGCTTGCGCTTGAGGCAAGTTCTCTAATCCTTATTCTTTTACGTTAAGCAAGTCTCTATTTTTAAACTTGTTATTTATTTTGTGCAAGCTTTCTAAATCATTCTTGTATGCAATGCAAGCTTTATCATTGTATCTTTTCATTGTGCAAGTTCTCTAACGCTTGCTCAATATATCATGAAAGTTCATTTTCGTTTCTTAACTTGTTATGTATTGTACAAGTTATACTATATTCAAATATTCGTAAAGTATAAGTATTGAAGTATTATTTAAGTAATGTGATCTTGACTTAGTTGTTCAAGCAAGATCTACGTGATCTATCGAATGCTTTAAGTTATTTCCAAAGCATGCCTAGTTATCATGAAATCTATTGTTGTATCTTACATTTGATTCATAATTCTTATGTTATTGAACTGTTAAAGTATTGTGAGTCGATTCAACTATTCCTAGTTGATGATAGTTGAAACTCCAAAGTTCCTTTATCTATCCAAACCAAACTTTCTTTGGTGCGAACTTGCATTCAAATACTGAGAATGAACAAACCTATTTATCAGGGGACATTTATGCGAAAGCGTTATGATTGTTGTGCACAATACATGGTACGAAGGGCTGATGCCCCTAAGTACGAGTTAAAGGTTTATAGTATCAATGACTATTAAATGTTTTAAATAGAAATATTTATAACCTAGGATATAGTTCAAGGTCGTATGACCCTCAGATAAATCCTATACTCGAATTTTAAGTATAATGAAAGAATTATTATTCAATTCTTTATTTTGATGAAAGTAAAGTCATTTAAACCTTTCAAAGTTATTCAGTTATGTCATATCACTGTTGTATTTCAAGTGAGCTTTTGTTTGCTCACTCTTGCATATTTTATAACCCCTTGTAGTTAAGGCCGAGAATGTTGATGTACTGTCAACAAGTAAAGGAAAAGGAAAGATGAGCAAGTGAAGACTTGTTGTCTTCAATATCTGATTGTAATAAGACTTAGTTAATGATGTTTTATTTCTGCATTTATTTGATTGATGTTAAGGTTTAGTTAACCCTAGGATTTTATATTGGACAAGTTGTAATCCTTTTTCAAGAAGATTTTATTCAAGTATTTGTGAAGGTTGTAATTTATTTTGCAATTTTTTACTATTGGGTAGATGTATGTTTCATATAGATAGTGAACACCAAATCTTGTGAAAACGAAGTACCCGAATTTGGGGGTGTCACACGGTATCTTATACCCTTCTTCTCTAAGTGATGATACTCCTGCTGTTGGATAAGCTTCAGTAAATAGATATGCAATGTTGTTCTTGAGAGTCCACTATCTATATAGTAACTTCTCCTCTTTCAGTGATTCCTCTAATCAAGTGAAAGTGCCGCCATACATGTTTGGATCCAAGATGAGTCTTAGAAACTATTCCTAGTTCGATAATGAACTTTTCATCCAATCATCAACTTGCAACTTCATTTATAGCTATATACTTTGTCTTTGTCACTAATCTAGCAACTCTTTGATGTTTGGAACCTTTTCAATTTATTATACCACCGTTTAGGGTAACGATTTACCCTAAAGTGGATTTGTTATCGTCATGGTCAATCTGAAGAACTTGAGTTTGTTTAGCCTCTAGTTTGATTCAGACCCACTATGAATTATGATCACATCTTTAGTGTCAGTTAAGTACTTTAAGATATTTTCCACTGTCTTACAGTTAACTTCCCTAGAATATGACTGATCAACATCAAGTCTCATACATTTCATTGCATATATGATATTGAATCATACGATCTCTCTTTTATTGAGGACAATTTAGAGAGATACACTCTATGGCTCATCATCATGAGACCTTTCTTAGAGTTTGTCGTGCTAAACACCTTTAGCATCAAATGAATATACGTCTCTTGGGTCAAACCGAGCATCCTTTTAAATCTATCAATATAAATCTGTATCCCAAAAATATTGGATGTTCTACCCAAATCATTCATGGAGGAATGTTTAGACAACTTTATCTTTACTGATTTTGACATTGGTATGTCATTCCTTATCCATAATATATCATTATATAATACTAGGGATGTCACAGCGCTCCCACTGACCCTTTTGTACACACTAGGTTCATTCTCGTTTTTGATAAAATCAAACTCTTTTAATTGTCTTCATCAAAATTAATGTTCTATATTTGAGAAGCTTGTTTCAATCCATAAATGGATTGTTCTAGCTCATATACATAATTTTCTTCAACCATTAAAACCAATCCATCTGACTGTATTATAAATACATTTTCCTCTAATAATTTATATTTGAGGAAGGGTGTCTTCACGTCCATTTGTCAAATTTAGTAACAATAAGCTGCAATCGCAAGTAAAATCCAAATGGACTTGAGCATTACTACTGGAAATAAGATTTTATCATAGTCAACTCCTTGAATTTATTTGAAAACATTTTTCAAAATGGTATTGCTTTATAGGTCTCCACCTTGCCATTTGCTTTAAAGATCCATTTCAAATTTTATGGCCATCTGCCATTGCTCTAAGTGTCTACAACTCTTAGCCTTATCGTGTATTATTGGATCATCATCCTCTATGATGTGTAACTCATCATCATCATCTATGATGAATCCATACCTCCCAGGTATCTTCAGTACTATTCCAGATTCACGATTTGGTTGTGGTACAATAGGTCTATCTACAGGTTCCTCATTTTGACTAATAGTGATTTGTGGTTCTTGAACTCCTTTAAGATCTATTATCCTCCCACTAGCCCTTCAATGATAAAATTTTTATCTTAGAAGACAGCGTGTTTCACAATAAACACCTTTTGCTAAGTAGGATTATAGAACATATACCCTAAACTTACTTAAGGATGTCCCACAAATCTGTACTTGTCAAATCTTATCCCAAGCTTAAACTTTTGAAACCTTTTCACATAAGCTGGATAACCCTTTATCTTAACATACTTAAGATTAGAAATCCTCCCTATCCATAACTTTTATGAAATCTTGGGGACGGACTTTGAGGTTTCCTTATTTTGTAAATATGCAGCTGTTTCTAGGGCATTACCCCAGAAGGATACTGGAATGTCGGTAAAATTATTATGGACCGCACCATGTCCAACAAGGTATAATTTCTCCTTTTAGATACACCAATCAATTATTATGTATCAGGAAGCGTTCACTGTGAGAAAACCATTTAAGATAATCTTAAAACTTATTGCACAAGTATTTATTCATCGATCCAATAGAAGAATCATAATACCTTGCCAATTAATTTTACTTCTGAATTCTTTGAACCTTTCAAATGATTCAGACTTGTATTTCACTAAATACAAATATTCAATTCTTTGAATGATCATCTCCTTTTCTTTTACTAGTTTGTTCAATTTAAAATTATTTTCATGTGAGTCAAATATGTAAAGTCCATTCAGTATATTGTTAATTATTTAAACTAATGGACTTGGCCGTAGGTAGCGCTAAATAATAAGTTCCTGCAGTTAATGGACCAACATTTGCTCCATTCCCATCCGCAGGAAGATTTCCCCTTCTTTAGATTTCTACTTATGCTTGGTCACTTCATAAATCTGTATTTATGAGGACCATAGCCGGAATCCCATACCCAAGTAGAAACTTGACTTACTGAAAGATTTATTTCAATCATGAACAAACCTGTATATGTAACCGAAGCTTCACTAAACTTATTCTAGTTAGCATCTGCAAGATGCTTCTCGCAGTTTTTATTCCATTGTCCAGGCTTATTGCAGTGGAAGCAAACTCTTTTGCTATACGTATCAGTTTTGTTCTTATTATCCTTTGTATTTGCCTTTCTATTTACCTTCTTTAAATGTGCTTCTTTTCAGAAGATCCTTTGGCTCCTACCAGTAAGACCTGGTCTTTCTTGGTTGGAAAGTGACTCTCAACAGTTTTTTAACATGTTAAACAAATCAGCGAGGCTGACATGAAGCTTGTTCATGTGGAAAATTCACAATAATTGTGAGAAGGAGTCCGGGAGTGAGTGCGAGATCAAATCGTGGGTCAGCTCTCCATCCATGAAAAACCTTGTTGTCCTAATTATTCAATCAAATTGATCATCTTAGCCATGTGTCTGTACTGTAGTGCCATCAGTTATTCAAGATCGAAAAAGCTCCTTAGATATATGATATCTATTAGTCATACTCTCCTCACAATTCAACTACTTGAAGTGCAGGAATATAGAAGGAGCATCCATAGTTTCATGCTGATGTTGAAGCTCGTTACTCATGGATGTGAGCACGATGCATTTAACCAACTTTGCATCATCTTGTCATTTTCTAAAAGTAGCAATCTCTTCCTCAGAGGCATTTTCTGCAACAATTGCAGGGATAGGCGTATTTAAGGACATAAGATAGTTTTTCAGTCTTGAGAACTATTCTCAAATTCCTTAACCAATCCTTTTAATTCGGTCCGGTTAAATAACATCTAATATGCTACGCAGTGATAGTGAATTAGACATTGTAAAATTCTGTAAATAAATTTGTAATTAAACAATATTTTAGCATACATTCTATTGTTAATTACCACAATAAATTAGGTATTGTTTTAAATTGGTATCTCCCACTATTTTCTTCAAACTATATTACCTCAAGTTTATAGTTCGACAAATCTAATTAAAGATTTGCTAGTGAGAATAAGGATCACATTTCAAATGTATATAGTCTTGTGTGTGCACAACAAACTATATATAAATAAATAGGTAGACAACTCTTGTCAATTACATCATCATGTAACTCCTTGTATTTTTTCTCTTAGATCACAATGCTCAAGTGTGTGCACATCTGAACTAAAATGATCTAAGTTAAGTCAGACCCAGCATTTCCATATAAGTGAAGAGAAAACTACATCCCTCGTGTGTGCATAACAAAACGATAATGTTCAATTCCTTGTAACCATTGAATGTAATAAAATAACATCTTAAATATTTAATACTTGCCTTGTGTGTGCACAACAAACTCATATTAAATATTTAATACTCTAATGTTTTACCATGCTAGAAGGCGACGTTCAATATTCCAAATATCTTTGAACGTTTCAACTTAATATAATTTAATAGAGGGTTTTGTTATTAATTTGTCTCATCTTGTTTAGCGCGCATGCACACACACACACACATATATATATATAATACGCATCATATTAATTAACATGCAAACTATATTTTATAATATATAATATATATAATAAGAATGCACATATAGAATACTATATTCTACCCGGATTGATTATGAACTTTATTCTAGTTTTGTTCACTAGAGCCACCAAGTGAACGAAAAAGTCAAACCTAGGGTGCAAGAATTAAATTTAAATATAACTATTACATTTAAACCCGGGCTCCATTACAAACGGGTCTTCAAGCGCTCTTTGCTCCTTGGTCTCCAATTCTTCAAGATAATTCTAACTAATCCTATTACATAAACTATTTACATTAAATAAAAATCTTGAGCAGCAGTCAAGGGGAAGTACATAGGAGGGAGATAGAATTTATATCAAGAAAAATTATAGAGGACGAGGTACGCGACCCCATTTAATAAAACTCATACATGCATGCATCCAACTATAAAATCCAATCACATTGGTCAATGGTCCATAATCAACCCCATTTCTTATCATACACAACACCATATGCATCAATAAATAATATTCATCTAATGAATAATAAACATTCAATATATATATATATATATATATATATATATATATATTTATATCATTTAATGGGTAATTTTAGTTAACATAAAATCCAATTTTGAATCAAAATGAACTCCTTTATTTTAATCCAAATTTAAATCAAAATAAACTCCTTTCTTTTAATTAATCATGGAATTCAATTCCAAGTAAAAATAAACTCCTTTATTTTATCTTTAAAAAAATGTTTTTGGGAAAAGCAAAATATATGTGGAATCAAATTCCTTATCAAAATAAACTTTTTTATTCTGTTAATATGAAATCCTATTTCATATCTAAATAAACTCCTTTATTTAAGAAAACATGGAATCCCCTTTCCTAATTCACAAATAAACTCCTTTATTTTTAGAAAACATAGAATTCAATTTTAACTCCAGTTAGTTATCATGGAATCCAATTCGAATTTTAATTAGTTATCATGAAATTAAATTCTAATTAAAATAAACATCTTTATTTTAATCCAATTCTAAATAAAAATAAACTAATTTATTTACATTTAGAATTACTGGTAAAATATGGAATTCAAATTTTAACTTAATTTAAACCTTTTATTTTAATTATAATCAAATAAATAATAAAAATCAAATTTTATTAATTTTCTGGGAAGAGGAGCTGCGGCGCTGCGTTTGAACCGCAAATGGGCGCTGCGGGGCTGGCTATTGCTCTTTCGACAGGCATTGCGGCACCACAGGACAGATCCAGTTTTTACGATTCGCGAATTATGCATTTTTTTTCTCCAAAACATGATTTAATGCCAATAATTATGCTCAATAAAATTGTTTTAAACACATATCAACATACATATCGAATCTGAACAATTAATAACTCACATAAAGGTTTGGCTCTGATACCACTATTAGATTTGTAAGATTCATGAACGCAATACAGTTGCAGAAAATAAGTAGAAGCATAGTAAATTAGAGTTTTAAAATTTTACAAACCTTATACCCGGATCATCCTTTACGCACAGTTATTAATTAAACAAAAAATTATGAATAAGATCCATATCCTTCAAGATTCTAGCTTCCTCAAGTACAAGTTCACCTCCAAATCTTTTTCACGTTCTACTTGAATCCACCAGGTTGATTACTTTATTTGATCAACGTTAGTCACCCAAATGTTTGGCCTCTAGAGGTGATCCACCAAGAAAAAATAAGAATTTTAGAAGAAAGGTGTTTGACAAAACCCTAGTTTCTTTCCCAACTCTTGGAATAAAATGTGTAACCTTGTTCCATAATAAAACTTTCTTATTTATAGATGTAGACAATCCTTCTAAACTATTTAGGATTAAGATTTCATATTAATTAATTGAACCCTTTTAATTAATTAGATTTTCCAATCCTATTGAGAATAATTAAACTTTTTAATTAATTAGTCTCTTAATCTTATCAGGAATATATTTATATATATATGAGAGAGTATCTTATTAATTAATTCCCAAACTCCTTTAAGAATTAAATAATAATAATAATAATAATAATAATAATAATAATAATAATAATAAGACTCCTCTTATTAATTTATATTTAATATTTTTAAAATATTAAATAATAAATATTAAGCTATTTAATTTATTCTATCACCATAGATTAAATTAAATATACTTAACTTATTGTTACGATTATGCCATTAGCTTCTTTAATAAATTTTCTTCCTTTTATGGTGTGACCCTTTAGGTTCTCCATATTAAACTGGTTGTGAATAAATCAATTAAAACATTCTAATCATATTTAAATAAATTAATTAAACTAATAATTCATTTAAATAAATAATATTTATTCTACAATAAGGTAAACCCCCTTAGCTATAATGCCCGAGAATTTTTGAATATTTTTAAAATGAATATATTAATAAAAGTCGGATATTTAGTTACATATAAATATTTATGTGCTATGAGATGAGTTAACTCAATTGTTTCAATTGAATTTATTATAATTGAGAAAGAACGTGGATTTATGATAAGCTCAATAAATGCCTTGTATGGCACAGTGATGAGAAATATTAATGATTTTATTAATTAAAGAAAGAATTGATGAGTGGATGATTAATTAATAATATATTATTAATTAATGATGACATATTAATGAATAAATGGTTAATTAAAGTTTGAGATTAATAATTGTTCTATTAATTGTTTATTGTATAGTAACTGCAACTATATTATATAATGTATAATGTGGCATTTTGACATAACCATGTTATATAGAAACTATAAAATAAAAGAAAGTGAGCCACATGAGTGGACTCATAAAATGCATGTTGTATGTACATTATACAGTATGGAACCAAAACTATATTATATAAAGTGCATTACGACAATACAAGAGAGTGTAATGTGACACTTTAGTAAGAATATGCAATATAGAAACTATACTGTAAGAGTAAAGAATTGTATGAGTTATATACATGAACTTATGTGACCATGTAATAGATATAGTGCATTAATGTATACTATATGGAATATTAAATTAGAATATGTGGATAATTAACATGTATTCCAATAAATAACATAATTGAAATAATAATAATAATGAGATTTGTGATAATGTAGTATGTCACTATTCGATTAACTTATAATTTGACATTATGTACATGGATTATATATCAATATGTGTACATATACATCAATGTGCTACCATGTAATGTTGTTGTGATTTTTTTTAAAGTCCATATATGCCCCTAAGTGAGTATAAGCTAAGGTATACATATATGTACTAAGTATATAGTATATGGTCTTTTATCCCCAACTAGTTATTGTTGAAAATTTGTTGCCTTGTCCCAAATAGAGTGTCCAATTCTTCCCCATTTCATATTCACGTGATATACAAAAGGGTAAGAGCCTATTCCTCATTCTTCTCCCAAGCTCCATCCTAGCTAATGATCAATGGAGGAGTGGCCTTCATGATTGAATTCACCAACTACTCACTAACTAATCCTTGTCCAAAGAACTCTCCTTCCATCTCTTGGTTTCAATCCTTAAGATAATGGCTTGGCATGGTTAACAATTCCTCTATAATAGAGACCTCCTTTTCATTTTCTATGTTGCTAAATTGTGCTAAGTTGTATAGAGAGACTATTGTGAGTTTATAATATGAAGTTGAGAGCAAGGTTTAGCAAATTCAAAGCTCAAGAGGTATAATGCTTAAACCCACTTGAAATTTAATTCATAGCAATTGCATGATATAGTTGCAATTGATGTGTGATAAGGTGCTAGCATAAGTTGTTAAGTATATGTATATGTTAGGAATGCAAGGTAGTGGTATGCAAGCATGCTAGTTGAATGTATGGTAAGGTTTGGCTGAAGTTCTGCTGATGTAGAACAATTTTTGGGTAGGAATCGGAGTGGGGAGATCGCGCCACACCCTAGTACAAGTGGCGCACGGCCGCGCCCCTCTACAGAGTCTGTTGGTGATTTTCATGCCTTCTGATATGTTGAGCGTACTTAGTAAACTTCGATAAGACCGTACAAGTCTCTGACATGCTAGTTATATTGTCTTTCATATAATCACTCACCGTAGCTTGATTTCAAAAGAGAACTTGAGTTCTAATGTGCGAATTCAACAAAACATGTGTACTTTAAATTATAACTTGAAGAACATGCTAGTATGATCAGTTTACATTTGTAAGAAAGCATGAAAGCATGAAAGTATGATACATGTGAACTTATTTACATGCTTGAATAGCTTTGAGGACCTTTTAAGGAAAGGCTTAGAGTTTCTCAATATGAACTTGATAATCCATAGACGCTTTTGGATTAAGGACTTGTGAACGTAATTACGTACTCTTGATGTGTATGTGTGCAAGCATGATGTATAACAAGTAAAGTAAATTGCATGCCTAGGTAAGGTTGATAACATGCTAATGGAAACTTAGAGCTTCATCTATGAACCTAATGCACTAATTACACTTTAAGTTTGAAACTTGTGAGCATACTTATGTGTTCTACTATGAAAGTATGAGGAATAGAAAGTAGCTTTGCATGCTTGATGGCTTAAAATAAATCTTTCAAAAAAATCTTGAAAACTAGTTTGTCAATAACTACGTTGTAAGTATTCTAGAATGTGACTTCATGATTAGGTATGCCATGCCTATAGGCATGATTAACATGAATGACTATATGCATTGTACAATAGTTTCGCATGATTAAGAACAAGATTCAAGGAAGTGAAACATAGAACATAAAATGCATGACTAAAGTAGCTTGAACATGTGTATATGATACTCAGTGACCTCATGGCATATGTATAGCAATTAAATGTAAGAAATGTTGTTACTTGAATACTTTAAGCTTTGATTAGATAGGAATGGATAACGAATTGAACCTTGTTGTTAGTTTCCTAACATGTGTATTTATCATGATCCTTCTTATGCGTGCAATGCGTATTAAATTGACAAGGTGTTTATAAATGATAAGTCTAACGATGGTTGCGAACTACGTCAATTGAAATCATAGTGACCTATAATCCGATTTCATGCTACATAAGAATAAGTACGAAATGATGTACGTATAGGGCTACAAGACTAAGTGTCTGCCACATGTACACTTGAATTACATTTAAAACTTGTATATCGAATACACTTAGCTAACGAATATCCTACACATGTAAAAATATTGTTACAATAGGACTTCGACGTGTTGATAAGCTTTACTTCGGTAATCTACACTTAAGGAAAGTTTCCTTAAACCCGTTCTTGTATTATTTGCAAGTACCTTATCCTTGTGTTTACTTTATTCAAGGAACATTGTAAGCAAGTTCCTAAGCCTACTCTTTATTGAGCATTCATTTAACTTGTTCTATTATTGTCGTACAAGTAAGCTTTCGAGATTGAAATTCAGATATTATGAATCATATACTTCATGGATAAGATAAAAGTCGAATTATATTGTTCGAGCTCTACATCTTGAGATTGAACTTATAGTTGTTGTGATCTATGCCATTTGATTCGGCTTAGACTTATATTGTTGAAAGGCGACCCAAACTAATTGATTGGGGCAGAGTCTTGTTTTGACTGAGATGAACAACCTTCTTCGAAGGAAAATATAATTGTCGGGAGACCGACGTGCGCGCACTTTAAGTACGATTGAACGATATGCATACCATAGGGCACTTTAGGCTGATCGCCTGTTATACTTGTTTATTGGATTTTTAGTATATTATGTTAATTGTAGTAGAAGTTCATAGTCCTTAGTGACTGATCAGTATTCAGTTATCTTAAAATCTTGAATTGATTTAGTATTGAATCATATTGATATTATTCTGTCCTTAGAGACTTTTATTGAGAACTGTTGATATTTTTGCTATCCTTGAATATCATACCTTGCTATACCCTTTGGGATTCGAGAAACTATATTACTCACCCATATTGTATATTACTTGCTGGGCAATTTGTGCTCATTCTTGCTTTCCTAAAATATTTCTCAGTTAATGTAGAGCAGCTGGCGGGACCCTCTAGAGCACCGACAACGGCAAGGGAAAGGCTACTGAGTAGCTTATATTATGTTGGACTTATGATTGTATTAAGACTTATTCTATTATGTAGTAGTGATTGGTTATGTATGACTTAGTTTGTGTCTAAGCTATGTAATCAATGTTTAAGTTTCGAGACCTTGGGACGTGAATAAAATTATATTAATTACATATAATCTATTCGGTAATAGTTGTGTATTATTCCTCTGTGCGATGCACATTTAGTCGTAATTATTTATTGTGGTGTTAGATATGAGAAAGTGACAAACCGAATTCGAGTGACCAAGTGGCGGTCCGAATTTGGGGTGGTGTCACAGGTTGGTATCAGAGCTGTAGTTATAAACCTTAGGTGTGACACCCCCAAATATGGATACTCGTTTTCACATGATTGGTGTTCACCTTCTATATAAACAATACTCTACCCCATAAATAATGCAAATAAACTACAACTTAATTAAAATAAATAAATCTCCCTTACAACAAGGGTTACAATCTTTTTAAAATAATCCTGGGTTACTCTAACCTGACATGAAAATAATAATGTGCGAAATAAAAACATATCATTCAAGTCTTATTATAATCCTTCTCAAAATAATTAAACAAGTCTTCACTTGTTCATCTTTCCTTGCCTTTACTCGTAGACAGGGCATCAACGTTATCAACTTAACTGCAATTGTTATTTAATGCAAGAGTGAGCAAACAACAGCTCACTGAAGTTTAACAATAATAAATACATAAAAGGATATCTTTAAAAAGATCTGAATAACTTAGCTTACTTCAACAATAAAGAATTGAATAATAATTCTCTATCAACATTAAAATTCGAATATAGAATTTATCTAAGGGTCATAAGACCTTTGAACTCTTGTCCTAAGTTATAAATATTTCTATTTAAACCTTTAACAGTCAATAAGACTATGGACCTTAACTCGTACTTAGAGGGATCAGCCCTTTGTACCATGTATTGTGCACAAACATCTTAACGCTATGCGTAGTAACCTCCCCTAATAATTAGGGTTGTTCAACTCAGTAATTTGAATTCAAGTCCGCACCAAAGAAAGTTTGGTTTGGATAAGCTTACAATTGTAATTTAGAATTCACGTTCATCAACTAAGGATTAGTTGAATGACTTTCAATAATTCATAAATAAAAGAATTATGAATTAACATATGCTTTAGAAGTAAACTTAAAGCATTTAAAATAATAAACTGGATCTTACTTGAACAATAAGTCAAGATCTCTTCAGTTAAGTAAATAATTGTCCAGTACAGAAATGAAAAGGACATTCTCAACAATGAATATATGAACTCAAAGAACTTGCGTAGAAATAACGAGTTTAGGGTTTAGAAGACTTGCCTTACGCGCAAGCTACTTAACTCAACCACGTACTTAAACACTTCCTATACACATTCAATTATAATAATCTAAATCAGTTAACACATAACTAACTCACATAAGTGGTTAACCCTCATGGTTAACTCACTCTAATAAAATAAATAATAATAATCAACTATCACGTAGTTAATTACATCACACACATACTCACATAATTAAATTAATTATGTATTTAGCAAAATTATAATTAAACAATTATAATTTAAACACTTAATCTAATTATAATTACTCAATTATAATTACCTTGAAATTATCACAATTCATAAATAATTACACAAATCATAATTAATCATGCAAATTTATAAATTTTAAATCATAATTAAACATGCATTAAATTATAATTACATAAATTATAATTTAATTTAACATCTAATTGATTAAAATAAATCAACTAATATCATGCTTTAAACTAAACACTTACTTTTAATTATAAATAATCAATTTACAATTTTAAAAGTAACTCATAGAACAATTATAATTTAATAATTCAAATATTATTTTAAGATTTACAACTTCATTTTCTATATTTTTCTTTTTAAATACGACATTGTCAAACTCATGTTAACATGTTATAGTAATACATGATTATTCACAAAACAATTAAATTAGGCTCCAAAATAACTCTGCATAAGTAAACTAGCATCACTGCCTCTGCACTGAACATGGCGCAGCTGCGCAGCCAGCTGCCTTAAAACCGGCACAGCTGCGCAGGGGATGGTTCTGGGAAGGGCAAGCGGCGCAGCTGCGCTGCTCCTGGACTTGTTGCCGGCGCAGCTGCGCAGCAACGCGGCCAGATGCAGACAGTTTCGACCCTCTGCTTTACCGAACATCCCATACAAGCCAACAAACACAAAAATACAGTACCATAGACACTGTAACTCATACATACCCTATAATACATATGTATAACATGCTTCCAAAATACAAAACCATCTAAATAATGATAATCACAAGTTTTAAAAATCCAATTTGGCCATTTTCATGAAAACTCATAATTTTCCAAAATAATCCATTGTAAGAAATTTTCTCCATCAATTCCACTCTCTATATATACATTATATACGTAATTGCATGTAATCATCAAACATTTTGTGTGTAACCCCTTATGTACTGATTCTGGGGAAGAATCCTTTTAAGGAAGGGAAGAATGTAATAGACGAGAATTTTTTATATGTGATTCTGGGGACAGAATCCTTTTAAGGAGGGAAGATTGTAACGATTGAGATTTTATATTTAATTTTAAATATTTATTGAGTTTCGTCTATTACATTAGGAGCGAGTGTCCTTAGATTATAACTTAGGAGAACTTAGAAAGTTAGAAGGAGATAAAACTCATATAGAGTTTTCCTAGAGAGACTTAGTGTGTTATGAAATGTAACTTCATTCTATACAATGAACTTATGTTTTATTTAACATTCTAATGGAGTTGCTATTTGTTTTTGTGTTTGTGATTGTAGGATGGCAGACATAGGGGTACCTAGTAGAGTGGCAGAGGAGGAGCCCAGGGATATACATGTAGTATACGAGGCACCTCTAGAGGCTATACCAGTGCAGCTGTTGCACCGTTCGAGTTGACGACGAGAACGAGATGGAGATAGAGTCCGATCCAGAGGACGAGCTGATGGGGGATGAGCCAATGGAGGACTCTGATGAGGCTACTATAGAGGAGCAGATGCTAGGAGAGTACGAGGAGCGTATTCTAGATTAGACTGTCGGGTAAGAGCTGGAGGCCGAGGCCCATGAGAGAGAGTTTGAGTTCCAAAAGCTGAGGGACGAGGACCACCAGAGAAAGCTGGCCATGTAGGAATTAGAGGTGGAGATTGCTTACCGCAAGGAGGCAGGGATCCAGATGGGAACCTTATTCCACAGGTCGGTATCCAGAAATATGGATTTGGCAGGAAAGCTGGAAGAGGTAGAACAGAGGGAAATGAGTGAGAAGACTGAGAAAGAGGTACTCTGTACTAGCTAGAGTTGGAGGTGATGGATAGGATACACTTCGAGGAGAAGTGGAAGGCGGCCAATGAGAGAGCTGACGACCTAGAGGATGAGGAGATGAAAGAAGAGGAAGATGAACAAGATGGGGTATGTGTTCCGTTCAGTGTTTGAGAGGGTAATTGACGTGTGTACCACTACCCAACGGAGCAGGGACAGACCCTACATACTATGAGTCGAGAGTTGGTAGCATATATAGCACAGATCGAGTACAAGAGCGCTGTAGCGTGGATGTGGGATGAGACCCTTAGTAGTCTTGTAGTAGTATTTACTTTATGTAATGTATATACTATATTGTAATCCAACTTTTTGTGTAAAGTGTGGGACAGTGATGTAAACCCTGAGTAAGCTTTTGATAGAGGGGTAGTATGGTAGTATGTTATAGGTTCCCCATTTTTTGTGATATTAGGGGATATGTGATAACATTTATAGAAATATACAAGGATAATCATATAATGAAATGATTTGGCATATAAATATAAATGAAGCTTATTTCAGAAATGTGTTATAAAATTTTATGCCTTTATTATTAAAAGAAATACTTAAGTAATATAACTGAGTAATAATAAAAATTTGTGATGCAGATAATGCGCCCAGATGTAGATTGACTGCACCTGAGGAGTCAGTGAACAATGAGAGGGAACAAGTAGACCCGATCCAGAAGCTAGTAGATCTGTTAGGAGAGGCCCTTAGGGGAATGAACAACGAACCCGTTACCCCAATCCTCAAGGAGTACCAGTCACAAACTTTAAGGACTTTAGGAGCGTAGGACCCCTAGAGTTCAAGGGTACTACCGACCCAGTCATGCACAGACATGGGTTAAGGATATCGAGAAGGCCTTCACTATTGCTATGGGTGAAGACCAAAAGACTGTATTCACTACATATATGATAAGAGGGGAAGCCAACTACTGGTGGGAGGCTAATCAAAGAGCTGGAGAAGGGATAATAACTTGGGATAGATTCAAGACTCTGTTTTTCGAGAATTACTTCCCGAAAAGCAAGAATAAGATGGAGGTGAAGTTCTTAGAACTGAAGCAAGGTGATATGACGGTGGCACAGTACGCGGCTAAGTTCAACGAACTAGCGCGATTTGCGGAACACCAAGTTGGAGATGAGGAAACCAAGGCGAGATGATTTGAACAAGGGCTGAAGCCGTGGCTGTTCAATAAGGTATCAGTTCTTAAAATTGATTCCTTGCGTTTGACATTGGAGAAGGCAATCATTGTAGACGGTGGCAGTGAGGCCTTAAGTCTGTACAACAATGAGAAGAAAGGAAAGAATCTGGAGGAGAGAACCATACTGGAGGAAGCAGTAGTGGAGGAAGCAACTTGGGTAAAAGAAAGTGGGAGAACAATAAAACAACAACAACAATCAATCTGGGAATTTTTGTGGAGGTTTTAAGAAGAGGGCTGAGGGATTCCTGAAATGTGGGAAGAACCATCAAGGTAAGTGCTGGAAGGGACGTGACACTTGCTACAACTGCTGACAGAAGGGTACATTTCACCCAACTGCTCGAAGCCAAAAAGATAAGGATGTTTTGCATGTGGCTGACGAAGCACCGAATTAAGGACTACCCGAAGAAGGGAAGTAGCGGAGGTAGCCAACAAGGGGAAACAAACTGATGATCGGCAGACTGGCACAATCCAATAGCCCAACCGCTAGGACCTTTAACATGACCGTCCAGGACACAGTAGCTGCAAGGATGTGGTGTCAGGTATAATCCCAATCAATGATATAAATGCTTATGTGTTATTTGATTTGGGTGCCACCTGTTCTTTTGTATCTGAAGAATTTGCTAGTGGACTTAATACACCCCGAGAAAGATTAGAAAATCCCTTGAATATAGAAGTTGCGAATAGGGAAATAATCCCTGTAGAATACGTTTATCGAAATTGTTGCGCAAACATTAGAGAACATGAATTAAGCGTAGACTTGATTTCTATTAGATTGGGAGAATTTAACGTAATACTGTGGATGGATTGGTTGTATAACCATGCTGTGATAATTGACTAGAAAAATAAACGTGTGAACCTTCAGACTCCGAGTAAGTCTAAGGTAGTGTTTAATGTTAGCTCATCGCTTAAACAATTGTGTTGCGTTACGATGATGCAGACCAAGAAATTGTTAAGGAAAGGATGTGTAGGTTATTTAGCTTACATTGTAGATACTCAGAAAAAGGGAGTAGAAATTAAGGATATATCTGTAGTGAATGAATTCCAAGATGTATTTCTGGACGATCTGCTTGGTCTTCGTCAGACAGAGAAATCGAATTCGTAATAGACATAGCACAGGGAACTACATTGATTTCGAAAGCTCCATATCGTATGGTGCCAGTAGAAATGAAGGAGTTGATGATACAACTACAAGAGTTATTAGATAAAGGTAACGTGCGACCGAGTGTGTCTCCTTGGGGAGCACCAGTGTTGTTCGTTAAGAAAAAGGACAGATCGATGAGGCTCTGTATCGATTATCGAGAATTGAACAGAGTAACGATCAAGAACAGATATCCGCTACCAAGGATAAACGACCTATTTGATCAACCAAAGGGAGCGAAGTGTTTCTCGAAGATAGATCTATGGACAGGTTATCACCAACTGAAAGTACGGGATGAAGACATACCAAAGACTGCGTTTCGAACCCGTTATGGACATTACGAGTTTTTGGTAATGTCATTCGGATTAACTAATGCTCCAACAACATTCATGGACTTGATGAACCGAGTTTTCAAGCTATACTTGGATAAATTTGTGGTAGTTTTCATCGACGACATCTTGATCTACTCGAAGACAGAAGAAGAGCACGACGAACATCTGAAGATTGTTTTAGAGTCACTAATGAAAGAGAAGATGTATGCAAAATTTTCTAAGTGTGAATTTTGGATGGAGAAGGTTCAATTCTTAGGTCACATGGTGGATAAGAATGGAATCTCAGTGGACCCTGCAAAGGTTGAGGCAGTAAGTAATTGGAACAACCAAGAACACCAACAGAGGTGAGAGTTTCTTAGGGTTAGCTAGGTACTATCGAAGATTTATTCAGAATTTTTGTGACACCCCCAAATCCGGTATCTTAATTTCCACAGGATTTGGTGTTCACTGTTCAATATCATACAACTATCTACCTATAAATAATGAAATTCATTTATTAGATAAATAAATCATCATCTACATCATCTGTAATATACATCATAAATCCCAGGTTATACTTAACCTTAAATCTCTGTTGCGGAAACGTAAATAAATAAGTCTTAAGTCATCACACATAAATCTTGAACTTTAACATTCTTAACATCAACACAAGTCTTCAAAACTTGTTAGCTTTTCCTTTGCCCTTGCTACTAGAAGGTACATCACTTTGTTAATTATTAGCTGCAATGTTATTATGCAAGAGTGAGCACGGAGGCCTGCAAGTATAAAAATATGATAGAATAATAATATGTGAGTGAAAGAATTTGAATAATAGAAAGCTCAACATTTGAATCAAGAATATTAATTAAGAGTCAAATTACTTCTCAACTTTTGAATCAAGAATATTAATCGAGAGTCAAATTACTTCTGAGGGTCATTAAGGCCTTAAACTGAGTCTTAGGATGTCAAGTATATTAACCTTTCCAACCTTTAACAGTCATAAGACTATAGACTTTACTTCTCGTACTTAGGGAGATCAGCCCTTTGTACTGATACTGTGCACACTATCTTAACGCTTAAAGCATTTTCATTAATCCCCTATATTAGGGTTGTTCATCTCAGTTTGACATAATCTGTACCAAATAAAGTTGGTTTGGATAACTCAATAAATGATATTCAAATTGAATATTAACTTCTCAAGGTATACAATCGAATAAGTATTGTACACTTAAATGATACTTTTAAAAGAATCATGGCATCTCATGTGAAATTCTAAACTTGGATATTCAAGAGTAAGAATTTGCTCAATAATAGTAATTAAGCATAGCAATTGCTCAATTTAAAGAGTTTAGTTTAGGAAACTTGCCCAACAATAATAGTAAGTTAAGGATAGAAAACTTGTCTCGTGCGCAAGCTACAATTATTACTCACTTCTTTAATTACCCTTACCTATCACACATTTACAATATCAATTAATCACATGTTCGATATGATTATTGATTTATAATAGTATTCTTCGAACTCATTATTAGGTTTTTAATAATGGTTCACGTTGATTAATTAACTTATTAATTAACCACATAACTTAAGTTATTAACTTGTATTAACAACTTATTACATACATGACATGTCTTCATGTTTATTAGACTTAAAATAATGTCTTAATATTTATAACACATTATTTAGACTTGACAAATAATAGTTTAAGTCATGTAATTAATTTATTAATTAATCACTTAACATAAATTATTAAACTTGTATCAACATCTTATCATATATATAACATGTTTTCATGTTTATTGGATTCAAAACACATTTCTCAAATTCCAAACTTAAAAAAAAATCAAAATTTTTTGACTGGCGCGGCCGCGCCGTTTGGCCTTGCACTCGGCGCTGCTGCGCGGCTGCGGAATCTCAGAATCTTAAGTTCGCGAACGGACACTGATTTTCTCCTATTTTTCCCAATTTACATCATTACACTAATTTATAACGTTATCCATGAAGTATAAACATCGTAGAAACATTATATAACACTTATTCATGTTCTTAACAATTATAATCACATAGTTACACAATCTAACACTTTTAAATTTCACTTCTCAACATTTTGCAAACTTAAAGAAA
>JAINUT010001313.1:0-32930 GCA_020205555.1 Panax stipuleanatus | reverse complement strand
GTAATACATCACAATAATAATAATTAAATATCATACGATCACAGCGGAAAATCTATTCTAGAATAATTTACAATGATTTATTATAATTATTCCCCCAAGTCTCGCAACCTACAGTACTTAATAGATTACATAATAATATCAGTTAACGACTTATTACATAATCTAACTTAAGCTTAAACATAATCAAATCCAGTCTTACTACATCATCTTCAAACAATATTAATATATTTAAAACATAACAGACATAAGCTAGTTGGTAGCTTTGCCCTTGCCCTTATCAACGCCCGAAGGTTCACCATGCTCTGCCTTAACTGAAATGTTTTAGGTAAAGCAAGAATGAGCACAAATTGCCCAGCAAGTAATATACAATAAGGGTGAGTAATAAGATTCTCAATTCTCGAAAGGGTATAACAAGATTTGATAGTTCAAGAATAACAAGAATATCAACAGTTCTCAATATCAGTCGCTAAGGACAGGATAATATCAATATGATTCAATAATAAGTCAATTCAAGATTTCAAATAATTGAATACTGAGTAGTCACTACGGACTATGAACTTCTACTAGAATTGACAGGTAATAACTGAAAATCCAACAAAAACAGGTACAACAGGTGATCAGCCTAAAGTACCCTTGTGTAGCATAACAATCAACCATACTCAAGTGTGCACGTCGGTTCTCCGACAATTATATATTCCCTTCAAAGAAGGTTGTTCTTCTCAGTCAAATACAAGATCCCGCACCAATCAATTAGTTTGGGTTGCTTTTCAATAACATAAGTCCAGCCGAATCACATGACATAGACACTTTCACAATATTCAAGAACAATACTAAGTTCAACATGAATAATAGCTTTAATGAAATAAGAGTTCAAGTATGCTAATTCGATTCAACCGATTAAATAGGAAACTAGTTCGCAATACACAAGATAGGATACTTGCATAGTATAAAGAGTATAAGTTAGGAAACTTTCACAATCATAGATTTCCTTGCATAAAGTAAATGCGTCGGTTAGGATACTTGCACTTTAAAAGAGTGTAAGTAAGAGAACTTGCCTTTAGCGTAGTTTATCCACGAAAAGCAATCAACACTTTCGAATTCCTATCGTAATACAGTTATGTATATATGATATTCATTAGTCATATAATTTAACTTCACATTTTCTCTTTGAATATACGATCAACACATAAGCTAAGTTTTACCTAGCTACACAGTTATATAGAATATAATTTCTATCCTTAACGTTCCTTCTTTAGAGTTTAAACGCATTCTCATATTATATAAGATCTCAACAATTAGCAAACATGCTTGCATATTATTAATATCACATAAGACCACAATCAATACTAAATATTTCATTTTAGCAAGTTACGGCATCTCCTTAAGTTAACCGTCAAAATCGGGTTCAAGTAACATCATAATATCACGTAGCATGTTCATATTTAAAGGATACTTTCATGCTTGTATAACTTTTCCAAATCCAATCGTACATGGTATAGGTTCTTAAGTTAATACTTAAAGCCATTCAAGGACACGAAATCATATGGTCTAACATGATTGCTTTTAAACACATAAGATATTCATATACTGTATTAGTCATGCTCATGAGTACTCGTTATTGCATATATGTAGCTAGCATTGTTATTATCTGAAAACATGCTTTGTTCATGCCTAAACTTTAATCACGGCAACTAATCATGGTATATATACATGCATGACACATGAATGAGTCTAAGAGTACTATCACATGTGTCCATAAATGTCAAATTCTAATTCTAGTCATAACATTACCAACGTTCACGTTCAAAGCTTATACTTTGTTAGTATAGTTCATTAATAAGGTTCTATCATGTTCATGCTTCCTTATGACACCTACATATGTAAGTTAACATGCTTTTCATGTATTTCAAGGCCCTATAAACATGCTCGAAAAGTCAGAATGTATACAGCTTCATATATGTTACACGTCGTTTATGAAACTTTAAATTCGTTTCCAAACTATGTGTCGTTGGTTAACCATGCATGCTAATATACTAAAACATGCTACATTGCCTCATTAGGTTTTATATATGTATTTAATCCATGCTCCCATGCTTGTTTAAACAAAAATCAAACAATTGGTACATAACAGTTTTGTGCAGGAATGCAGAAGAAACTGAACACAGAGGCTGGCGCTGCGGCGCTGGCAACAGTAGCTTAATACTGGCGCTGCGGCGCGAGTGGCGCTTGCGTGCAGCGCTGGGGCGCGGGCTGCGGCTGCGGTGGCGCTGCGGCGCGGGCTGCGGCGCTGCGGCTTCGATGGCAGTTTTCTGCGGTTCAGACTTGCAGCGAACAACCGACCCCAAACCCTCCCATTTCATCGATTTCAACATACCCAGACATTAGACTTGTTTAACTTACTAACACATACCTCTCTGCTATATAACAGTCCAATAGGCAATTATCAATTCCCACTTTCATGAACTCTAACTAATTTACGAATTCATGTATTTACAGAAATTGAAGAGGAACAATGGAAATGAAAGACTATTCAGTGGTTCCATCATGTGTGTATGTTCATATAACAACAATATAAGGGTTCTACAAACCAATCATGAACCAATTTGGCATAATCAAGAATTTCAACAAAACTCAGAGAACAACAATGGAGTTTTTTTTGACAGAAAATGAAAATGAAGACACGAAGAGGATTTATACCTCTGTTATGGAGTAAGCTTGCTGATTGCTACTATAGAAATTCCTTCTGAACTAAATAGACAATCACAGTATACTCTCTTCTCTTAGAAATATTTTCAGCAATGAAATGAAGGTGCAGGGAGTTCCTTATATAGAAGAATGAATACACAGTCCAAGCTTCTAACTCCCAATCAAACTAACGGATTGTCAATTGCATGAAGGTTATAGAATGGTAGGTATTAGTTGTTAGAATCCATCTTTAAAACCACTCCATTACTCATCATTGCTACAAGGCTATGGAAATTTACTGAGTTTAAGGAGAAGCAATAGGCTTAGGCCATAATGGCTGTGCACGTTGAATGAGGAAAGGAGAGTGACTATTATATTGGGACAAGCCAAGCAAATCTCAGCATTCTTACAAATGGACTATATGCTACACTTATGTTATATATATATGTACTCTTAGGTATAATTACATATGTTCTCCCCACAATGTAATAAAGCAATTTGAATACATATAATCTATGTACATTTTATCTTACCGATATAATACAATCGGATACTACCACATTGACATTATATCATATATTATTAAATTGTATTACTCAACAATTATTTATATATAGATCCTGATGATACATATTTTAATGTATATCCACACATCATTTGTCACCTACACATATCATAACATATAGTTACTATACATTTAATTCGCATGCTGCACATATAATTTCTCATCTTATAAAATTGAATATTATTAATAATTATACACATATCCTACACAATCAATATAATTGTTAACCTCCATAACAATTTAATTAACCTTTTATATGATTAACTATCACTTTGATAAATCTTATTATATTTCTAAACACGTTGCTCATTATTATTATGTTTCTTGCAATAATAATCACATATTATTAATCAATCCTCATTAGTATTTTATAAAGTTAATTAATATTCTTCGATTAACAATTAATATAGATTAATTGTTCGCTTAATTTAATATAATCATTCTTATATTACGTCACTGTGCCACACAAGGCAATCAACGAGTTATCACAAACTCCACCAATTTCTCAATTTATTATAATTATTCAATTATATATAATTGAATTAATTCATCTCATAACACAAATCATTTATATTCAAATAAATTCTCATTTCCATAATCTATTTATTTAATAATATATGGAAATTCTCGGGTATTACAATGATTCCATAACTTCTTATTTATCGTTTTAAATTAATAATTTGCATAAAGGATGATCCGGGTAATGGTTTGTAGAAATTATTTAAACTCTGATATACCATGCTTCCGCTAATTTTTACAATTTGATTGCGTCAGCCGATTTCGTACAAATCCAATAGTGGCATCAGAGCCAAACCTTTATGCAATTATTAATTTATTTTTGATTTCATATACACTATGGGTATGTATTTATAATAATTTATTGGGCATACTTTTATTGTATAAAATTATGTTTTTAATGGAACAAAAACATGGCGTTTTTTTTTTTGGGACGAATCACAAATTTTTTTTTTGGGCGCTAATCTTGAATTATGCAAAGAAAAGGTGTTGTCTCTTTCTTACTCCAAAAAAAAAGATGGTGACCAATCAGGAAAGGACTCTTTTAATAAACCTGCAGGACTCTTTTAATAAAAGAAGGGACTTCCTTTTAAAAAATAAACGTGAATTTATATTATATATATATAAACTGATTCGTTATATATATATATATATAATATATATATCTATATATATATATATTATATTTTAAATAATCTTATAAATAAATAAAGAGTTTTTATTTTAATCTTGAAATTGGATTTCATACAATTTAAAATTGCCCATTAAATGATACTCATATATATATGGAATGTTTTAATTTATGAGATGTATATTTATTTATTGATATATGGTGATATGTATGATAATAATAGGGATTGATATGGACTATTTGACCAATGTGATTGGATTTTATTTTAGTTGAAGCTTGAATGAATGGATTTTATTAATGGGGTCTGCGTACCTCGTCTTCTTCTGATTTTTCTTGATGTAAAATTATATCTCTCTCCTATGTACTTCCCCTTGACTGCTTGATCAAGGTTTCTATTTAAATTTAAAATAGTTTACTGTAATAGGATTAGTTAGAATTATTTTGAAGAATTAGAGACCAAGGAGCAAGGAGCGCATAAAAGACCCATTTGTATGGAGCCTGGGATTTAAATGTATAGTTATATTAAATTTAATTCTTGCACTCCTATAGTTTGACCTCTTGGTTCACTTGATGACACTCCTAGTGAACCAAACTAGAATAAAAGTCCCTAATCAATCCGGATAGAATATAGTATTCTATATTGCATGCTAAATATTATATATATTATATTTTATGCAAACATGCTTCGCATGTTAATTAAACTGACGCGGTATTTTACTATATACTATGTGCTTATGCGCGCTAAACAAGATGAGACAAATAATAACAAACCCCTCAAAGAAATAATATTAAGTCCGAAGCGTTTCAAATGATATTGGAATATCGAAGTCGCCTTCTAGCATGATAAATTAATAGAGAATTAAATACTTTAATATGAGCTTGTTGTGCTATCCACAGGTCGAGTATTTGCGTATTTACGATGTTAATTAATCACATTTTGATGCTTATCAAGAAAATTGAACGATCTAGTCTTGTGTGCTATCCACAAGGACGAACATTTTCTCTTTTTTGAAATTTATGGAGTGCTAGGTGGAATAACTTAAATCATTTTAGTTCGGATGTGCACACACTTGGACATTATGATTTAAGAGGCAAAATAAAAGGAGTTATATAGTGATGTAATTGACAAGAGTTGTGCTACCTATTTATTTGTATATCGCTTGTTGTGCTATCCACAAGGTTATATACATTTGAAATGGAATCCTTATTCTCACTAGCAAATCTTTAATTAGACTGTTGCCGAACTATATAAGTGCGGGTAATATAGTTTGCTAAAAATAGTGGTCCTAAAAACTACAGATCGGAACAACCTCCCCTCTAACCAAGAAAAAGAAATTATTCAAACTCCTAGCCCCAATCAAGGATTGTTTTGGCCTGGTTTATGAAGGCATGATAGGTTTATCCACCGATATGTGTCCATCAACTACCAATTAAGGAAGGGTTCAAACCACGTCAAACAGAAATTAAGATGGTTGAAACCAGAATGGAGCCTGAAGGTCAAAGAAGAGATTATCAAACAGTTCAAAGCTGGGAATCATTATGGTTATCAACATATCCTGAGTGGTTGTCAACGTAGTCCCAGTGCCAAAATTGGCCAGGGAAGGTGCGAGTAGTGTAGATTATCGGAATCTCAATAAGGCCAGCCTTAAAGATGACTTACCAGTGCTGTTCATCCACGTGTTAATTAAACATACGGCATAGTTTGAAATGTATTCTTTGGCCGATTACTTTGTCGGATATCAGCAAATTATGGTTACTAAAGAAATAGGGAGAAGACCACCTTCATTACCCCTTGGGGAACATTCTGTTATCGAAGACTAGCTTTTGGCCTTACCAATATTGGTGCTACTTATTAGAGGGCTATGATGACCTTATTTCACAATATGTTGCATAAAGTGATTGAAGTGTATGTGGATGACATCATCGTGAAGTCTAGAATGGTTGATGACCATTACACCCATCTTCAGAAGTTATTTGAATGGATCCACAAATTCGATTTGAAGTTAAGCTCAGCGAATTGTGCTTTTGGTGTGAAGTCCAATAAACTTTTGGGATTTCTTGTGAGCAATCGGGGCATTTAATTGGATCGTGCCAAGATAAAAGCCATCACTAGATGCCTGAACCAAAGACCGAGAAGGAAATTTGAGGTTTCCTAGGAAGAATAAACTTCATCAGCTGGTTCATATCGCAGCTGACAGCAACCTGTGAACCCATTTTCAAATTGTTAAGAAAGAACTGCTAGGGAAATGGAATGAAGACTGCCGAAAAGCTTTTGTACCATCCAGAAGAGGTTGATTGAAGCACCTGTCTTGGTACCCCAAGGGATGGAATCCCATTATTCATGTATATCTAAGTCAATTCCAATGCCATGGGTTGCTTACTAGGGCAAAAGGATGATATGGGGAAATAAAGGGCGATTTATTATCTAAGTAAACGTTTCAGCTGCGGAGAGCAGAAGTACACACTGATAGAAAGAACCTGTTGTGCATTAGCTTGGGCATCCACGAGGTTACAGCATTACCTACACGGCCATACAACTTATCTCATCTCTAAGATGGATACCTTGAAATACATCTTTAGCAAGCCGATGTTGAACAGTCGATTATCCAAGTGGCAGTTGATCCTCCAACATTTCGACATCATCTGTGTGACCTAAAAGTCCATCAAAGGGAAAGGAATTGTAGATCACCTGTTGGCCGAACCAGCGGGAGGTTATGAACCTCTTGAAACCTATTTCCTTGAGGAGGAAGTAATGACTATTTAGCTGGCCAGTAAAGAAGATAGGCGTCAATTATGGAAAATGTATTTTGACGACGCATCTAACACTGAAGGAGCAGAAGCAGGGGTAGTTCTGGTGTCCATCACGAGAGATTAATACCCCGTTCCAATCAAGTTGCATTTTAACAATTCCAACAACACAGAAGAATACGAAGGATGCATTGTGGTGTTAAAACTAGCTCAGTCCATGGGAGTTAAACGGTTAGCTATTTTTGGAGATTCCGAACTAGTCACCAGACAGTCCACCAGGGCCTACACCACCAAGGAATTACATCTACTTCCTTACCATCACCATATTCTCAAATTAGCAGAAGAGTTTAAAGACATTGCCTTCATTCATATTCCCTAAACCGAAATGATTTCGTCGATGCATGGCTACATTAGCTTCGTTGGTGAACCTATCAGCAAGAAAGGAAATGCCTGTCATCACCTTTACTGTACAAAGTGCACCATCATATGGAAACAGTGTAGGGGAAATATCAAATGAGATAGCACCTACTGACCACCTTGGTACCACCACATTAAAGAATATTTGTGAGATCAATCAACCCCTGAAGGAATGAGTAGAGCCGCAAAAAAGTGAATACAGAAGATGGCCATGAATTTCTACCTAAGTGGTGTTCTCTACAAGAGAGACCCGGGCGTAGGCCTTCTGAGATGTCTAGATAGAGATCAAGCCCAGTGACTTATGAATGAAGTACATGGTGGGGTGTGCGGAGCGCATATGAGTGGACCCCTTCTTGCCAAGAAAATTCTAAGGACGGGACATTACTGGTTATCCCTCAAAATTGATTGCGACGATCACGTCAACGTTGTTATCAATGCCAGATCCATGCCAATATTATTCATGCACCCTGAATCAACTGCATTGTATGACATCACATGGCCTTTTTCCATGCGGGGAATCGACATGATCGGACCAGTTAAGCCTAAAGCCAGTAACGGTCACAGATTCATCTTCACTATGATCGATTACTTTACCAAGTGGGTTGAAGCAGCTTCCTTCCCTAAGGTCACCAAGGAGGTCATCGTTGGTTTCATTAGAAACAACGTCATCTGTCGGTATGGACAACCCGAGGTTATCATATCGGACACGTAAAAAATTTGAATAACGAGATGATGAGGGAACTGTGCAGTAAGTTCAATATCAAACACCTCAACTTGGTTATTTATCGTCCGAAAATGAACGGCGCGGTGGAAGCCACTAATAAGAATATCAAGAAGATATTGATGAAAATGTCGGCAAATCATCGGGGGTGGCCTGATCTGTTGCCGTTAACCTTACTTGCATACCGAACATCGACTCGAACCTCGACTGGGGCAACACCTTATTCATTAGTCTATGGCATGGAGGTCGTACTTCCTGTCGAAGTGAAGATGGAATCGTTAAGAGTGATGCTAGATTCCCAGATAGAGGAGAGCCAATGGATACAAGATCGATACGATCAGTTATCCCTGATAGATGAAAAGAGGGTTGCTGCTATCTTTCACGGCCAACTACATCAGCAGCGAATGTCCCGATCTTATAATAAGAAGGTGCGACCTCGAGAGTTTAAAGAGCATGATTTGGTACTAAAGAAGTTCATTCCAGGCCAGTATACAACTAAAGGGAAATTTGCCCCAAATTGGGAAGAACATTTTGTTGTCAAAGCAATTCTATCGGGCGGAGGCTTGAAACTGGAGGAGATGCACGGTGAAGAATTCCCGCAACTGATCAATTCCGATTTCTGTAAAACGGTATTATGTCTAAGACCCCTTTTATTCGAAGTGGAATACTTTGTCTTGATAAAAAAAAAAAAAAAAAAAAAAAAAAAAAAAAAAAAAAAAAAAAAAAAAAAAAAAAGAAAAAAAAAAAAAAAAAAAAAAAAAAAAAAAAAGAAAAAAGAAAAAAAGAAAAAAAATAAAAAAAAAAAAAAGAAAAAATAGAAATAGAAAATAAAAATATAAGATAAATAAAATAGAAAAAAAATAGAAAAAAGAAATAGAAAATAGAAAAATGAAAAATGAAAAAAAAGAAAAAAAAGAAAAAAAGGAAAAAAGGAAAAAGGAAAAAAAAAAAAAGAAAAAAAGAAAAAAAAGAGAAAAAATATCAAGTCCCGGTTTTCAGGTCTGAGCCTGAACTACGAAAGACCCTGATCTTCCATATGCGGGAGTACGTATGGCAGCCATTTTCTGGTGCGGTCTACCCTCAAAAAACAAACCCAAACAAAAAATCAAAAATCCCATCAAACCAAGCTCAAACCAAAAAACACTTTTCAACTGTTTCAGGCCAAACCTTGAACAACGAAGGACTCAATCTCTCATCTACGGGGAGAACGTAGGCAATCATTTATGGTGCGGTCTAACACTCGAAAAAGAATCAAAACACTTTCGCCTTATATCCCCAAATCCAAAATCCTCACCTATACAGAAACTGAAATATACCACAAACCCGCTGTCAACGTAGGGAAAAAATGCAGGTCGGGTTGGACCCAAATTTTTCTCTCTTCCTAAGTTTTGTCTACCCTTATTATTTTATTGTGAACAAAGGTTTTGAAGGGTTTTTTAAGAAAAGGCCAACATGTATCATGTCAGCGATTTGACGTTTTACAGAGTCGCCAGTGGCAATTTTTGGAAATGGTTGTACCAACTCAATGATTTTGTTTTGAAAAAGAGGCCCAATTGCTGGACACTAGTCAAAACTTGGTCTTTAAAACCGAAGTTCTAAGTTCGGGGGCTTTGTTAAGTGTGGAGCAAGTGTTAGGCCACCCCACCACTTCCGTGTAAATACGGTACCACATCTTTCAATATTTTCCTTTTAAATCTGCAATGTGTATGTGATGCTGGAAGAAATTGGGCCCTATGCTGGATTGTTTGAAAGCGTGGACAATGCTTCGTTGAACCTATATACGAAGGGTTTGATTTGATTTGCAAAAGTATCTTTTTTAGACAGATTATTAAAATGATGTTTTTAAAAGGCTTCTTTTCAACCCTTGCACTAACATAGGAATTGAATTATGTTGATACTTCCATTTTTTATCTTTTAGCCTTTTGGCTCAATTTGAATGGTGATTGTCGGGCTTGCGAAGCATCCTCGAACACAAAATATATACAAGTGTGGTCTTCTTATTGGGTGTAACGCACCCAAATTCCAGGACCGTCACGGGGTCGCTCGAATTCGGTTCGTCACGTGCTCATGGTAATACATTACAATATAATACGACTAAATATCGCATCGCACAGCGGAATAATACACAACTAATTACCGAATAAATTACATTTAAATAATATAATTATCAGTCCCAAGGTCTCGTAACTTAAACAGTGATTACATAGCTTAGACATATCTTAAGAATAATAACCTTAACTAGTACATAATATCATAAGTTCTTTATTACAATCATAAAGTCCTACATAAACAAAGCTACTCAGAAGCCTTTCCCTTGCCCTTGTCTGTACTCGAGGGTCCGCACTGCTCGGCTTTAACTGAAATGTTTTTTTTAGGAAAAGCAAGAATGAGCACAATTTGCCCAGCAAGTAATATACAATAAGGGTGAGTAATATAATTTTCAATTCTCGAAAAGGGTATAGCAAGGTTTGATAGTTCAAGGATAACAAGAATATAGCAGTTCTCAATAACAGTCGCTAAGGATAGAGTAATATCAATGTGTTTCAATAATAAATCAATTCAAGATTTCAAGATAACTGAATACTGAGCAGTCACTAAGGACTATGAACTTCTACTAGAATTAACAGTATTAAACTGAAATCCAACAAAAACAGGTACAACAGGTGATCAGCCTAAAGTACCATACGTTATGCATAACAATCAATCATACTCAAGTGCGCACGTCAGTTCTCCGACAATTATATATTCCCTTCAAAGAAGGTTGTTCTTCTCAGTCAAATACAAGATCCCGCACCAATCAATTGGTTTGGGTAGCTTTTCAATAATATAAGTCTAGCCGAATCAAATGGCATAGACACTTTCACAATATTCAAGAACAATACCAAGTTCAACATGAATAATAGCTTTAATGAAATAAGAGTTCAAGTATGCTTAATTCAATTCAAATGATTAAGTAAAGAAATTAGCTCGCAATATACAAGGATAGATACTTGCATAAAGTAAATGCGTCGGTTTAGGATACTTGCCTTAAGTGTAGTCTATCCACGTAAAGTAATTCAACACTTTCAAATCCCTATCGTAATATAATTACGTATATAATATGATATTCATTAGTCATATAGTTAAACATCATATCTTATCTTCGGATATACGATCGACACATAAGCTAAGTTTTATCCTGCTACACAGTTATACCATATATAGTATCATATTAATATAACTTTATCCTTAACGTTCCTCTTTTTGGAGTTTAAACTTATTCTCATATCATTAATATCACATAAGACCACAATCAATACTAAATATATTTTATTTAGTAAGTTATAGTATTTCTATAAGTTTAACCGTCAAAATCGGATTCAAGTACCAACATAGATATCACATAGCATGTATTCATATTAAAGGATACTTTCATGCTTGTATACTTTTTCCAAATCCAATCATAATGGTATAGGTTCTTAAGTTAATACTTAAAGCTATTCAAGGACAAAACTCATAAGGTCTAACATGCTCGCTTTTTAAACACATAAAGATATTCATATAACTTGTATTAGGCATGCTCATGAGTATTCGTATCGCATATATGTAGCTAGCATTGTTATTATCTTGAAAACCTACTTCGTTACTCTAAACATGGTTTCACAATATCTAGCATGGTATATATACATGTAGATATATATGACACATTAGTGAGGTTTAAAAAGAACTATCGAACATTTCCACAATTTTCAGAGTCTAAACCTCGATATAACATGTCAAGATTTACGTTCCAAATTCGTATTTTCCTTCGTAAAGCTCACTAATAAGGTCCGCATGTTCACATTACATTACGAAACCTATATACATAAGTTAATATGTCCACATGCATTCAAGGCCATATATACATACCCGAAAATCAGAATGCATATATGATCTTTACATGTCAAAGTTTTCCCTTTTAAAAACTTATATTTTCGTTAAAATGTTCACTAGTGAGTCCATCATGTGCATGTTATATTATGAAGCATATACGTACATGGTATCACATTCTTCATGCATTTCTAGGTGATACTAATGGGGCTTGCAAGGTCAGTATATAAACATGGCATATATACATATCAAGTTCATTTCTAGAGTTCTAAATTCATTTCGAACTATACGCTTTCGTGAATCATGTATGCTAACCTAGTAAAACATGTTCTCTTTAGGTCTAGGTATACTAATACATATGCTGGACTAGTCATCACGCCTGTCTAAACAAGTTTGAACATGATATTTCATAGAAGCTTGCAGCAGAACCAAAAAAATTACTACAGGAGCCTGGGGCAGCTGCGCAGCTCCCTACCAGTTCTCAGCCAGCAGCAGTGCAGTTTCTGCTTCGGCAGAAACTTAAGCCAATCACAAAAATTCCTTACGAATTCAATTGAAAACCCATTACATTGTTGTTCTAACATGCTAATAAGCTAGCATAGAAACTATATCTCAACTAACAAACATTCTTCAACCCAATTGAAATCTAATTTAACATACTCAAGAAATTGGAATTCAAAACTAGAAGTTTTTGACAGAGAATGAAAAGGAATACAAGAAATGCTCATTATACCTCTGTTAATGCAATCTAAGTTTGCTGATAATCCACACCTCTCACTCTACTGATATAACTAGTGTATGCTCTCAACACTTAAACAACTCTCAGCAATTTGAAAAGAGAAGGAGGGAGCCATATTTATAGAGGAATCAATACATGGGCAATGCTTTTTGTTCTTCAAATTAAGCCAACGAACTTTTAATTTGTATGGAGGTTATGAAGAAGTTGGTAAGTAGTTGGTAGATGAAATCATGAATCCCACTCCCCCCACAATCATGAACTAGGAAGAGCTTGGGAGAAGAATGAGGGATAGGCTTTTAGCCTTTTTGTGTATTACGTAAATGAGAAATGGAGGAAGCAATTGGGCACTTATTATGGGACAATGAATTATCAGCATTGTAAGGATACATTCTATGTACATATAATGTATACTTGAGTTAGATAAGTACACATGTATTACTTAGGTATTATATATTAGGCTATATGTATATATATATTTTATACATATGTCTTTAATTGAAATGTCACACTATAATTCACATAATGTAGTAAGTGTGACTTGCCACACATATAATCCATGCACATTTTTATCATACGGGTATAATTTACTCGGATATACTCACATCACATTATCTCCTTCATTAAATTCTATAATCAACAAGTGATTACAATATATTCATGATATATCATTTTCTTTATTAAAGGCAATTGTTTAATAATTAATAAAGATAACATAAGATAGTTAAGCATTATTAAATTATCTATCATATAATCATGATGTCCTACTTTAATGTATATTCACATTGTCACATAGGCATTTCATGCAACTCCCGTAATTCAATAAACCTTACTATATAATAGTGTCAATATTACACTTCATATATTACATAGTTAGCTACTATATGTTACACATTTAATTCGCATGCTTGCACATAGAATTACTCATCTTATTAATTAAATATTAATTAAATATGCACCCATCCTTCATCAATCAATATAATTGTTAATCTCCATAACAATTTAATTAACCTTATATGATTAATTATCACTTTAATATAAATTTTATTATATTTATAAACACATTGCGTATTATTATTATATTATTTGCAATAATAATAATCCACACATCATTAATTTTTTATAACAATTAATTAATATTCTACGATAACAATTTATCAATCAATACTGATTAATCGTTCACACAGAATTTCCTTATCAATTATTATTATGCTATCACACGCATTAATAATAATTCAACGTACTATAATTAATATAAATTAATTTTCACTTAATATTTCTTTTGCTAATTAATATCATCATTAATATATCTCATTACTGTGCCACACAAGGCTCCAATATTTTCTCAATTATTGTAAATATTCAATTGAATATAATTGAGTTAACTCATCCATAACACAAAATCATTTATATATGAATAAATATTCCCTCCATTAATATATTATTTAATAATATATGAAAATTCTCGGGTATTACATCCTCCCCCCCCCCCCCCCCATTATAAAAATTCCGTCCCGGAATTGTTACAAGATTAGACAAATAAATGGGATAATCCCTCATCATCCTATGTTCTAACTCCCACGTTGCCTCGTCGACATCGTGATTACGCCAAAGTACTTTTACAGAAGATATAATTTTATTTCTTAAGGTTTGCTCTTTCCTATCTAGTATCTGGACAGGAATTTCTTCATATGCCAAGTTCTTCTCCACTTGAATGGGCTCGTAAGAAATCACGTGCTTGTAGTCGGCCTTGTATGGTCGCAACACGGAAATGTGGAATACGTTGTGGATGTGGTTCCAACTCGGGTGGTAACGCAACTTTGTATGCCACTTCGCCCACTCGCTTCAGTATCTCGAACGGTCCTATGAATCTTGGACTCAATTTTCCTTCTTGCCGAAACTGATCTTTCCCATCCATGGAGATACCTTTAAAAATACAAAACTACCAACTTTGAAGTCTCAGTCCTGCCGATGCAAATCTGTGTATTTCTTCTAGCGATCTTGAGCTGCTACTAATTTAGCTCTTATCATTGTCACCACGTCTGCGGTTTGTTGTACTAGCTCTGGTCTGAGTATTCGTCGATGTCCGACTTCGTCCCAACATAATGGCGTTCTGCACTTTCTTTCGTAAAGAGCTTCGTACGGTGGCATGCCGATACTCGCATGGTAACTATTATTATACGCAAATTCGACTAAGGTAGGTGGTCGTCCCAATTTCCCTTAAAATCCATCACGCAAGTCCTAAGCATGTCCTCCAGCGTTTGTATAGTTCGCTCACTTTGTTCGTCTGTCTGAGGATTATAAGCGGTACTCAACCTTAACTGCGTTCCCATTCTCTCTTTGCAAACTCTTCCAAAAATTTGAAGTGAAGCTCGGATCTCGATCAGAGACAATTAAAACTGGTACTCCATGTCGTGAAACAATCTCCTTTACCGTACAGACTCGCTAACTGATTTAAACTGTAGCGAATCTTGATTGGTAGAAAATATGCGGTCTTCGTTAGTCAATCCACGATAACCCAAATAGCATCATAACCTTTCTGCTTAACTGGAAGTCCTACCACGAAGTCCATCGTAATATGCTCCCATTTTCACTCTAGTATTTCTAACGGTTGTAGTAAACCACTCGGCCGTTGATGCTCTACTTTAATGCGTTGGCAAGTCAAACATCTACTAACGCACTCTGCGACTTCCCGTTTTAAATTGGGCCACCAAAAATGTTGCCTTAGATCTCGGTACATCTTCGTGCCTCTCGGATGAACGGAATATGTCGTATTATGTGCCTCGTGCAAAATCTCTTCCCTCAACTCGATCACCGCTGGTACCCACACTCTTCCTTCGAATTTCAAAATACCGTCTTTATCCATTCAAAATTTCTCTTTCCTCATTTTCTATGATCCTCTTTCGAATTTTCTCACACTCTTCATCCTTTTCATGGGCTTCCTTCACTCTATCCAACAACGTCGGACAAGCTTCCATTACAATTAACTTCTCACCAGACTTTTTTGGTCCTTTCACTTTTATTTCCAATTTCTCCATCTCTCTTATCAACTCTTCCTGAGTCGTCAAATTAAACAATTTCTCCCTTCCTTTTCTGCTCAGAGCGTCGGCAACCACGTTTGCCTTTCCCTGGTGATAAAGAATATCGCAGCCATAGTCTTTGATTAATTCTAACCACCTCCTTTACCGCGTATTCAACTCCTTCTGTGTGAAGATATATTTCAGACTTTTGTGGTCCGTGTATATCTCACATTTTTCCCCGTACAAATAATGCCTCCAAATCTTCAACGCAAAAACTACTGCCGCTAACTCTAAGTCTTGAGTAGGGTATCGTTTTTCGTAATCCTTCAATTGTCGTGATGTATATGCAATGACTTTGCCATATTGTATGAGCACACAACCAAGTCCCTTGTGCGATGCATCACTATACACCACAAAATTTCCCGCATCATCTGGTAACGATAACACAGGCGCTTCGTTCAATCTCTTTTTTAACTCCTGAAAACTTTCTTCGCATTTGTCGGTCCATACAAATTTTACCATCTTTCTAGTCAAATTGGTCAACGGAGTCGCTATCTTAGAAAAATCTTGGATGAATCTACGATAGTACCCAGCTAACCCTAAAAAGCTTCTCACCTCCGTCCGTGTTCTCAGTTGTTCCCAATTACTTACTACTTCTACCTTCGCAGGGTCTACAGAGATTCCATTCTTATCCACCACGTGGCCTAAGAATTGAACCTTCTCCATCCAAAATTCACACTTTGAAAATTTCGCATACATCTTCTCCTTCCTTAGTGCCTCCAAAACAATCTTCAGATGTTCGGCGTGTTCTTCCTCTATCTTCGAGTAGATCAAAATGTCGTCGATAAAAACCACTACAAATTTATCCAAGTATGGCTTGAAAACTCGGTTCATCAAGTCCATAAATGCTGCCGGAGCATTAGTCAATCCAAATGACATTACCAAAACTCGTAGTGTCCATAACGGGTTTGAAACGCAGTCTTTGGTATGTCCTCATCCCTCACTTTTAGTTGATGATATCCTATTCGTAGGTCAATTTTTGAGAAACACTTTGCTCCCTTTAGTTGATCAAACAGGTCGTCTATCCTTGGTAGCGGATATCGGTTCTTGATCGTTACTCTGTTCAATTCTCGATAATTGATACAAAACCTCATCGATCCGTCCTTCTTCTTAACGAATAGTACTGGTGCTCCCCAAGGAGAAACACTCGGTCGAATGTAACCCTTATCCAACAACCCTTGCAATTGTATCATCAATTCCTTCATTTCTACTGGTACCATACGATATAGAGCTTTCGAAATCGGTGCCATTCCCGGTGCTAAGTCTATTACGAATTCAATTTCTCTGTCTGGCGGAAGACCAGGCAGATCGTCCAAAAACACATCTTGAAATTCATTAACTACGGATATATCCTCAATTTCTACTCCCTTTTTTCGAGTATCAACGATGTAAGCTAAATAACCTACACATCCTTTCCTTAACAATTTCTTAGCCTGCATCATCGTAACGCAACACGATTGCTTAAGCGATGAGCTACCATAAACACTACCTTAGACTTACTCGGAGTCTGAAGGTTCACACATTTATTCTGACAATCAATTATCGCTGCATGGTTATACAACCAATCCATTCCCAGTATCACATCAAATTCTCCCAGTCTAATAGGAATCAAGTCTACGCTCAGTTCATGTTCTCGAATGTTTGCGCGACAATCTCGATAAACGTATTCTACATGGATTATTTCCTTATTCGCAACTTCTATGTTCAAAGGATTTTCTAATAGTTCTCGGGGTGTACTAAGTTTACTAACAATTCTTCAGATATAAAAGAACAGGTGGCACCCGAATCAAATAATACATAAGCATTTATATCATTGATTGGGATTATACCTGACACCACGTCCTTTGCAGCCATGGCGTCCTGGACGATCATGTTAAAAGTTCTGGCAGTTGGGCGGTTGGATTGTGCCGGCCCGCTGATCATCAGCTTGTTGCCTCTTTGCTGATTGCTACCCCCCGCCACTTCCCTTCTTTGGGTAGTCCTTAATTCGCTGCTCCGTCGAGCCACACGCAAAGCATCATTGTATCTTCTTTGGTTTCGGGCAGTTGGGCGAGATGTGCCCTTCCTGTCCGCAGTTGTAGCAAGTGCCACGTCCCTTCCAGCACTCGCCCTGGTGATTCTTTCCCACACTTTGGGCATCCTTCAGCCTTCTTTTGAAACCTCCACAAAAAATTCCCTGATTGATTATTGTTGTTTTTGTTGTTGTTGTTGTTATTCTCCCATTTTCTCTTCCCAAGTTGCTTCTCCGCTACTGCTTCCTCCGGTACGATTCTCTCCTCCAGTATCTTTTCTTTCTTCTCCTTGTTATACAGACTTAAGGCCTCACTGCCACCTTCCGCAATGATTGCCTTCTCCAGTAATGTTGCAAAGGAATCAATTTAAAGAACTGATACATTATTGAACAGCCACGGCTTCAACCCTTGTTTGAAGCGTCTAGCCTTCCTCTCTTCATCACCAACTTGGTGCTCTGCAAATCGCACTAGTTTGTTAAACTTAGCTGCGTATTGCGCCACCGTCATCTCACCTTGTTTTAACTCTAAGAATTTCACCTCCATCCGATTCTCATACTCTTCGGGAAGTAATTCTCGAAGAACAACATCTTAAACCTCTCCCAAGCTATTATCCCTTCTCCAGCTCTTTGTTGATTAGCCTCCCACCAGTAGTTCGCTTCTCCTCTCATCATATACGTGACAAATACCGTCATCTGATCTTCGCCTACGCGAGCTATAGTGAAATCTTTTTCGATCTCCTTGATCCACGTTTGTGCGACGATTGGGTCGGTATTTCCCTCGAACTCCGAGGGTCCTACACTCTTAAAGTCTTTAAAGGTTGTTACTGGCACAGCCTGAGGGTTTGGGCAAACGGGTTCATTGTTCCTTCCCCTTAATGCCTCTCCTAACAGGTCTACGATCGGGTCAACTTGTTCCCTCTCGTTATTAGCAAATTCTTCGGGTGCAGTCAATCTACGTCTGGCCGGCATTCTCTGCATCACAAATTTTCATTTTATTATTATTCAAGTATATTACTTAAGTATTTCTCTTAATACTAGAAGAATAATTTATAACACGTTTCTGAAATAATTTTCATTCATATACATATGCCAAATCGTTTCATTACATGATTTTCCTAGCATATTTCTATAAATGTTATCACATTATATCCCCTAATATCACAAAAAGACGTGGATATACCAACCTACTACCATACTACCCCTCTAACAAAAGCTTATACGGGGTTTACATCATTATCCCACATCTTACACAAAAGATTGGGATTACAACATAGTATGTACAACCACAAAAGATAAATGCTACTAACTGCTACTAGACCATTTAAGGAAATCTCATCACATCATGCCACGCTCTACGGCGCTCTTGTACTCTAACTGTGCTATATAAGCTACCAGCTCTCGACTCATAGTATGTAGGGTCTGTCCCTGCTCTGTCGGGTAGTGTACACGCCATCAATCACCCTCTCAAAAGCTGAACGGAACACATACCCCATCTTGTTCATCTTCCTCTTCTTGCACCTGACCTCGTCCTCTAGGTCGTCTGCTCTCTCATTGGCCGCTTCCCCACTTCTCCTCGAAGTGTATCCTATCCATCACCTCCAGCTGAGTACGGAGTGCCTCTTTCTCAATCTTCTCACTCAATTCTCTCTATTCCTACTTCTTCCAGCTTCCCTGCTATAGCTACATTTCTCGCCACCGACCTGTGGAATAAGGTTCCCATCTAGATCCCTGCCTCCCTACGGTAAGCGATCTCTACCTCTAGCTCCTGCATGTCTAACTTCCTTTGGTGGTCCTCGTCCCTCAGCTTCTAGAACTCAGACTCTCTCTCTCTTGGGCCTCTGCCTCCAGCTCCTGGACTCTGCAGTCTAACTCTAGGATACGCTCCTCGTACTCTCCTAGCATATGTTCCTCTATAGTAGTCTCATCAGAGTCCTCCACTGGCTCATCCTCCATCGGCTCGTCCTCCATCGGCTCCTCCTCTGGATCAGACTCTATCTCAATCTCGTCCTCATCGTCAGACTCGAACGGTGCAATAGCCTGCACTGGTGTAGCCTCTAGAGGTGGCCTCGTATACTACATGTATATCCCTGGGCTCCTCCTCTGCCACTCTACTAGGTACACCTGTGTCTGTCATCTCCAATCACAAACACAAGACAAACAAACAGCAACTCCATTAGAATGTTGAATAAAACATAAGTTCATTGTATAAAATGAAGTTACATTCATAACACGCTAAGTCTCGCTCTAGGGAAAACTCTATGTGAGTTTTATCTCTTTTCCAACTTCTAAGTTCTCCTAAGTTATAATCAAAGGACACTCGCTGCTAAGGTTTATAACTACAGCTCTGATAACAACTGTGACGCCCCCAAATTCCAGGACCGTCACGGGCTCGCTCGAATTCGGTTCGTCACGTGCTCATGGTAATACATTACCCTAATATACGATTGAATGTCGCATCGCCACAGCGGAATAATACACAACTAATACCGAATAAATTACATTTAAATAATATAATTATTCACGTCCCAAGGTCTCATAACTTAAACAGTGATTACATAGCTTAGACATATCTTAAGCATAAATAACCTTAACTAGTACATAATATCATAAGTTCTTTATTACAATCATAAAGTCCTACATAAACAAAGCTACTCAGTAGCCTTCCCTTTGCCCTTGTCGGTACTCGAGGGTCGCACTGCTCGGCCTTAACTGAAATGTTTTTTTTAGGGAAAGCAAGAATGAGCACAATTTACCCAGCAAGTAATATACAATAAGGGTGACAATATAATTCTCAATTCTCGAAAGGGTATAGCAAGGTTTGATAGTTCAAGGATAACAAGAATATCAACAGTTCTCAAAACAGTCACTAAGGACAGAGTAATATCAATGCCGTTTCAATAATAAATCATTCAAGATTTCAAGATAATGAATACTGAGCAGTTACTAAGATTATAAACTTCTACTAGAATTAACAGTATTTAACTGAAAATTCCAACAAAAACAAGTACAACAGGTGATCAGCCTAAAGTACCATATGTTATGCAATACAATCAATCATATTCAAGTGCGCACGTCGGTTCTCCGACAATTATATATTCGCTTCAAAGAGATTGTTTTCTCAGTCAAATCCAAGATCCCGCACCAATCAATTGGTTTGAGTCGCTTTTTCAATAATATAAGTCTAGCCGAATCAAATGGCATAGACACTTTCACATATTCAAGAACAATAGCAAGTTCAACATTAATAATAACTTAATGAAATAAGAGTTCAAGTATGCTAATTCATTCAATGATTAAGTAAAGAAATTAGCTCGCAATATACAAGGATAGAATACTTGCATAAAGTAAATGTGTCGGTTAGGATACTTGCCTTAAGCGCAGTCTATCCACGTAAAGTAATTCAACACTTTTAAATCCCTATCGTAATATAATTACGTATATATATATATATATGATATTCATTAGTCATATAGTTTAACATCGTATCTTATCTTCGGATATACGATCGACACATAAGCTAAGTTTTATCCTAGCTACACAGTTATACCATATATAGTATCATATTAATATAACTTTTATCCTTAACGTTCCTCTTTTGAGTTTAAACTTATTCTCCATACATTAATATCACATAAGACCACAATCAATACTAATATATTTATTTTAGTAAGTTATGGCATTTCTATAAGTTAACCGTCAAAATCGGATTCAAGTACCAATATATGATATCACATAGCATATATTAATATTAAAGGATATTTTCATGCTTGTATAACTTTTCCAAATCCAATCATACATGGTATAGGGTTCTTAAGTAACTACTTAAAGCTATTCAAGGACACGAACTCATAAGGTCTAACATGCTCACTTTTTAAAACACATAAGATATTCATATAACTGTATAGGCAATGCTCATGAGTATTCGTATCGCATATATGTAGCTAGCATTGTTATTACTTGAAAACCTACTTCGTTTACTCTAAACTTGGTTTCACGATATCTAGCATGGTATGTATACATGTAGATATATATGACACATTAGTGAGGTTTAAAAGAACTATCGAACAATTTCCATAATTTTCAGAATCTAAACCTCGATATAACATGTCAAGATTTACGTTCAAAATTCGTATTTTCCTTCGTAAAGCTCACTAATAAGGTCCGCATGTTCACATTACATTACGAAACCTATATACATAAGTTAATATGATCCGACATGCATTTCAAGGCCATATAACATACCCGAAAAATCAGAATGCATATATGATCTTACATGTCAAAGTTTGGCCTTTAAAAACTATATTTTCGTTAAAAAATGTTCACTAGTGAGTCATCATGTGCATGTTATACTATGAAGCATATACGTACATGGAATCACATTCTTTATGCATTCTAGGTGGTACTAACGGGCTTGCAAGGTCAGTATATAAACATAGCATACATACATATCAAGGTTCATTTCTAGAGTTCTAAATTCATTTCAAACTATACGCTTTCATACATACATATCAAGTTCATACGTTTTAATTTGTATGGAGGTTATGAAGAAGTTGGTAAGTAGTTGGTAGATGAAATCATGAATCCCACTCCCCCCACAATCATGAACTAGGAAGAGCTTGGGAGAAGAATGAGGGATAGGCTTTTAGCCTTTTTGTGTATTACGTAAATGAGAAATGGAGGAGCAATTGGGCACTTATTATGGGACAATGAATTATCAGCATTGTAAGGATACATTCTATGTACATATAATGTATACTTGAGTTAGATAAGTACACATGTATTACTTCGGTATTATATATTTAGGCTATATGTATATATATATTTTATACATATGTCTTTAATTGAAAGGTCACACTATAATTCACATAATGTAGTAAGTGTGACTTGCACATATATAATCCATTCACATTTTATCATACGGGTATAATTATTACTCGGATATACTCACATCACATTATCTCCTTCATTAAATTCTACATCAACAAGTGATTACATATATTCATGATATATCATTTTCTTTATTAAAGGCAATTATTTAATAATTGAATAAAGATAATAGTTAAGCATTATTAAATTATCTATCATATAATCATGATGTCCTACTTTAATGTATATTCACATTGTCTCATAGGTATTTCATGCAACTCCCATAATTCAATAAACCTTACTATATAATAGTGTCATATTACACTTCATATATTACATAGTTAGCTACTATATGTTACACATTTAATTCGCATGCTTGCACATAGAATTACTCATCTTATTAATTAATAATATACACCCATCCTTCATCAATCAATATAATTGTTAATCTCCATAACAATTTAATTAACCTTATATGATTAATTATCACTTTAATATAATCTTATTATATTTATAAACACGTTGCGTATTATTATTAATTATTTGCAATAATAATAATCCACACATCATTAATTTTTTTTATAACATTAATTAATATTTTACGATAACAATTTATCAATCAATACTGATTAATCGTTTCACACTGAATTTCCTTATCAATTATTATTATGCTATCACACGCATTAATAATAATTCAACGTACTATAATTAATATAAATTAATTTTCACTTAATATTTCTTTTGTTAATTAACATCATCATTAATATATCTCATTACTGTGGCCACACAAGGCTCCAATATTTTCTCAATTATTGTAAATATTCAATTGATATAATTGAGTTAACTCATCCATAACACAAAATCATTTATATATGAATAAATATTCACCTCCATTATATATTCATTAATAATATATGGAAATTCTCGGGTATTACAATGGCATGACAACCATTGGAGAACTCTGACACGGGCAAAACTATATTCTCATTATGTTGAGACTTTAAATCTGGATAATCGTTTAAGGTCTTTAGGATGTACATTTTACAGAAAAACTGGCACGGTACATTTGTAAAGTGGAGTTTGTCCATCGTGGGAATCAGATTCTGATCAGTTTGATCATGAATCCCACGATTCCTAGGCGCACAAAGGGAAGCCAATAAAACCTGCACAGTTCAAAGGGCCGCGAGGTTGCTTTTATAACTGAAACTAGAAAAATTGCTAGATCTAAGTAAATCTTAGCCATTCTAGCTTCCCGATTTCGTCTGAACCTATTTTGAACAGTTTGAAAGCTAGAGTTGGCGAGATTTAAATAAATTTAGTTTGCCCACAGAAATATCAGTGCCGATTCATATCAAATGAATATTTAAAGCAGCAGTTTAATCAAAATGAGTAAAGAAATATATATATATATATATATATATATATATATATATATATATATATATATATATACATATATAATATATAATATAATACGAAAGCTGCAAAGGGCGATGGGTTTGCACTCCGATGCCCGAACTGGAATGTACATAATATATATATATTTAAAAACGTTGTACAAAGCCACGGAGTAATCTAGGCTGGACAGAATGTAAATATATACAAAAGCTGTAAAGGGCGATGGGTTTGCACTCTGATGCCCGAACTGGAATGTACATATATATATATATATATATATATAATATTATATTTATATTTAAAAAAGTTTTAAAATGCCACGGAGTAATCCAGGCTGGATAGAATGTAAATATATACAAAAGCTGTAATGGGCGATGGGTTTTCACTCCGATGCCCGGGCTGGAATGTATATATAATATATATATATTTATTTATTTATAAACCGATAAACGAGCCACGGAATAATCTAGGCATGTAATATATATATATATATATATATATAAGTTGTAAAGGGCGACGAACATTTTATTATTTGTCCGGACAGAAATATAAGTATATATATATATATATGTATATATAAAAGAAGTAAAAGGCCACAGAATGATCCAGGCCAAACTGAAATGTAAATGTTATATATATATATATATAAGCAATAAAAAGGTCACGAAGTATAAATTCAGGCCCAAATAAGTCAGAAAAATGTATATATATATATATATATATATATATATAGTTATATATAAAAGTAGTAAATTACCACAGATTTAACATCCGGGCTTGACAGAATTAAAAAGTTAGTATATATACAGTTAAATATATACATTAAAAAGTCAAACCCGGACTGGAAAGATAACTCAGTCCAGCAAAGTTGCTAGAGGTATATATATATATATATATATATATATATATATAGCTGGTAGAAGCGACGGATCGACGATCCGAGTTGTAGAAATGTCAAAAAATGAGTTTATATACGAAAATGTACAAAAAATAAGCAAAAACGGCCACGAAACTGAGTTCCGGGCATAATCAGAAACTAAAACTTAACATGCAAGTGTATAAAAGTGCAATGAAGTAATATAAACATTCTGATCGTAAAAATACTCACAATGGACTACTACACGAGCTTTTTTCCAAATCGTAGGCTTTAAACGTCCGTTTATATCAGTTAATTTTTGATATGTGGTAGTATATTTGGGTTTGGAGTACAAGAGTCGGGCTGAGAAACCAAACGGGCAGAGGTTCAGAGCGTTTTTCTTTTTTCAAATGAGCTGGGTGCACTCATATATATAGACCCGGTGGAAGCGGCTCTACCTGCGGCAGCCGCAGGTAGAGGTGCAGCTCCATGTGGCAGGGCCCATGTGGCGGGTCCTATTGCATCGAAGTATGTGCACTCCGAGCAATGCAATGTCAGATTCAAAACTTTCTAACTTTTGATCGAGCGTCCGTTTAAGGCGTGTGTACCTTTCCGAAAAGCCCACGCCGAGAGTGTCGCAATGACATAGGAGTAAACATTTTCCGAGTCCAAAAAGACGGGTTCATAACCAGGTCTTTTATTTCTCGCAGTTTGTCCGTTGAGCTGTCTTGCACTGTTTCCACTCGGGATCATTATTATGGTTCTTTCTTACCTTGGTTGCATTAATTCGGTTAAAGTTTGATCGAACCGGCTTTAAGTTGATAAAATAACCATTTTACCCTTCCCGGGGTTACCTTCAGTGCTGGCATGGCCTTCGGCTGACTTCCCGGGGTTGTCTCCGAAGTTTGGATCCCAGTCGATTTGTTTGTCCTCAGGGTTATCTCTGAGGCTGACTTAGTTCTTCCAGGTTTGTCTGTAGAGATGATGTGAGGCTTCAGAGTTGTCTCTAAAATTGCCTCCTGGGTTGTGACCGGAGCTCGACCTGGCCTCCCGGGTTAAGACCAGGGATGAATTGTACCTCCCGGGATGAGACCGAGGCAGACCTGTACCTCCGGGTTGAGCCCGGGGTTGACCTATACCTCCCCGGTTGAGACTGGGGCTGACCTGTACCTCCCGGGTTGAGACCGGGGCTGACCTGCACCTCCCAGGTTGAGACTGGGGCTAATCTGTACCACCCGGGTTGAGACCGGGGCTGATATGTACCTCCCGAGTTGAGACCGGGGCTAACCTGTACCTCCCGAGTTGAGACCGGGACTGACCTGTACTTCTCGAGTTGAGACCAGGGATGACCTGTACCTCCGAGTTAAGACCAGGGCTGACATGTACTTCCCTGGTTGAGACCGGGGCTGATTTGTACCTCACGGGTTGAGATCGAGGATGACCTATACTTCCCGAGTTTAGACCTGGGCTGACCTGTACTTCCCGGTTGAGATCGGACTGATCTGTACCTCCTAGGTTGAGACCGGGACTGATCTGTACTTCCTGGGTTGAGACAGGGGCTGATATGTACCCTCCCGGGTTAAGACCGGGGCTGACATGCACTTCCCAGGTTGAGACCGGGGCTGAGTTAAAAGAGACGATTTTTCCCTCCTGCAAAGTTAGTAACAGGAATTCAAAAAATTCGAGGGTCTACAACAGGACTGAAGAAAATTTCGAGTGTCTACAGATGCCCCTCTTTATCATGTTAATGCAATGCAGTGGAATGAACAGGATAAAGATTGCTATACACTAGAAATGCAAATGCAAAGGCAAGGTAATGCACAATATGATATGTGATGAATGTTAAATGCCTTTGAGGGGTTAGGGTTATCATTGAATGTTTACGTTACTTTTCGCTGGGGATAACGTCATTCATGATAACCCTTGGGGCAGCACTGTCAGGCGGACTACTGGTAGGATATCACTTATAGGCTATCTCCAATTATCCTCGTCACTTTCTACTGGGGATGACGTCATTTATGATAGCCTTGTCACTCTGATAGGGATAACATTATTGATGCTGCCTTAGTTTGAGACCAATTGGTTTCCCACGATCTGTCGATACTCTCAGTAAGGCATATTTCCCTTCGGCTGATGCCGTTGTACATTTCTAAAGGCTCCTCCACTGGGGATATATCTCGGTTATCGAGTTACATTAGTGGGTGTTTTCGATGCCTATCTGACGATAATTTACCACCGGTAGTATTGCAACAGGGGGTGAATCACCAATACTTTCTTGGTACTCCCTTTGAGGAGGTGTATAATAGATCCATCATCTGTCATTTGTGGGGATAGATTGATATACTATTTTTCGCCACTGATCATTCCGATGCTTTGCTAGAGTTAAGCCAACGGCTGACTGTCACCAGTCTGTACTCGCACACTCGCTAGGGTTGAGCCAGTTGCTGAACTGTCTCGTATGTACCGATGCTTCGCTGGGATTGAGCTAACGACTGAACTATCACCGGTCTGTACCCGATGCTTCGCTTGGGTTTAGACAACTGCTGAACTGTCACCAGTCTGTAACCCGATGCTTCGCTGCGGTTGTGCTAACGGCTAAACTGTTATCGGTTTGTACCCGAGCTTCACTGGGGTTGAGCCAATGGCTGAACTGTCACTGGTCTATACCCGACCCTTTGGTGGGGTTGAGCCAACGACTGAAATATCACCGGTCTGTACCCGACGCTTCACTAGGGTTGAGCCAACGGCTGAAATGTCACTGGTATGTACCCGATGCTTCGCTGGGGTTGAGCCAATGGCTGAACTGTCATCGGTCTGTACCCGATGCTTCACTAGGATTTAGCCAACGGCTGAACTGTCACCGGTCTATACTCGATGCTTCGCTGGGGTTGAGCCAATGGCTGAACTGTCACCGGTCTGTACCCGATGCTTCGCTGGGATTGAGCCAACAGCTGAACTGTCACCGGTCTGTACCCGATGCTTTCGCTGGGATTGAGCCAACGGCTGACTTGTCACCGGTATGTACACGATGCTTCAAAAGTGGCAGTTTTCAGCAGTTTTGTGCAATTTTTAGGCAGTTTTTAGCAGTTTTCATTATTTGTCCCCGACTATTGATTCGAGATGATAACCATGGTTTTCATGAAGTTCCTCTTCTGTCAGTACATCATTGCTTAAAAGCGGGGAATTCAGACCGATCTACTCAATTGCGTAGCAGTTTTTTCTCAGATTTAACTTTTAGCTCATGTAAACTCCAGTTTTAACTCGAACTGGACCGAGCCGCAGGTGAGCCGCTCCTTCCTACGGATTTATATTGGGTAGCGGGGAGCTCATAAACTCATTTTTAGTTTTGAGTTTTAAACGAAATTCGATTTTCTTGTTCAGATCTACGGAGTTCGGGCAGCTTTTTTTAGATTTCGTTAGCGGCAATGTGTTCTGAACATCCCAGGTAACATTTACATCCTTTCTTTTCAAGTTTTGACCGTTAGAAGTATGTAAACCACATAGGGTGCTTTTGAACGCAATGTATCAAAATGTATGCTTAGATGACTTGCTAAAAAAAAATTTGACTTCATAAGTATGCATATTTTAACTTGATGCACGTTTTGATGTAAGAAAATTTGAATTCTGTGACAGTTAGTTTTTGCTCTTTTTGATCAGTTTACTCATCCTTTTTGAGGCCCTAATGAGCCTGGATTTTCACTAAAAAATGTCCATGGTAATTTGGCTAACATGTGAAGTTTATTTTTGTTTTTTTAATAAATATAAATTGTTTATGTTTTTGGGAAGGTGTGCTACTAATGGCCACTAGACATGCCTGTGTGCATGCGGACAGTCCATTTTACAAAGGAGACTCTGGCAAAAAAAATTCAAAGCCTGAGCATTTAATAAACATGCAAGTTTGACTCTACTAGGATTTTAACAGACCCATGCATGTTTAGGATTTAAAAATGCATAAAATACTAATTTAAATTAATAAGCCATATTTTTTAGGCTTACCTCATCCTTTTTGAGGTGATTTGGAGACTTTGTCCAGGTGATGGATCGAGATAGACCCGGAAGTGCTAGCAGGGTCGTCCCAGGAGTTAGACGGAGGAGAGCCTCTGATGTTCCTCAACTACGGCCATCCCGGCCACCCTCGTAGATTGGCTGAGTCAGTGATTCATTTGATCTGGGCTGAGCCACCAGTAGACATAGATGATGAGGAGGCTTCCATTTGCTGCTCCTACCCCCAGCTTAGGCTCCACGTGCGAGCTCCCAAGCATTGTTGTGCCAGTACAGGATCTGCTGGGAGATTTGAGTCACCATCCATCGAGGTTCCTTCATGCCAACAAGGTGACCAAAGTGTCCTTCTTTTGGATTTCTTTCTTCTTTTTCCATTCTCGGGGCACAGGCTTGATATGGGTTGGCTTTTAATGCATGTTCCTGGCTTCACGCAGCCTCGAAGGGAATTGGTTTAATTTGCACTCATCTTTATCACACTCCGCACCAGGATTCCAGGGACATTGTGGACACCTGGGGGTTTCAGGCATTCTTTTCATCCTTCCCACGTCGTTTCCCCTGGGGTTATATGAGGGCTTTGTTTAAGCAATGGTTCCACAGACTCAGTCTCTCCACTTACTGGATTACAAGGTGATGATGACGTCGAGGGATTGGAGGTTCATCATCGGGATAGAGTTTGAGGGTTACCCAGTGCCTGTTATGGCTGATATACACCCACTGCCGTTCGGTCCCTTTTGGGAGTTCCTGCGATGGCCATCAAGGGTCGGATGGTTCGATCTGGTCCCTTGAGTGTAGATGCCCAGAGTGGGGCTTTGCTTGAGCCTCTTGCAGAGGGATAGAAATCGCATCTTGCAGCGATTATTTCTGGTGATCATCAGGGTTGTTTCCTGGCGGACAACTCTGCGACGGTGTCCTTTACCCTGTTAAGTGCCATTCGACATGTGGAGCGCCTCAGTGACTTTGATTGGGGTACCTACACCTTTGCCTATTTTCTCCAAGGTATGCGCATGCGCTCGAAGGGTGTGACGGAAGCTTGGTTAGGGTTCTACCCATTACTGCTGGTGAGTACATCTTTCTTATTCCTTTTTGATTTTTGCATTTACATTTATCAGTCTTGGTCACTGAGGACTTTTGATATTTACATGGCCATCTGGGCATATGAGAGGCTTCCTTGCCTACGTCCCGCTACCACTTTAGGTCTGGGGAGTTATCCTCGGGGACAGCGTTGGCACCACTCCACTCTGACGGAGGTCCCTGTAGCTAAGGGATTCACTCATTCCTGCCTGCAGCTTAAGCTTTTGACAACAGGATCGATATTATGGGTACGTATACCTCAGACTTTTTGACAGTCGGGTTTGAGGGCGGTTTCCCCACTGGCCGGGAGTTTGCATTATCTACCCGTAGAGTCCCATATTTGACAGAGGGAGGTTGGGAGCTCTATTTAGGAAAGTATGCTATCAGAAGCATCACGGGCAGATTCGTATTCCCTTTGTTCCTCCGGCTTGGCATCATTGGCCACTAGTTCAGCCATCACAGACATTCTGATGGAGGGCGTAGATGGCTTTGCCCTGTCAGAGGGTCCATGCAGCAAGGAGGTATTTAGCAGCTGGTGGAGTTCTCGCACTATTAGGGCTCAGACTCGTGCTACCCAGTTCATGGCAGATATGGTGCCGAGGTCTGTGATGATGACAGACTGGATAGCTTGCCTCAGGGAGCCTACTCACTTGGACCAGATTACAGGACTGACCCATCAGTTAGAGAGAGCTCATTTGTTTATCAGGCATCTTGGCAGAGATCCATCAGAGGTATCTTCTTTTGATCCTTCCGGCTCTGAAGCGGGCCCTTTTATAGGTCCATTTTCTAGTAGTTATACAAGGGCTGATCCTCCCTTGTACCGCCCAGACATTACTGATGGCCGAGACTTTGTGTCCACGGATGAGATGGAGCAGGTCAACAGCCTGAGTGTAGATATTTTAGATCTTTTTGGATAGCTTTTGTAGCTATATCTTTTGATAGGCCGCTGTTTTGGCTGTTGGGCGGTTGTGCCCCATTTTGATAGGCCACTGTTAGTAGGTGGGGGTTGTGCCCCATATCACTGTACTTTTTATTTTATACTTTATTAGCAGACAGAGATGATGCTTGCAGTAGATAATTTTTATAGATATGTATGATATTGTCTATCTATTCATCATGTTTATCATTGTCATTATGCATGTATTATGTCATGGATATGCATTTAGACAGATGAGTTCAGATTTAACCCCTGGGTGGTCTTGTGATACGATGATACAGATGTTGTCCTCAATAGTCAGTCGCATCGAGCATCTACCACTATTTGTGGTGGCATCGTCCTTGAGGTCGTGGTATGATAGCCTGCCTTTCCCAGCTAGAGGAACAGTGGATCGGATGTTAAGGCATTCATTAGCACTCGTGGACTTCCTGGTTCTATATGGATTCCTAGATGGACTTTTATCCTATTGGATACCTGAGAGGCAGGTTTTCTGCTTCGGGCGGCGTGAGTTGACTCCGCTTTGGAAGTACGAGCGGCTTACTGGTTTGGCTTTGGACTTGCCTTGTTCCCGTACTGTTATTAGTGATATGAGGAGACCGTTCCTGCGGATGTCGGGTCTACGTTAGAGTGTAGTCACGGATGAGATCATTTCCAGACGTGCGATCTCTATTGAATTCTTGATCGATTGTTTTGGTAGGCTGGACAGCTACGATCGACACGTTGGGGATTTTATCATCTCGGCTGAGGAGTGGCATTTAGCTAGGATAGAAGTTTTGCTGATGTGCATCATGGCCTAGGTATACATGCCACTTTATTTGGACCATTTGGACGTTGGCTTGATGATCGTTGTCTGTGCCTTTAGACATGGTTGCACTATTGTCGATGATACTGGCCGAGACCTTGAGGTCAGCTACCTACTGCAGCACCCATCAAGAGAGGTTTTTTAGAGGTAGCTCTATCCTTCTGTATGTATGGCTCATGACCCATCTACGTCCGATCGAATTCTTCAGACATCAGGGGTACTGCCTCACCCACGAGATAGCTATATCCTACTCCTTTCAGCCAGCGTAGTGTTCGGATGCAGAGACATGGTCAGCTTTTCTGTCAGATATTGATCATCCTTTTTCGATTCTGCTATGCTCAGGGCTAGTCTCCCCTTCTAGCTTCATCACCCATGCATCTAGCATGGACTACTTGCCCCTAGCGGGATTGAGAGGGGTGACCACTTACCATCCGTTGGTAGTTATGGGTCAGTTTGATTAGTTCTAGAGCATGCTCTTTTGAGGGGGCCATGGATCAGCGGATGTCAGCTTCTTTCATGTCGTCAGCCAACCTGATCAGGATTTATGAGTGTTGGACTCATACGGAGAGGGCTGATTTCTCTACAGCTATCCAGATTGCTATCCAGAGTACGTAGCATGATTGGAGATTGATATAGCAGCACACTTATCCAGTCAGCTCCTGCTATGGATTCAGATGAGGAGGAGCCTATGGAGGATCCTGATTCTCCTACGGAGGATGATTTGTTCATGGGTTTGACAGCAGCGTTAGTGAGTGACCCGCCGATTATTCCTGCCGGACAAATCTAGCTTTGGCAGATTCACTAGCTAGGATGATCTTCGAGAGAGATCAGGCTAGGGCGCTGATGTTGACTGCCCTGTCTGGCAGAGATATAGCTTTTGCTGATAGAGATGAGGCTCGAGCCACTCGGGATACGGCATTAGTCGAGAGGGATGAGGCTCGATCTTCTCGAGATGCTGCTTATGTTGAGATTGAGGAGACTTTGATTGCCCGAGATGCTACTTTTGTAGAGAGGGATGAGGCCATAGCTTCCCGCGCAT
>JAINUT010001314.1:194568-221835 GCA_020205555.1 Panax stipuleanatus | reverse complement strand
GTTTTGACACAAAAGAAAGAGAAGAACAAATACTTGCACACAAAGCTTGGATTATACACTTGGAAGAGAAGAGTTAGAGTTTGAATATTTCTTCAAGGGGTTTTCTTTCTCTAAATCTTTCATTCATTTTGTGTAATCTGAATATGTTGAGCTTATTGTAAATAAAGTTTATGTATATAGTTATGAACTAACTTCATTTTTAAGATTGCAATGTAACCTAATGATTAGTTAAATCGAATTTCTCTCCTTATTATTATAATGAGTCACTTGTGAATGGGTTATTATATTTCATATGCTTCATGTATTAATTGCTAGGCCAAGTAATTAATGTGGGTATATATGATATTGAAAAATGGACTATAATTCTTAGACCTAAATATGATGACACATGTTATGACTATTCTTCTTAGGATTGAATGCATAATTTGCACATAGAATAGGAATATATATATTTGCCATGTGTAGCTTGTGAGGATCTAGACTTAATAACTCCTGGCCTAATTTATTTCACCATAGAAATATAGTGATTTATTTAGATGGGGATACTCATTTGACCATCGCAAGAGGCTTATGAGTGCTTAGAATTCTCGATTGTCCATTCTAGTGATTTATTGATAAAAGAGAGAGTTAGGAGATTAATCGAAGCATTAGGGGAGTTGTAATATTAGTTTGTCTTACTTGATATCAATCTTTGCTCACTATTTACTTCGTTAATTAAATTTTACTGGATAAACAATCTTTAATCATTTGTTTAGATAAGATTGCATTGATATAATTTTAATACTTGAATAACTTTGATATGAATTCCCCGTAGGTTCGACACTCGACTTATCTCTATACTATTTATTGACCGCGTATACTTGCGCATGTTTTATCGGTTGCGAAATCGAGCAACAGTTTCATTGAAACTGAAATCTTGTTAGGCTTTAGAGTTTAGACTTCCTTAAGTATTTTTTGTTGATTTTGTTTTAATAGTTGGTTGTGAGATGTTGCGGCAAATGACTTCTTAATCTTTTGTTCTTATACCATAACATTTATTGTATGGATTTCATGAGCTTAAATGAGTTTTTCTTACTTCTATATGATTTATGGATTTCAAAATTTTACTTCTATTATTGTAATATTTGATTTCAAGAGATTAATATAGGACAATCTTTGTGATATTTGTTTGTGTTGGATATTGTTATTTGTTTGTCTTGGATATTTGTTTGTGTTGGATATTGCCTACCCATGATATATGTTGCCTTGCTTTGGAATATATATAAGCGCGTGTCTGACACATTTGCCTATACCACATCTGGCTTTGTTATTGCGTTTCAGATTTTTCATATGTGCATTGTCTCTTTTGGTTCTTTCAATTTCATCTCTCACTTTTTATGGTCCATGTAATAACTGTTTCATCACAGGCACTAATGGGTTTGAGATTTGAGAGTGATTTGAGACCATCAAGCTATCCTCCTAGGCACAATTTTTCTGTGTTTGAACTTTTTGACTATGATAACTAGGCATTAGAAATGACAAAATGAATTTAATATATACATAATTGGGCATATCAATCATTTACTTAATCCTAAAAAGGATACTCCTAATTTTGTTTTTGATTTTGTATGTTAGTCATCATCTTGTATTCCTTCCAGATAAAGCTTCTCTCTATTTAACAGCAATAGAGGATGTTGATGAGTACAAGGAAGACAAGATTGATTGTGAGCTTATTACTTTTATTATGTTTTAGAACTCAGAATTGTCAATGGTACTATTGCCATGCATGATGCCTTATCGTTCATTTATTTTTCCATTGGAAAAGTGTATATGATTTCGATATAGGAAACAATTATCCATGAAAATTACATAAACTACCTATCCTTTTAATTTGGGATGATGATTCCAAATTGCAATTTAGAAACTTTTTAAAAGGCAATTAGCAATCAATGAACTTGATGTATTCGTGTACCATTCTTGGATTTGTTTATAAAAGTTGTCTATGGAACTTCTCTGCTGATATTATATATCTACAGGAGTATGTTTCTTTGATTAGGCTATGAATTTTATGTATTCACGTCTTGCATGGGATTCTGGTATATGCAGGAAAATGGTACAACAGATATTGGCTTTATATCAAGGAGTTTCCCATATATATATGCAGTTCCCAGATGATGCTGAAGAGACCTTTGCAGATGCATTGGCTTTGTTGTTTATGATTTCTCTTTGTACAATTACAGATCTATTCACAATTCAAAATCTAGAATATGGTAGAATGATAAAAAAAATGATGTTTTAATTGATGAATCATTGAGAACCTTGTATACTTTATAAAGTGTCTCCCATAGATTCCACCAAATATAGTAGTGAAATGATTTACATGTTTGTGGTTCCAAGTCTATGACTAGCTTTACATATTGCTTTGTTAAGGCATGAATTGGTTTGAAAATCTAGGGAAAAAGAAAACAAAATTAAAAAATTTTAATTTTTAAAAGGTTATTTCCGATGAAATATTCTGTTGCAAATATTCTGTCAGAATTCTCGACAGACTTATCTACGACGAGTATATTTCTGATCAAATTCTCGACGAACATTTCTATCGAAAATAAGTTAATTCCGACTGAATTTGCTTATTCCTAATAACGAAAAATTCGGTCGAAAATAATATTTTTTTTCTTGTATTGAGTCCATAGAATATTTCCGTTTGTTTTTATAGAGTAGTAATTTCTCTATTTCACGAAAAGATAAAGTCTCATCATCAATCATTTCTTTTCATAATAGTATAAATGAAACAATGTCTTCAAATTTATTTACCACAATTTTATTATTAAGTTTACATTTTATTATTTCAAGAGTAAACATGAAATAAAATAATACTCCATCTGTTTCAAAATTAGAGGTTATTTCTTTTAATTGATTTAAAATCAAAGATATAGTATTTCTAATTTTTGACTATAAAGTAGCATTAAGTTTTGAATATGTCATTATTTTTATTATATATAAATCGAATCTATTATTTAACTACTTCTACATTTCTGATTAAAAATATTTTTTTTAAAAAATAAACCTCAAATTTTGAAGTACCAGACTTATAACCCGTACTAGTTAGTATCGATAATATAATCTAAAATTGTTGTATGTGCCATTTAATATTATAATTTGAGTATAAATGGTGTAGTACGTATATATGGATGGAATATCAAACTGAAGAACTGTATGTGTATCAAAATCATTCTATACGTTTTTAATACATGCATGCACACCCTTGAAATAATACTATAAAATATACGAAAAATCAATAATATTATAGTGACTAAAGAATAATTACATAAAATAGATACAAAAAAATACGTAAGCATGGTTATGGTTGGTTATAATTATTGAACTAATCATGTATAATAAATTATCTACTAATTATACTTTGACACGTTATTTTATAAGCTAATTTTTGTAAATATTTTTTATAATTGTATCAATATTTATAAAAAATTTGATATAATTATAAACACATGACATAGATTCATTGTATATACAGATGTGAGAACTGGAAAGAAACTAACTAGGTTGTTGTATATATTAATGGATTTATAAATTTTAAATCTTTCTTTTGGGGTCCACATACCCGCGTTGATGAATTTAGAGGCCATTTTTTTTTTATAAACCATAGTTAAAATATAGAGCTAAATCATGGTTAAAATGAGCAGCCCCCAACTGCCCTTTTAAGTACCTCGGCAACTGCAAGCAACAACATATACTAACAAATTACACACGTACGTACCAAATTACATATATATATATACAGAGAGAAACCAAGAAAGACCATCAAGAAAGTATTCACTTAATTTCAAGAATTTAGAGAGAAAGACGATCAGAGTAATAATGGCTTGCTATATGGACGAAACAGAAATATGGAAATGTCCAACTCACCCTTCCAAGCGCCGGCGCACCGGGATTTGCCCCACCTGCCTCCGCGACCGCCTTGCTACTCTCTGTCCCAACTGCGCTAACGTCCGCCCCTGCTCTTGCTGCCCCGCCACCACCTCCTCTTCTTCCTCCTCGTCCTCTTCTTCTTTCTCTCTCTTCTCCTCCTCCGCCTCCGGAGTCGGCTCCGTCGGTCGTGTATCAAACCTCCTCGACGGCGAGCCGTCGTTCATTCGTTCAAGATCCCTCGCGATTCCATTCCTCCGGTCGAGGTCGAGATTCACCGGCAACGTCGAATTCTCCGATAAGAAGCCACCGACGGCCGGTAATCATAGCAAATCGTCGTTCTTATCGATTTTCAAGACGAATAAGAGTAAGAAAGGTGAAGAAGATAAAGAAAATGAGGAATTCGCAAAAACTAGCAATGACTTTGCGCGGATGATGAACCGATCGAGATCGGTGAGCGTTCCGGTGTCGACGAATTACGGCGCTGGAGAAACGAGATCGTCGACGAAGGGACGGGGGTGGCATTTCCCGAGTCCGATGAAGGCTTTCCGGCAATCCAAGACGTCTAGAGTTGTTCAAGAAAGGTCACAAATGATCAGAGTTTGAATATCCTTTATTTTATTTTATTGTATTTTATTTTATTTTTTGGTTTTTGTACTCGAGCTATATGAAATTTATAGCATGAACAAAAACAACCAATAAGACTAGCTGCAAGAGTAATTCTTTTTAACTTTTATTGTATATTACCTAATTTTCTTTAAATATAGATATGACTGTTTTTATGAATTCATTCTGCTTTAATTTTGCGGTTCAAGAATTGTCCTTCTATTTATTAGTTTTTAAAATTCATTGTACTACTAGTAGAATTGATAATCAATGGCAGTTGTTTTTAAAAAAAAAAAACCTATGTGACACATTTCAATCTTAGGACCTGACGGAAAATTTGGAAGATCAGGGGTCAAGATTAGAGCTAATGGAAAATTTAGTAAAAAATTAATAAAGCGTTTTAATAATTATACTGCCGAATAAAAATTTAAACGAGTAATTATTTACGTCAAAAAGATAGACATTATTACTAAAAATAACATTAAATGAGAATATTAACTTATATAGAATTTATTCTACTCTTATGTAAGGAAATACTATCACGTAAAAATATTAAAATTACGTGAGAAAACAGTACTCTCCTTAACATGATATGGTTTGAAGTTGGGACCGTCCATTTGAGTAATGAGATCTATGAGCAGGATATTTGACAATGAAGGGACTATGGGGAAAGGGTCAATAATTTCAGGTTGGGTTGTTTGATTTTTATGTGGCGGTCAATTCATCTTTATGTCGGAAAAAAACTACCATTGGCCATTGCATTCATTGGGAACACTTAAACTGACTTTATGCTGATTTCAATGCTAAATTAATTAAGCCCATTTGACTTTACCTACATGTAAGTACAGATATATAGAGCGTGTTATACTCCATTAATAAACTTTTCACTCCATTAGAACAATCATACTCTTACCTCCATTTCATAATAAAAAAATTTTTTAGTTTGATTTATATGAATTAAAAAATTTATTAAAAGATATTATTTAATAATTAAAATTTATATAAAATTTTATTAATGTTCTTTTATAAAAAGTTAAAAATTATTAATACAAAAAAAAAATTCTTGGAATAATAAAAAAAAGTTACTGGAGATACTTATAGAAAAATAAATAATTTATTTTTTTAGATGTTGTAAACGATAAATAAATTATAATAATTTTTTTCTTCTATGAAGTAAATTATTATAGAATGGAGGTAGTAGTATTTTGTAGAGAAAAAATTATTTTTATACTAGATAACTGTAACACACTGCAATCTCAAAATTTTAAGTGTGAATAAAAGAATTTAATTAGATTAATAAATATATTGTATAATATCAAGGTAATTTGTAGAATTATTTATATATACAAATTAAGGTGAATCTGTTACTGCGATCATACTCTTTACTTTTCTTTTAAATTATTCAATTTGATCCAATCAAACCCCACACTGTTTCCGGGAAAGGTCTCAGTTTTTCAACATTTTCCTCGCAAAGACACTGAACAAAGGAAAAGGAGATATTAAGCCATCAATTGCTGACTTTAGAGGGATGAGTGGTGGCAGATATATATATATATATATATATATATATATATATATATATAGATAGCCATGATCGATCCACCTTTTTAATATAGACTTGCTAATAAAGAATGACCAAATATATGAGAAATTTAAATTTGTCTCCGTTTGTGGACTCACTAATTGCAGACCATTTGCAAGTACAATAATAATAATAAAAATACATGAATGACCACATATAGTCGTCCTTGTATGTGAGCCTAATATGATATATATAAGGTTGTATATATAATACTCTCTCCGTTCTTAAAAGATTGTCGTTTTAGGAAATAATTTTTATTTTAAAAAGATTATCGTTTTGAATTTATCAATACACATTAGCTATTTTTTTTTTACTTTATCCTTATTTAAAGTTTTCTCCTATTTAAAACTTTCTTCCCTTTCCAATGATTCTTATTCAATTCAATTCTATAATCCAAGTAATAATTGGTTGAATTGAATAAGAAACATTTGGAAGAAAATAATTGATTGAGACAATTAATAAGGATAGTATAGTATTTTCGCTAAGTATTAATTATATTCTTTAATCTGTGTGCATTAACCTTAAACGACAATCTTTTAAGAAAGAGTAACTTTTTTGTCCCTATATGATCCGATAAAATAATTGATTGCACACAAAACTAATCAAATACCCTAAATCAATCTTATGGTATGCCTTCATGTTATTATGCATTTACTGCACAAAATGGTTGGAAATAAAAATGAAATTACTTTAATGGGCAAAAAAATGGACTGAATATATATATATATATATATATATATATATATATATATATATATATATATATATATATATATATATATATATATATATATAAGCGCAAGTTGGTTAAGCAATATCGATCATTTGGTAACTTAAACTTATGGTTCAAAATATTTGGTTGTAAAAGTCGTCGTAATGCATGGCATGCTAAGAAGGATGAAAATGAGAGCTCAACGGTTGTGTGTACATCGGAGTGCCCACCGAATACTCCCGGTCTACTCCCTTTTAAGAAACAACATATTAGTATTCTTATTTTATGATATTATGTGGAAATTAACCCTTCATAATAATTATGAAAAAAAATTATATGGTTAGTTTTGCTTGCTTTATGTGTTTAGATTGAAAGAATGAAATTGATAAATAAATGAAATTGACGAATGAATGCAATAGAGAAAGAGATTGGAATGATTCACTCCATATCCTCACCCAAATAATAAAAATTACAATTTTGACAGGATTGAAAATTGTTCATCCCATTTCAATGAAACAATCAAATATATATTTTTTTCATTATATAAAAATGATTTATTTCATTCTAACATTCAATCTTGCAATCTCTTAACATCTCACATTCCATTGAATTAGCAGCAAATTCTTGAAAAATCGATGGACCACATGATGGGTCAAATTTGGACCACAATTTTTTGGTAACGTAATGGCGTCCTCCCAAAACTTAGTAGTACTAGTTACTTTCATTATATTCCTTAATCACGCGCTTAAGTTATTGCGGGATTAATTAAGAGCGCATGATGATGATATTGAAACCATTGGATATATATGAACACCGAACAAAACCTAAAACATAGAAATATTGGACCGTTTTTGGATCAAACACAATGCAAATTAATTTATTCAACTTCAACACATGCATTGATTCTACACGACAAACAGTCGTTGACAATATTTTTCATAAAGAGCTCAAGCACTTCGTTTATTTATTTATTTTTTTCATTTTTAATTGTTATTATATAATACAACCACACTAATTAATTCTCAGAGCTCACCATGTGCTCAAACTAAAAGTAAAATGATGTTTCCAAAATAAAATAAAATAAAAACAGTACGCTTGCATGATATGTTCAGTTTTTTGTAAGAATTTTTAGTGTATTCGGATTGATGTGCTTTGGTACCCCTTCATATCCATAATTTTTGGATTCGAGAAACTTTTCAAAACTAGTGTAAATTTATTGAAGTTTTGAAAATAACAAATTTTGTAATTTGATTTTACAATTTAGATAGTTTACACTATACAATTAAAAAAGATATCGAATAAAATTAAATGAATTCATATCCGTTTTAAATTAAAAATTGTTGCAGATTGATTTTGAAAGATCAAATTCAAACTGATATTTTGGAACCATGAGAGAGTACTGTTTAAACTTTAAACTAATGGATACTCATTGGCCAACCAGCCCTATAACTTATATAATAACGACAACAATCAACTAATTAAACCCTTCTAATCATCATCAATCATGAAATTGAACTACAGATGGACCCGATACATGTTGCTTTGTCATATAATTGAAGAATTACAAGCAAAATAAAAAAAGTAAAGCACTTAGAAAATAAATAAAGCAATTATTTATTACTTTATTAATCCAACAAGGCATCTAGTAACTAATTATTAGTACGCCACCCTAGTACGTTCAAATATTACAAATTTAATAAAACGGTAAAACGAAACTGATTTAATTATATATATATACATGGCTCTCTTTAATTTTTATGGCCTCATAAGTAAGATGTGGACTTGAGATCTATCTAACCGAAACAGATTTAGTTCATATGATTCTTCAATTTATGCAGGCAGGAAACAGATTCATATCTAACTAGTGGGTGTCAATTCGCTTTCCTTTAATTAGTTGATTGGGGATAGTAATATAGTATAGTTGGACTTGTTAGACAAAAGTATATATAGTTTTAATTTTAATCTAAATAATTGAAGAAGTACCACCTTATCTACGTTTGTTAGAAATATATATGATGATATTTTGTATAATGTCGGTCCTTCTTATCCTTTCAATCAACTCAATCTAAATCAGCTCTGAGAAAAATAATGCAAAAAAGATTTTAATTAGATGCAGAGTTGTTTAATTAGTTAATTAATGTAGTCACACCTCACCTCTAAGATTAACAGATGAATATATATATATATATATTGAAATTAAATAGACCAAAATTAAATTTCAAAACAAGAGTAAACTGTACACTTTTTTACTTTTTGCAATAAAATTCAAGAATTGATATTTTTACAAGACAATACATAATCTTAGATTTTTCACTTTGTATTGGCTGACAGAAATATGCTAACATGAGGGTGATGAATTTAATTTTGTGCATGCATTATCAGAATTAGCAATTATATTGCGCAAATAACATCACTCAATTTGATATAATTGACAGAATTAGCAATTCGAGATGAAAATCAATTAACATTTGAATAGTTTTTTCAATCGGTCTGCTCACAAACTGCCATCTTACCAATGGCTTCTTTTAAGTATCAGAATTTAGATTTCCTTCATTAAGTAGCCTGTACAACAAGAGATAATTTAATGAAATGTATATAAATAAATATATATAGAACTAGTTAAGGTATTCACAACTGTGGAATCGGTTTATAAGTACACAAAACACACTTTTTTGTGCATCAAAGAAATTGTTTAATATGGTGTTTAATCTGTGGTTAATGTGTTGTTGTATTGTGTAGATATTTTTTTTTTGGAAAATTCACACCGTGGTATAAATAAATTAATTGATTATACCGCTTAAAATCTTAATCATTAAATGTATGAAACCACGAAAAATCTAACATGCGACTTTTTTGTACTATTTCATACTATATGAAAGTTATATATAATAAACCAAAAGTAAGAAAAGTTATTAACCCCTGTGAATCTATGCAAAAAGTCTTGGACATAATCACATAACCATTCTTGAATATCCTAGCTTTTGAGATACCCACAAAGAAGCTACGACAAGGCTAGCTCCTTTTGTACGACAGTCATGACTCATCCATACACTTACTAATCTTTGAATGAATATATATATATATATATATATATAGAATATCTAACTCCAACATTGAACGAAAGCGGAAAGGCTATAGGGTCATCTTGTACCGTTCAAATCAACAATAAAAGACAGATGAACGCAATCCATTTAACAGTGACCTTATCATTCAAATTCAATTTATCCAATTTACATAATAGTTATCATTTAGATAGTTAAGGCCCTCCCATCTACCGGCTTAAACATTTATAAGATGAGTTAGTTACATAAAATAGTATCAGAGTTTTAGGCATACAAAGTCTTTTTATATTAATTTAAGCATGATATATATTATTGGGTCCTTCATCTACCCCAACCATTTATTTATGATTCATATTTATTTCTTTACACACATATAACCTGATTGATTGATTTATTTACTTATTTATTATGCTTCTGTCCAGAAAATCATATCTTGATTATTCTTTAGAGTAAAATACACTCACACCCCTCGTAGATAATCATAATAATATTTACCACCCCTCTAGTTTTTTAAGTAACAAGCAGTACCCCTCTAGTAAATAATATGTAACATTCATTACCCCTAGTATGGTTGACCAACTAATATCCAAAAATATTTTTAATATAATGTCTAATACACCCTTCAAGTTATAATATTTATTATAACCACTAAATATAAATTTTTATATTATAATTTTTATTTAACTTGATCTAATTAATTAAATTATTAATTTGTGCAATAAATAACATAAATGTCAAAAAATAATAAATATTAATTTTATCAAGAAAATAAAGTCACACTTTTTGCTAATTAAATTTCTCAAAGATTAAAATTTACGTAATATACATTCAAATATTTTTTTGTAATTAAAAAGTAAAATTATAATACCCATAAAAAGTACAAATTAACGCAAAACAATTATAATTATTTTTTCTCAAATATTAAAATTAATGTAAAACAAAATTAGTATTACAAAATGTTATTATTCATATAAAAAGTATTAAAATTTATATTAATTATTTTTCTCAAATATTAAACTAAACATAAGTCACACTTAGGCATAATTATTTACAGTAAAAATAACAAATGTTATTACTCAAAAAAAGAAAAAATATATTGAAAGAAAAATATTTTTCCAAGATAAAGGTAGTAATAAATATTAATATGATATTTTCTTTTATTCAACATTACATAAAACACAACACCAACTGTATAATAAAAAATCTAATCAAAATAATAACCATCCGAAATTTTGACATATACTCAAGAAAATTTAACATATAAAAATCATAATATGAATTAAGAATTCAAATAATAATTTTTGTTGTTAAACACCAAAAACTAAACTATCAACATACTCTATCACTCTAATTAGAACAACTCAATTAATAATTTAATTTAAAATTCTTAATATTTGTATCGCTTATCGAAAAATATGTGTTAAGTTAACAAAATTAGTTTTTTAAAAGTTACCAATAATTTAAATGAAATAGTCTTAATTACAAATAAAACTATAACTATAATTAAAATGATTATATTAAAAAAGAATAATTAAACATGTATATATATATATATATATATATATATTATTCAGAAATTAAAATTTAATAACATACAAAGGTAAATATGTAATTTTATCTATTTAGTTAACCATAAAAATTTGTAAAGGTACTCACTGTTACTTAAAAAATTAAAAAAAAATAAATATTATTATAATTATCTAAAAAAAGTGTTACTGTATTTTATGCTATTCTTAAAGCAAGTCTTCTATCTTGAATAAAGCATTCTATCTTTGATTATTGAGTTAAATGATTCAGAGTAATATCTTATAAGTTTACACAGTATATATATAGAGAGAGAGCTATATGAAGACGTGTTTATCAAGATCCATAATTAATGTTTTGGTTAATTAACTAGGAAAAACCTATTCCTTCAATTCCGATATATTTAATTTAAATATAACTTGAGAAACGTATATACAAGGTAATTTTTGTATTTGATTATAAGAAAATAAATGATGCAGATAATATCTTTATTCAAATACTATTACTCTGCGAATATGAATACGAATAATGTCCGAAAAAAATAATAGAATTAAAGAATTTTTTATAGTAATTTTTATGACAGAATATATGTCCCTGTACTATACTGAATACTCTCCTCCCATCCACACCAGTACTGACTGACACGATGCAGACGAGACGCCACTCTGATGATCTTCACAAATCCCGATACACATAGTGGGTCTCACGTGCAAATAGAGACCCCTTATCAAGCAACTCACGTGGGAGTTAAATTGTCAGAACCGTACACGTGACACTGTTCTTTTCCGCTTTGGTCGTATCGTAGGTAATAATTATAATACCTCCTTCTCATAATAAATGCTTTTTTAGCTTAAATCACACACATCAATACACAAGTTAAATGATAAAAATACCCTTAATATACTTTCTTTGTTTTGTTTGAGATTTTTTTATTACCTTTTGTCTCTCTTTCTTTTTCTCTTTCTTCAACCTTTGAACTTTCCAATAAATACGCAATAAATACCATTAGTTGCATAAGGGCACATATGAAAAAATATTATAAAAATTGTATTGAAATTCTAACACATCACTTATTTTTAAAAAAATATTAAACCTAAAAAAGCACTTATTGTGAGACGGAAGTAGTATATCCTATTTGTTCCCAAAAATCCAAGATAAATTTTGACTTTTTTATGAGTTTTAAAAGTACCAAATATTATACATTAATTAATCATATTTTTAATAAATATATAATAATTATAGTCAGTCACACTAAATTAAAAAAAATTGTATACATTTTAAATTCTGTGATATGCTCGTAAATTTAAAAAAATTAAAAATTATCTTTAATTCTTAAAAGATAAAGTATCACTCTTAATTATTTTTCCAAATTATATTTTTTTTCTCTTTGTATGGAGTATTTTTTTGGAGAGCAGATCTTCTGTCCCTATTTTTTCTGTTCTCTTGTGTCCCCCCATTTAAATGTTGACACATGTCCTTTTACTTAATATCAAATAATTTTAAAAAAAAAATATCAATATTTTAATAAAAAATACAAAAGAACAGAAAAAATAGGGACAGAGGACCTGTTCTCAATTTTTTTTGGGCCTTTCTCAGAGATGTATCAAGCCTGTGGGTGTGGAGTGGAGTACAATTGAGACAAAGGCTATAAACCTGCTCTGACATGGAGTATTAGTATTACAATAGTGGCAGAAATATAATGACTAGCTAATAGGATGATACTATCAACTGATAATTATAATAGAAAATATAATGACTGGCTACTTAATTTTTTTCCATCATTCAATGGCATTAATGAGTTTTACTTTTTAATACAAACGACTGGCCGAAAATTACCTTGATAAAAGAATCCAAAATAATTGCATTTTTGCATATTCATAAAAGTTTATGAACAAAATATATACAATCATTTTTTTTCTAAAGCCCAAAATGGCAGCTCAAGTTTCAAATTTTACGATCATCCTTAATGTGTCATATGATCATTAGCATTATATATGTGTGATGGCCAATGGCAACAATCAGTTTGATCCCAGTGCCTCATAAAGAAGTTGTACTGGCAACATTATTGCTATTTAGCACTTCTTCATTTGTGTTGGATGTGGGTCCTCACCCATGAGATAGAATCCAAGATAAAAAAAAATTAATTTTTTTTATGAGCAAGTAAGTGGGTTTACTTGATATTAATCCAATTAAAAATTGGGTTAATGAAAATAATATTGGAATTGGAGATTTCATGAAAGGAATCCAAGTTGAGAATAAATTATTTCTAATCCATAATAGGAATGGATTAGAAAGAGTACTATTAATAAGCTATGAGGGAGTCTTATTTTATACATGAGAGAAGCTTGGTAGCAAGAAAGTATCAAAAGAATAAAGAGAGAGAATTACAGTTTGTTGTTCGTGGGTATCCGGCACCATCTCCATTCAATAGAAAGCTTGAAGACTTTATTGTTTGTATTCTGTTGATTTATTGTGTAACCTCAAGTTTTAGGGCATAAAACTTGGGAGGATTATTGTAAGCCCATTATTAGTGATATAGTGGAGATTCGGAGTTCGGCCTGTGGTTTTTCCCTTTAAGGATTTTCCGCGTTAAATTTGGTGTCTTGTTTGTAGATGGTTATTTGTTATTTTTGTTCTCATAATTGATTTTGTTGATTTTCTATTTAATTGCACACAGACAAAAAAGTAATTTCTGGGATTGCGATTATTTTAGACGTACTTTTCCCAAGAATTTGTTGCTATTTATACAGATATTAAGTATTGGCTTAGCTACACAGGTTCACTCGTTACTGTTGTTCTTTTTTTTTTTCCATTTCTTATAATTAATTTGGCTTGATCGATCTTTTAATTCGTATTTTTTAAGGATTTTTTTTTTTGGGTGAATACTGAATTGGGAGGTTGAACTTTGAAGTGGGCTTATGGCCAGTATGACATGGTATTTGTGGTATCTAGAAAACTTGTGTCATTAGCTAACCAACTAGATGGATCAATTTTCCCTGGTGAACCTTGAATAATAAGCTATGTGTGAGCTAGCCCTTTTGAAAAAAAAATGTGATAGCTAGCATATAAATAAAACTTTTATTTTGGTAAATTTACATACGCGGGTTAAGAATGTTTGGTAACATTTGGAAGTGTTTTAATTTAGCAGTAGAATCTGTTGATGAAAATGGATATATATATATATATATAATAGATATATTATGCACCATGCATATATAGCAGCTGAACTGCTGAAGCAACTAGTTACATTTATGATCCATGATCTGTACGCGTAGCTTATTGTACGTCTTACATGCTTCAATATTATATTGGGGTTGATTATTTAAGTAACTGAGTTGCTATATACTGATATATATCTTGCATGCATATATATATATATATATAGGAGTCCCAATATTATACATATATACACACACAGAGAGAGAGAGAGAGAGAGGTGATATCAAATACATGCAACCAGCTTCACTTGATTTGGTTCATGATCATCAACGACACAAATGCATGGGCCATTATAGTGAATTAACGAAACAAAAATAGGATTAAAGGACTAAAAAAGAATAGTTTTCTCATAACAAAAGCATTTACCTTCTATCACAAGAACTGAATTACAAGGAGATTTATATACCCTTGAAGAGTATTACGATGATATACATCGTTAGACCTCTTTAATAACTTAAACATGAGTCAGTTAATAATTGCTTAACAAATAACATCTTAATTTGTGCAAATGCAATATACTTTTATGGAATATGAATAAAGTACATTAATTTTAATAGTATATTTGGGTTAATAAGCGATACCTAAGTAGAGATTGCTGGATGTCGTTGGTGATTGAAGCTTCCATATTCCTGCAAAACAATTAAGTGTGATTAATATCCTCCTAAGTATAGCATTATCACCTCCTTTTTTGCAGTTGGCAGGTGGATTTCAGATACTCTTCCCATATAAAGTGGAGCACTAAAATTCAATGCAAGATATATAAAATTAACAAGATGATGATGATGATGATGCTAAAAAATTATCTTTGATTTTGGTCTTAATTAAAATTGCATGTTCTGTTTATAAAGTGGCTAGTGCATAATGGAAGCTAAAAAGGACAACACGTACAGAGCTCTCAAGAGGTTAGAGAGTGTCCTGTTTATTGAGTAGCTTAGATGTGGAAGGGATATTATTATGATCAGAAGAAGATATGAATACAAAAAAGGGAATTGGGTAGGTTTTCATCCGATTAGAGGTGGTGTGTATGATGGCAATATATTTTCTTTCACGAGTCTCATTCAATTATATATATCATTCTTTATATGTTTAGGTAAGAGATGCATAAACTTGTTTAATTTTCTTCAGAAAAGTTATTAATTTTCCATTTTCAAAGTTTTGTTTTAAGTTCTTACTAAATCTTTATTTTCATGCTGTCTAGACAACATGAAATTAAGCTATAAGCAATATTGCTAGTCCTTGCATAATCACAACTTATTCGGCCTTTTCCATATGATAGAAGATGAAGTCTGAGAGAATCCATATGGTTTAAAACTGTTATTATATCTCTATACTCTGCTGTATACAAGGATATATATATATATATAGCAAGAGAAAACCTAACAACTTATATTAGAGAAATTACAGAAATATCCTTTAAGGAATATACTAATTACTGATATCTTTATCATCCTCCCTCAAGTTGCAACTCTGAAACAGATTGCAGAGATGCAACTTGAAACTCAATCTCTGAATTTGGTCTGAGGGAAGAGCTTTAGTAAGAAGGTCTGCAGGTTGTTGATCAGATGAAACATGAGCAGTGCAAATGATGCCTTTGAGCAGTTTTTCTCGAACAAGATGACAATCGATTTCAATATGTTTGGTGCGCTCATGAAAGACAGGATTGGAAGCAATATAGAGAGCTGACTGATTGTCACAGTATAAAGAAACTGGTGTAAGTTTAGAGATTCCAAAATCCTGTAGCAAAGATAATAACCAAGAGATTTCACAACATGTATCTGCCATAGCTATATATTCTGCTTTAGCAGAAGAGCGAGAAACTGTAGACTGCTTCTTACTTTTCCAAGAAATGAGAGAATTTCCCAACATGATGCAATATCCAGTTAAGGATTTTCTAGTTGCTTTACAACCTCCCCAATCTGCATCACAGTAGGCAGACAACGAAAAAGAGCTAACAGCAGAGAGTAAAAGACCTTGTCCTGGTGACTGTTTGAGGTATCTAACCAATTTCAAAGCAGCCTCCATGAGAGAAGTTTTGGGAGCAGCCAAAAACTGAGACAAGACATGAACTGAATATGCTATATCAGGTCTGGTGACAGTCAAGTAGATTAACCTTCCTACCAGTCTTCTATAAGCACCAACATTGGTTAAAGTAGGACCTTCAGCTGTGAGTAAATTGTGATGTTGTTCCATTGGTATTTTGGAAGGTTTAGCCCCAGTGAGTCCAGTATCTTTAAGAATATCAAGAGTATATTTTCTCTGATGAAGGTAAATACCTTTAGAGGACCTTGCTACTTCAATGCCTAGAAAGTACTTTAAAGATCCTAGATCTTTAAGTTTGAATTGAGTACTAAGGTAATCTTTGACTTGTTGAAGCAAGAGAGGACTGGAACCAGTGATTAGGATATCATCTACATAAACAAGGACAGCCACAAAACCAGACTTGTGTTTAAGAGTAAATAATGAATGATCATTATAAGATTGAGTGAAACCAAACTGTAGAAGGACAGTGAAAACTTTAGAAACCATTATCGAGGAGCCTGTTTAAGGCCATAGAGAGATTTAATCAGCTTGCAAACCAAAGGAGCTGAGGATGAGGTAGTTACAGAAGTGTTAGAAAAACCAAGAGGTAATTGCATGTAAACTTCTTCATAAAGATCACCATGTAGGAATGCATTAGTCATGTCTAATTGATCTAATGGCCATCCTTTAATAGCAGAGATAGCTATGAATGTTCTGACAGTGGTCATTTTTGCAACAGGTGCAAATGTGTCAAAATGATCCAGTCCTTCAGTTTGGGTGAAGCCCTTAGCAACCAAGCGAGCCTTAAGCCTTTCCACAGTCCCATCAGGCTTGTATTTAACTTTATAAATCCATTTACAACCAATTACTTTCTTTCCAGGAGGTAAAGGAACAATTATCCAGGTGTTGTTGGTCTCTAAGGCTGTGATCTCAGTCACCATAGCCTCACACCAGTTAGGATCCAGAACAGCTTGAGTATATGAAGCAGGCTCAGAGATAACAGCTGTAGCAGCTAAATATCTTACATAAGAAGGAGAAAAATGTGAATATGAAATATAGTTTGCAAGAGGATAGGTAGGAGCAGAGAGAGAAGGTGTACCTTTATCAATAGAAGAGACTGGGATAGTGTTAGGAAGATTGGTAGGGAGCCCAGCATATGATTGGAGTTTAACAGATAAGTGTCTTTGTCTGTGAGGTCTTGATAATACAGTACCAGAAGGAGAAGAAGAAGATGGGGCAGAATCAAAAGGAAGAAACACTTCAGTTACTGGACTAGGATCAGTATCAAGAGAAGAAAAAATGTGATTAGTATCTGAAACCAAAATGGAGTTAGGATATGCACTGTCTGAAGCAACAGTGTCTGGGGAAGTGGATACATTTAAAGGATCAGAATCAGAATGAGGTGTAGGTGTTTGAACAGAAAATAATAGTTCAGATGTAGTGGGAGTAAGTGTAGCAAAAGGAAAGATATGTTCAAAAAATTTGACATCCCTGCTAATCAGACACTTTTTGTTTTCTAAATCATACAGTTTCTACCCTTTCTTGGCATAAGGATATCCTAAAAAAACACATTTGACAGCTCTAGGACTAAATTTATCTCTGCCATGAGCCAAAGTGGATGCATAACACAAGCAACCAAAAATTTTAAATGACTATATGAAGGAGGCTTGCCAAATAATAGTTCATAAGGAGTGTTTCCGTTAAGAATTGAAGATGGAATTCTGTTAATGAGGTAAGTAGCTGTTCATAAGCAGTCCCCCCAAAAAGATATAGGAATGTGAGATTGAAATTTGAGAGCTCTAGCAATTTGTAGAAGATGCCTGTGTTTTCTATCCACAACACCATTCTGTTGAGGAGTGTCAACACAGCTGGATTGATGTTCTATTCCTAGAGACTCAAAGGAGAAGGTAATGTCTTTGTTAAAAAATTCTGTCCCATTATCAGTTCTTACAACTTTCACTGAACAAGCAAATTGAGTTTGAACATAAGTAAAGAATGTTCTGAGCAATTGAAATACTTGAGACTTATGTTGACACAAAAAAGTCCAAGTAGATCTAGAATAATCATCCACAAGAGTAAGAAAATAGCTACAGTTACAATGAGTCTTGATCTTATATGGACCCCATACATCACAATGTAATAGCTGAAACATAGTAGTAGAAACTGAGGTTCTTAATTGAAATGGAAATCTAGCTTGTTTAGCTAGAGGGCAAACATCACAATGTGTGGAGTTACAGTCAAGAGAAAGTTGTTTCAAAACTTTGTTAGGAACATGACCTAGTCTAGCATGCCATGTTGGTGCATCAGAAACAGTGGCAGCATGAACAAGTTTATTACTAGAATCAGAAACTGAACCAGATAAAGAAGCAATGTCTGAAATGTTAAGTTTGTAAAGGCCTCCATCCAATCTACCAATCCCAATCTTCTTCTGCTGAGTAAGGTCCTGTAAGATGCATTGATGAGAAGAAAACAAGATATGACAATGAGAATCATGTGTAAGTTTGCCAATGGATAAAAGATTGTAAGAGAACTTAGGAACACACAAAACATTTTTAAGAATGATATCTGGATGAAGCATAACAGTTCCAGTAAGTGTAATATTAGCTGTGTTTCCATTTGGCAAATGTATTTTAGATCTCATGGGTTTGGCAGATGTTAGTAAATGAGCAAATTTAAGGAGTGATGTGATCCGTTGCTCCTGAGTCAAGAATCCACTGTGAATGATTTGTAAAACTGTTGAGACAGGTGGTATGATTGAAGCATACAGTGGAAATAGACTTACCAGCCATCTGTGAAGTAACTGAGTTAATATGATGAAATGAAGACTGATCTGAAGCTTGAGGTGCCAGCTTGAGATTGTTCTGAAGTAGCTGCAGCAATTGTTGACATTGGATAGGAGTGAAGGGTAAGGTTTCAGAACCAGAATTGCCCGTACCAGTGCTGGTAGTATCAGTAGCAAAAACAGAATCAGTTACATTGACATGAGCAGCAGTTTTTGTTTGTGATGAGACACCTTTCAGAGGAGGTATAGGTTGAGTACCATACAGCCTATGCCATGGTGGATATCTATGTAAGAAAAAACATTTGTCCTTAGTATGTCCAGATTGATTGCAGTAATCACATTCCACTCCTGTGTCTTGTCCTTTGGATCTCTTAACGAATTTAGGCCCTTTTACAAATTTATGAACCTGTTGCTTAACCATCATAGCAGATCTTTCATAATTTGTAAGTGACTGATTAGCACAATCTCTTTGAGTTTCTTCCTGAAACAAAAGTGAATATGCTTGATTTAAGGTTGGTAATGGATGCATCATTAACAACTGACCTCTTATGGAGGTGTACTGATCATTAAGTCCCATCAGAAATTGGCTTAACTTCAGAGTGTTTTCATACTCTTCAAGTTTTTTATCAGCACCACAAGTACAAACACAACATGTGCATTTTGGTACATCAGCATAGGATTCCAATTCATCAATTAAACTACGAAACTTAGTAAAATATGCTGAGATTGACAGTGTATTTTGAGTTAATGAAGCCAGATCCTTACGTAGAGAAAACAATTTTGGAACATTACTTTGTGTGTAACGAACAGCTAGATCATCCCAAATGGCCTTAACAGTAGGTAAATAAACTATACTGTCTCGAATTTCAGAAGAGACAGAATTCAGTAACCAGGATATTACCATGTTGTTGCATCTAGTCCAGTGAGGGAGATAAGGGGATGTAGTAGGAGTAGTAGTCAAGGTACCATCCACCATTCCTAATTTCATTTTAGCAGACAAAGCTATCACCATGGATCTACGCCATTGATTGTAGTTTAGATCACTCAAGTTTTGATTGACAAGTAACATTCCTGGATGATCTGAGCTATTTAAGTAATAAGGATGGAAGGGATCAATTTGAATTGTGGATGCAGATGAACCAATTTGATTTGAACCAATAGTGACAGTAGAATATGATTGAGCCATTAGAGCTTAATCAAAGAACAAATCACACAATTGAACAGAGAAGAGGAAAATTTAATGAAGATTTGTGGATAGAGAATCAGAAATTAATTCTCAAAGAACGATGAAGATAAAGAAGCCCATTGAATCGAGAGGCTTTGATACCATGATAGAAGATGAAGTCTGAGAGAACCCATATGGTTTAAAATTGTTATTATATCTCTATACTGTGCTGTATACAAGGATATATATATATATATATATATATAGCAAGAGAAAACCTAACAACTTATATTAGAGAAATTACAAAAATATCCTTTAAGGAATATACTAATTACTGATATCTTTATCACCATATCTCTTGAACTTAATGTAAACTTTTGGGTATTAATATAAAAAAAAATTGCTGATAAAAAAATGAAATCCAGTATTATCGCGAGAATGCACTACTATTTAATATTGTCCCACTCAGATTGCAAAAGTTTGGGAATAACATAAATTTGAGCTCCGACAAACTAGATATGGGTTAAGAAGTTCTTCTGGCCCTGTTAATAGAACGGCAAATAACCATCAAAATCCGTCTTCTTTTTGTCAAGTGTTAGTGTCTTTTGTCAAACAAATTTTAAAATATACATAACATATATTTATATATTATTTATTAATAAAGTTTATTATATTTGAAAATATAAAAAAATATGATATCAGTCTTATTTCTGCACATTTTAAATTTAGCCAAGAACACAATGATTTTTTATATATGAACCCAATGGAGTATCGCTTTTACATACGGAAAAATTAAGACATATATGAGGGAATTAATAACATTATTCGATCCATAAGACTATTCTACGATCTCAAATATTTTACAAATACTCCTTTGTTTCATGTTGTAGGTAGTATGCATGTATGGTTCACAAATAAGAGTTCTACTTGACTTGTTAATTTTTAAAGTTTATTTTTAGGCACATTAAAATTTGCCTATTGCTCATATAAATTTATTTATATATATATATATATATATATATAGGATTACATTACATATATAAAGAGAGGCCTGAAGTGGAATACGTCAGATATGATGTATTTAGAGGGAGGAAATGGAAGAATATTGTAGTTATATATGAGATGAAGAGAGACAATTAATCAATTAACATTAAAAGAATGAAAAGTGTGGGGGTAAAAAGAAAATCCACTAGCCAAACAAAACCAGATGGAGGGGTCCTACGTACTTCTAGACCTATTAGAATAAACATATATATGAGAGTATGAGACTGATACATAATTAATGTTGTAATTAAATTAAAGTTATCTTCACCATAGATCTTTAGAGTACCTATATATAAGTGGCCGGTGTATTGCTATATATATTGTCCGGAATGAATTGATGATGTCTGGTAGCTTCTAATGGGTTAGATATATAATTAGATGCATATACTTGCCTACAAACCGCCTTTCTCTTTTCGGCTTCCATCTTTCACACTAGGAAGTAGGAACAAGGAAGTGCAGGCATTTTTAGATATTTGTATAATAGTTGAACTATGGTTAGTTGTGATGTTTCTTGGTTATTATTGTTGTTTTGTTTTTACGACTTGAGAGATCTAAATTGTTGATTGATTTTGCTATTTAATTTCTATGTGAAGAATGATTTTTTTTTTTGTAATTTTTTGCTGACCATTATTCAGTATAATTTTTAATTTTTGATATTTAAAATCAACATTATTTGGAATAAGTTATATTTAAAATTATTTTAATTTGAAATTAATTGTATTTTATTTTTTAATAAAGTCAAACAGTCTCTAAATACGATCAAACCGTATCAAATCAAATAAGTTATTGGCAAATGGAGTATTTCGGTCAATTTCAGCGGAAAAATTATATTGGGATCAACATTGTATGCAATTCGATAGTTTATATAGCAATTTGTAAGTCCAATTATTTGGAGGCCGAATTATGAATTTGATGATACTTGATATAACAAAAATATATCTACTCAACAATTAATTACTCTTACTATATTATATATAATTAATGCGAAGCCAATGGAAAGGGATTGATTGAGTTGGATATCCATAAGATGTTCAAAGAATTTGGAAGCCAAAGACAAGACTATATATATGTAGTGCTTTAGTATAGTAATAGTATATTCATCATGAATCATAACAACATCATCATCAAATATACATGGGTTACAGCCAAAACATATTTAGTATTTATAGTGGGATTATAGAGCATGCATATTCTAGTGGTGTATTTCTCGACTGGACCTATATATCACGATGTGGGGACTCAACACAATATTCTCTTTTTTCATGTCACTGTGTGATATATATTATGCATGTTTTTGAAACCCTAGCCATTCCTATAAATAGGCCAGCTTCGTTCTTAATTTTCATCAGAGTTGTGGGATTCAAACACATTCCCCATGACTATCCTTAAAGTTTCCGGCTTGGTTTTCTTTGTGTTATTAGGTTTAGGGATATGTTCTGCTACTAGAGCCCTCTTCACCCATGAAGAGGGTGTTGGCTACAACCACGGGTCAGGCGTTACCATCGCCGGTGAGTTTGCTATTGGTGGTGGTGGTGGTGGCGGTAGTGGAGGTGGTGGTGGAGGTGGATATGGAGCCGGAGGAGCACATGGTGCAGGATATGGAAGTGGGGGTGGTGAAGGAGGTGGTGCTGGGTATGGCGGTGGTGGAGGAAAGGGTGGAGGAGGAGGCGGTGGTGGCGGTGCAGGCGGTGCAGGCGGAGCACAAGGGAGTGGTTATGGTGGAGGTGAAGGGGCTGGTAGCGGTGGTGGATATGGTGGTGGTGGAGAACATGGTGGGGGATATGGGGGAGGAGGTGGTCGTGGTGGTGGTGGGGGAGGAGGTTCTGGTGCTGCAGGAGCTGGTGGTGGAAGTGGATATGGAAGTGGTGGAGGTTCTGGTAGTGGTGGTGGTGCAGGAGGAGCACATGGCGGAGGAGCTGGTGGTGGAGGCGGTGGAGGTTCTGGTGGTGGAGGCGGATATGGCGGCGGAGGTGAACATGGGGCTGGATATGGAGGTGGTTCTGGGAGTGGGGAAGGGGGTGGGCATGGTGGCTACGCCCCGTGAGAATGTATTCTACGTGATTCAAAGCACCCTAGCTAAATGGGTTGGTCTCTTCTTAATTATCAATGCCATTAAGTATAATTAATAACAAGATTAATCTTGATAAGAAGATTTATTAGCGATTAATGTATGTTGCTATATGCTCTCAAGAGCTTCAGTCAATGTGTGCTGTTAAAGTTCTATTTTACTTATTTATCCAACTAAGCTTGCATGTGTATTGGGCTTCTTATATTATATTCTATGTTCTAGTGTGTGTGTTTAAATTCATGCAGACAATCACTTAGCCCTTAGGTACGACCAAATTAATGAAATTGCGCTTTCTTTTATCATTCTCAAGTTAAACATGTAGCCCTAATATACGTGTTTGGAACTTGATTCAAAATTAAGTTTAACTATTAACTATTACATCTCGAGTCATTCATATTTTATTATTCTGATGTGTTCTTTATATTCCTTCCACTTGAACATTATACATGCATCTCCCCAACTAGGCTTATTAGCTTAATTATAATTATTACTTTGTCCTCCTCCCCCCTTGAGCTTTAGAATTAATTATTCATGATCAGCTTTTCAACTCCTAAAACAACTAAGTACTAGTAGGTGCATCTGAAGGCGTAGGAGTAGTGTACTCTTCTATGGTAACATGAGACTGGGGCGCCCTTCGATTATATCAGCCTCCTGATCATCAGCCCTCAACACAACTATATCGCATGGAGCTTTCTGCGCATAGTATTCTATATTCTTCCTGTCGTGATGCCTGTTACACATTTAATTAACATCTTAATTAAATTAAAACGAAAAGTTGTTGTGAATTCGCTTGATGATCATCATGTATATACTTATCCAATACAGCCAAAGTCGCATTAAGGCTTGCAATTTTCTCAACAAGAATTACTTTTAACGGGAACCCCATTAGAGTACTGATTTGGGGTGGAAACACCTACAATACAATATTGCAGAAATTGAACAATGTGAGTGTATCTATATATGATATTTACTATATAATGCATTCATTTGCAACACGACGTACGGTTGTGAAGAGTAATTTAAAGAAGAACTGGAGATGACGATTGCACAATTAGTAACAACCTCATACTTCTTGCATAGTTCTACCAATTCTGCAGGGCCTCCAAGATGCCTAGCCCAAAGCATGTTTTGACCCCTGGAATTCACTAAAATAGGCAAAAATAATACTAATATATCACAAACGATATATGTAGAGAATATTAGAAAGATGCTAATTAATACTACGTACTCACGAGGAATATTAAGCCAAGGCGAAACGCCAAGGAGGGTAATTGTGCAACAACCCTTCATGGAGATATTCTTAAGCACCCATTCAATCGGCTCAACGGAAAACTCCTTTAGTGCATCCATCACTATGACCACATGTTTTGGAGGACAATTAGTTGCATCCATTTTTGTTTTTTTTTCAAAGACTGATTCTTTAAATATTTTCTTTCTATAAATTTTCTCTTCTGTAATACTCTTATATATATATATATATATAAAGAGCGAGTACTTCTAGACATAATTGATATATGAAAACCAAAACCAAGAGCATACAAACAAGAAATTAAGAATGTAGTAGGCTAATTTTACAAAAACAATGCTAGCTAGCTACTCGAGTAAAGTTCAATATATAATGCCAACCATGAGACTTTGGATTAGCAGATTGATGGATCCCTCTCTGTTAAACATGCGCTAAAGGGGGATGAAATGTTATCTTTAGCACTAAATAATTAAGTATTATTACATGTAAACTAATTAATCAACCCCATATATGCATCCATACATGCATATTGGTAAAACAAGAAATAACATTGACGATTTCTGTTCTTATATTTTATTTCTAGGTGACGACGACAGAAATTCTAAACTTGCAACGAGATGATCTTTAGGCGCTAACAATTGTCAAATTCCATTTTATCATCATCATTCTTTTCTACTAAGAATTAAGTTAACATATGGAATATCGGATTAATTGATAAAATTATAATATCCACATGAATATCTAACTATTTAGTATGACAAGTTGTACATGGAAGAACTCAGATGGGTCTTAAACCCATTAAACAATTTTTCAAAGAGACTGCAATGCAATATTCGCAAGATCAGATCATACCATTAACAGACAAAGGCAAAAGCATTTCAATGTGACAGCAAGGTAGAAACTGTGCCATGACGATATGCTGTTAGGAAAACAGCACCAAGTAGCCTTTCTTACTATCTTCTTCAATTCGAAACAGTATTACATCTTTGTTTGGTTCTCTCTTGTTTGTCATGATCTTCATTTCAAATAATTTCATATACTAATTTTTATTATTATTATTATTATTATTATTTCTTCCCTAGCTAACGACCATTAATGATACACTCAGATAAACTACTTTGATCATGATCATATTAAATTAGAATTATTTTTTGTAATTGTATTTATCTGAAACTGAACTCATAATAGACTTTTTAATCTGACACGAGTCCTTTATAATATCATTTTTGTTAAAATGGCAGTACCCAAGAATCACATATAATTATATTTCTGATACTGTAATTGTAATTGTTGCATGCAGCCTTTTGAGGCCAATAATACAACTTCAGTAACCAAAACACTTTTATTTTTTGTCCTACGTACTCTTTTTTAGGGTAGAGATCGAGAGTATAAAAGCCAAAGAATTTAAACTTTTTTAATTTTCCATTCGTGTGTAGAAGCAGCCATTGACTTCTTGCGTGCGCAAGGTTACTACATCAACTCTGGATGCACTTTCAGCAAACGGAGATCAGGAAAATCAAGACTACGTACAATGTAAGTACACAAATTATACACAAATTAAATTATATATTTATAGATATATCAATATTTTTATTCTGACACCTCTATTAAAAATTAGAATCCGGTTAGGGTGAAGTTGCACTTTCGTATAGTTTTTTATTATATGGGTTATAGAAAATGTTGTATTAACCAATGCAATAAAAAGCTATCGAACTTATTACGATAAAATTAATTGGAACCAACTTTACCATAACCAGATTCTAAAAATTATGTCTAGTCTAAGCATATTATATATTAATGCTTCTACTGAAGCTAAAACACTAACCACTCCAGGGTTAGGGAAGGTCTCATATATAGATACACTTTCGATACAGCTTCTTGGTACATGGTAATTAACCTTGGCAAATCCATTAATTTTGACAGAAATCATACAAAAGTTGAGAGGATAAGATAAGTTAGGTCGTCATGTAGTTACAATAATTAAATATGCAATCCATACAAGTTTGGATTCTATAAATTGTTGCACGCTTAATTATATGTAATTATGTTTGTAATTTTTTATTGCATGTACTAGCTATAGCAAAGTTTCATCACGTTGGCCCATAAAATTGGCGGCAGAGATGACAAAAAATGCATATACAACTTTTACTGACAAACGCAACAAAAAGAAATTAAAAAGTTAAATATATATGATCAAGAGCAAAAAAAAAAATAAATGTAAACATGTAAATTGGACAAGAAAATTGAATTTGAGTGTATTTGAATTTTGCATATTTATATTTTAACTCTATTATTGGGTAAAAATACAAATAATTCAAATTCAAATATATTA
>JAINUT010001314.1:0-194427 GCA_020205555.1 Panax stipuleanatus | reverse complement strand
TTGAGAATTCTTTAAAGAATTAGCTGCTATTTCGGTGGTTGAAGTGCCGATCGATATTGCCTAAGTAACGTCGAGTTCAAAATTTTATATCTGCGTAGAAGAACTCGATCAAGAGTCTAATAAGTTTATGAATTCCGAATCCGATGCATTCAAAATACTCCAATACATGCATGTATGATCAGATTAAATGTGGGTGACAGCAAAACAACACTACAATGGGTGTATACTAGTTAGCTAGCTAGTGCTAGTGCTGGTGCTGGTGCCAGTGTGAGTGAAGCTGACAGCAGGCTGGTGTGTAAGTTTGTGTGCAATATTATTATTTGACCAAATTAAAGTGGGGACTCCCAAACAATTCCCTTTTGCATGTGCTTCAACCACTTCATGTCCATTTAAACATCCTCACCTCAACATGACTCAATTCCTTCCTATAAATTGCTATACAATCTCTTTCATGTCCAAGAAACCACATAGTATATATTAATTAATGTGGGATGTCTAATTAATTATATATATATATATATGCATGGATATACACAAAGTTTTTAGTGTTGTTTTCTTCGTCTTATTGGGTGTTGCATTATGTTCAGCGCGCAGCTAGAGCTCTCCTCACCATTGAAGGAAGAGGAGGGTATGGTGGTGGCGGACGTATTGGTGGAGGTGGTGGCTATGGAGGTGTAGGTGGTGATCATGGTGTTGTTGGCTATGGAAGTGGTGGCGGTAGTGGTGGTGGCGGCGGCATTGGCTATGGAGCTGGTGGATAGGGAGTTGGTAGCGGTGATTATGGTGCTGGAGTATTTGGAGGCGATGGAAGTGGTGGTGGAGGCGGTTATGGTGCTGGAGGTTATGCAGGCGGTGGTGGTGGGGGTGGTGGATATGGAGCAGGTGGTGAGCACGGAGTTGGTTATGGCGGAGGTGAAGGAGGCGGTAATGGTGGTGGACACGTAGCTTATGGTGAGCTTGGTGGAGGAGGTGGGAATGGAGGTGGCGCGGGGGGTGGAAGCGGTGGCTATGGCGGAGGCGGCAATGGTGGTGGATACGGGGGTTATGGTAAGCGTGGTGGAAGATATGGTGGAGGAGGTGGGCATGGAGATGGAGGTGGAGGTGGAGAAGGCTATGGTCCTGGAGGAGCGGGAGGAGGTGGATATGGTAGCGGTAGTGGAGAAGCTAGGTGGAGGTGCAGGAGGAGTGCCTGGTGGGCGGAAACGCTGGGGGCGGTGGAAGTGGCTGTATATGCTGGTGGTGGTGAACATGGAGGTGGTGGTCATGCATGGCTACGCTCCTTAAGAGTTATATATATATATATATATATATATATATATACTCTCTTACTCCAGTATGAATAATAATCATTACTAGTTACTAGACTAAAATTGGGTATGAGGGTATTAATTAATTAATTTATAAGCAATGTAAGACTGCTTGGAATTAATCTATTAACATCCCATCAATGTGCATGCAATGCAATGCATGTCTTGGATCCGGTTAACAAATTTTATAGTAAGATTACTTCATACATAATACAGTACTGATACAGAGGTGAGAGGATGATTTTTTTATTTACATGTCAGCAATATATTGAATATAAAGTAAATTTACCATGAAGTTTACTTCAATGCTAACCACTCTCGCATGACTTTATTAAATTAATAATTTTTAAATAAATAACTTCATCATCAGACTTCAATTTTCCATCATCAAAAGGTATAAAATAAATGTAGTAGCTAGAATATATAATAGAAGTAGTAGCAAATGATAGTTGCAATTTCAAATTGAAGAAGTTCATGATATATATCATACATATATATGATCATACTAGCTAGCGAACTCTACTCATAATTATATCATAAAATTTTATTGTACATATATATATATAGGACTGTTGTTATTAATCAATTGAAATGCTTAATTCTTTGAGAATGATTGTGATCATCATACATATCTGATGAAATCACACGTACACCATTAATAATACATATATCATTGAGAGAAATTGAGGATTAATCCGAATTCCCAATTGCAAGGAGAACATCTAGGAATCGGAAATTGCTAGCTAGCTAGCTCGCTCTAGCTGCTTCTTTTCTACCCTCCAAAATACATCTTCCTCTCCTTAGCAAGTTCTCCGGGCAATTTTAGCTTGAGATGTTTCATCCAGTACTGATCGGCAATCATCAACTTCGGAGTAGGTACCGGGGACTCTCCGGTAGTAGTAGTAGTACTAGTATAATCCTCGGTATCCATACCCGACCGGACTTTGATCATATCGAACTCCCCTTGATCATTCATAGCTACTATGTTGCATGGAATTTTTTCCGCGTAGAATTCAATATATTTCCTGTCATGGTGCCTAGTCATGTCCATATATGCCCAAATATTAACTCAAGTCAATACCAAAATTTTATAAACTTTTATTAATAATGGGTAGTCTTAATTCTTCGAATATGTATGTATGTATGTATGTATGTATATATACCTATCGAAAACAACCAAGTTTGCATGCAGGCTTGCGATTCGCTCAACAACAAGTGATCGTAGAGGAAACCCCATTAAAGTTCTTACTTGTGGAATCACCTATAAATATACATAAGGAAAAAATAATCATTTTTTAAGAATATATAATGTGTGATATTCTCAAGTTATACTACTAATTAACTTGTACTAAAATTAAAGTGCTCAATTAGTACCCCATATTTTCGGCAAAGGTCGACTAACGGTTGAATTCTTGGGAAAGTGCTTTCCCACCCCGTTCTCTCTTTCTTGGTTACTAAATCCTCGATGTCCATCATCCAAATGTCGGACCATGTCTTGCAAGACACTGCATACAATAAAAGTAATGTATTACGAAAATTTAACACTCAATTAATTATTAGTTGTCTATCAAACAGTTGGGTGAATGGGCCGATGACTCTTGTTTTGACATTTTGTTTATTTTTTTAGTATATATATATATATATGCATTAATTTTATGAATATAAAACTTTTTCTGCTCTTGTTCCACAGCTTAAGAACACATGAATACATACGTATTTACAGTAGTACTTACGGGGAATATTAAGCCAGGGATTGACTCCGAGGAGGGTGAGGGTGAAACAAGCTTCAAAGGTGATATTTTTGAGAACCCATTCAAGCAGTTTCATTGAGGGCTCCTTCAATCCATCCATTATTATGACCACGTGTTTGGGGAGATCAAATGAGGCTGGTGAATCTCGCAGTATAAGGTCTTGCGCTAAAGATCTCTTGTTGCAAGTTGAGAAAGTATTTCTCGGAATCATTTCTTGATCTTGCATGTAAATAGGAGCAACCATTTTAGTAGATTTTGATCTCCTATATATATGAAACAAACTTTTTCTGGCTCGCACTAATAATGGAGGTTGAGAGGTAGAAGAAGAAGATAAAAGGGAACTGGTGGTGGGCATTTTTTGAGAGTTAGAAGAGAAAAAGGGAACTGGCGGAGGGCATTTGAAACCATCATATAGCCCAAGTCTCTAGTATTTGCCTGTTATTGAAAAATCAAAGGGATCTGCAAAAACAAGAAAAAACCTAGTGTGTTTTACATAAACAATGCTGCTTAAGCAATGTAGAACATTGGTTTACATGTCTTGGTTACATTTCTTTATCCTCCGTATTATTAACTTTACCTCAAAGACAAACCAATTTTTTTAAACGGAGATTATCCAGGTAACAGTAAGGCACCCTTTTTGCGATTATACACAGATGATCTGCCTTGTCGATACAGACTAATACTATACCGGTCCATAGTTCCATACCACACAAATTAATCAAACAGAGGCATCTGCTATCTGATACTTTCTATTTTCTACAAATCTTCAAACAAAAAATAAACTCAAAATCCAGCTACCCAGAATAAATCCACCAGAAATTCCATTAAAGCAACAAAATTATAAGAAATTACAGATCCTCAAATAAATTCACCTGATTTCCCAATAACTGCAAAATGGACTTAATATATCTGTTCATCAAGTCAAATTACAAGTCATGTTACTCATGTATCCTGCTAATAGGAGGAACTTCCAATCTAATTCATGATCTCAATATCTAACACTTGTTCACCAAAAACTATAACAGCCCAACCAAAATCTACACTGAACTTTACATCAAGAGTGTCTAACTAGGTAGGCTTCTCATAATGGAGGAACAGACTAGGCTAAAGATATTTCCAGCTTAAAACAGAGACTTGGTCTATTGATCTATAGAAGTAAATAACATTCTAGTAACATCTACATTAGCTAATAGTAGAAGACCAGGGGTATATAAATATCTATCACAGCTTAGAACCTACTCAGCGGAAATATCCGGCAGCCAAAGGACGCACGAGCGACTTAAGTTCAGCCTTTTGGCGAGTCCTTGAAGGGGTATCATCTTTACGAGGAGACACTTCTATTCTTCCTCTCCGCTTGTTCTGTGAACCTTCACTATGAGACCCCTTCATAGCAGCCAATAATTTTTTGCTCCTTGCACCGGGCCTCGATTTCAAATATCTACAAGCCTCCTTTGTCTCTAAAGCTTCCCGGTCTTTCTTCACTTGATGTTTACATGGTAACTGGTTTGCCAACTTGAGATGATCACGCATGATAGAGACATCAACTTCTGAAAATTAAACAAGAATCTGTCATGTTAGTTTGTCTACTAAATACAAGGAAATGATACAGGCACACTTTTATACAAAAAATATAATATTGTTAAATACCTGAAGACTCGTCTTTGTATAATATATCAGGGCTAGGAGATCTTGGTGGCAGTTGAGGACTATTATCGGCATTGGTTTTAACATCATCCTGATTCAAGCTCTTTACTTGAAGAACAGATGGTGGAAACATTTTCTCAACATTAAAGGTTCCATTACAAGAATTACTTGTGCCAAGGGGTAATGTGGTACTAATTATCTGTGTATCATCTCTGTCTTTACTGCCATTGCCCCAGTCATGTCTTAATTCACTAGGAGAATCTATATGAATTTCATCTCCAGCATCACTGGTTTCATTGACATCACGACTATGATTAGTTGAATTACTGGAAGACGATGTACAGATGTCCAGATTATCTAACACTGACTTGGGAGAGGTATTGAAAATATGTGAATCTAAGAATGGTTTTAGAGTTTCCAAGTAACTTGAAAACCATGGTGTCCCCTGCTTTGCATAAAAAAGTATGTAGGCCTCCTGTGAAAGAACATAATCTTCTTGAACCCTAACAACCTACAAAATACCAATTAAATGTTGGTCTTAATTTTTCATAATCACCAAATGTATATATATTAAAAAAAGAGCAAGTGCACACTAAACAATAGTAGTATACGCTGAAGTATGTGATAATTTTACCTTTGAGTCATCAAACTTGTACCAGGTATCTGGGGCAGAACGAATGAAGCAATAGTAATGCCCAGAAGTAGAAGAGAATCCAATATGCACCACAACTGCATACAGATCATACTTCAATTCAACCTAAATCAATTTAGAATATCAGTGCTACCATAAAATTGTAAAATATATGAAGGTAAACATAAATAAAACTTTGATAAATTTTGTGAAGTGTTAATAAGATGCTTAGTAGACACTATCAAGTCAAAATACTACGATAATGCATATATACAAGGAATAGGAAAGTTCATAGATGAACAATACACACCAATTTTACCTCCATTTAGTTATAGGCTCAACTAAAAGCAAATTCAGTAAAACCTGATCAAAATTTAGAAAAAGGTTTCAAAGCCAAGATAATGGGCAATATTATATTTTAATAAGCTAATATGCAAAGGCCATTTCCATTCACATATCAGAGCAGTTCTTATCTATCATCTATTAGCTTTTAGCAGCAAACCACCAAAGCACAATGATTTGATGACAAGGATTTTCACATTATAGATATGAAACAGTTGCATTACAGGTTAATAAACTTCAACAAAATTAACAACCTGATAATTTGTTAAGTAAAATGATTAGCATGAGAAAACACACTCACAGTAGTATCTTGACTGCTCTTAGCATAGGGCTGCAAGTCCAACTCCAGTGGGAACTCCACACACTTGTCAATCTTCTCAACATAAGAGCCATCATTCTTGAATCTCTTCAATGTGGAAAGCAGCAACAGTAGGGGTCTGATCCAGTACAAGCTGCTTCTCAATTGATACTTCTTCCTTGCAATTTTCACATGTAAACTTTGTCTCTTGATCTTCAATTTTTTCCACCTTTGTAAAAGATTCAAGAGCAGTCTGAAGGGTACTAACATCCTCAATCTCCAAACTCAAATCAATGGAAGGCTCGTAAGTGTCAGAACAATGGCCACAATTGCAACATTTTAGCTGAAATTCAATACCAAGTATTGACAATTATGTTTTAAATTCATAAAATATATTAAGAGGAAAAAACAACAATTAAAATACTGGAAAATATATGGCAAGAGTATAAGTTAGTTAGAACTTCTTACTTTGCTAACAAGACAACCCCCAAAAGTCTGCTTGACAAAGTTGCCATCCTGCGGAACCAAAGTCATATCCTTTGTCTTTGAATCACTACAACTGCTGTCAAGTCTATCCAGGAAGCATTGCAAGAATTCATGAGCATCTTCTTGTTGATATCTCTGAAAACTAGATGACAAATCTGGTAATATTGCAGGTCAAGAATCACAACATCTATCACTAATTCTCTTGTTGCTAACAAATCAAAAAGATAACGCAAACTGTTTAAACCATAGTGCAGTTTACGTTTAGCCATTACCTGAAGAAAAAATGCTAAAAAGTACTCCACATAAAACCTTTTATGTCTTTCACTACACATTACTAAATATATGATGTATCAAAGTTCACATACATACAGAGAAGTGAGAAGGATACAGCTCAAATTTTCGACAAATTTCCAAGGGGAGACATCCCTGCCAGTAGAAGCTAATGAAAATTCAATGTGGCTCCGGAAAGTACATAGCACACAGAACCCATTACTGTTTCCTGCAATGCAAACTCAAGTTTCAAAACCAAACTCTTCACTCTTTTTAACAAACAAAATCATAAATAACCATTAAATTTAGATCAATTTTTGAACAAAATAAATTAAAAGAATCACAGCAAAGTATCTTACGATCACAAGGTATAGGGTGATCAGAGGAAAGAAGACCCTGAACAAGCGTTACAGTATGTGTAAAGCATTGCATAATTGCATTAAGAAAGCAAGTGTTGCCTAAATTTTCAAGCCCTGCACCCTGCAAATATACCAAGTTGAACAGAATAGTAAAACTCAAATCTATTTATGTTTAAAAACGTTACAAATCAACTACGCCAACAAATTCACATTCTAATATAAAAACATACCACCATAGATGGCTTTTCATCCAACCAAACCGGAGAAATTGAACCAGACCTCTGCTCCCATGGTTCGGACAAATGAGAAGTCGAGGCCTTAGTATCTGCGGATGAGGGCAATGGTTCAGACCAGCCTGAACCATATCGCGAACTCCATCGTAAGGAATACCCCGAATAAGTATTAATAGGCGAAGGACATAAAGGATTATCCTCTTGTTCTTCATCTTTGGGTGATTCACTGCCAAACAAAATAGATACAGCGGGATCATCCAGATCTTCATCTTGGAAAGGTAAATCATAGAGGTTTGATACCTCGGGAACTGCAAATGAGTTACCTAAATCAGCTAGGGTTTCTGTAGGAGGAAGAGGAGGTGAATTAGGTGAAGACACACCTAGGGTTTGCTGGAAATTAACTGAATCCGGAGGCGGAGAGTGAGTTTCTCGAGCATCCGTGAGACGGGAATCCATCAACCGTCTCTTACAAAGAAAAGTAGGTAGATTTAGAGAGAGAAAATGGAGGTAAGTAGTTGGTAGTGGGTAGTTGATGAGTTGGGGTTTTGAAAGGTCTGATTTTGGTTTTTGTTTTCCGATTAACTAAATTCGGAATGTGGATATGGAGTGATTTTAATGAAGCTAGATTTGATGGAATTTGAAATTTCTAGGGTTTTGATTTTGGGCCGAAATGATTTTGGAGTGATGAATGAAGGAGGGAAAGAGGGAATGAAATGTTTGGGGGTATGTTTCACAGGGTTTCAGAACTTTGTAAAGAGCGGGAAAATGCAGCCGCCATTTCTGAAATTCGCCCCCACAAACACAAATGATGACACACAGATAGAAATAAAGAAGGAAAATTGGATTGTATTGGATTGGGTCAGTCTTACTGTAATTTTTCGCATTTCCCAATTTAGACGTCCTTTTTAGCACCAAAAAATGACTTCTTTTTTTCTCCTTCCATCTTTAGGTAGAGATTGAAAACATATTAACTTCCTGTTTGGGATATAACATTATTTACCAATTTTGGATGACAAGACTGATTCACTATGGTTTGACGAGAGTGGCTAGCATAAAGTCAAATTCATCAATATAGCGTGAATGCGCAGGTGAGAAGGTGATCTATCTACGTGTCAGTACTGTATTGATCAATTGACCACTCATACGCAATCGGAAGATGATTTCTCTGCTTGTTAACACTATATTAATCAATTGACCAATCATGATAACCGGATCCGTGTTTGAGACGTAATAAAATTACAACAAATGGTAATGGAAGGGGTAAGAGAAAGTTGTAAATTCTAATGTACAATTAATTAATTAACTAATAATACCATCTTATAACATACTCTATCCATCCCATAATAACTGTCATTTTAAAAGAAAAAAAAATTCCAATTTATTTGTTGTTTACAACTTTCTAGGAGAATAAATTATTTACTTTCCTATATCACCCCTACCTTCTCTCATTATCCTAATAAATTCTCTCCTTTGTATTAATAATTTTCAACTTTCATAAAGAGGTAGTGATGAAATTTTACACAAATTATAATTAATAAATGATAGCATTAAATAATTTTCTTAATCCATGTGCATGAAACTTAAAACGACAGTTATTATAAAATGGAGGGAGTAATAAATCTTCCTCTTAAGAAGTTGATTCCGAATTTGGACGCTTGCCAAAAATCAAATCTTATAATAATCTTAAATTCTTAATCTTGAAGAAGAGGAAGAAAAAGAAAAAAATAAATAAAAAGGAAACTCGGTATTGAAAAAGAAACACATACATCAACATTTGTAATACAATTTTTATACTACAATATAAAAACAACTGCTGCTTGTAAATGGGCCGCACAGTTTAAATCTTATTTTTGCCTCCTAAAAGAATTTCAGGACAAACTCATTTTTACAGCCATTGCATTAAATATGGGCTGCTGGGTGTTGTTGACCAACTTTTTTCACAAAAATTTGAATGTCATCAGAGGATTCTGTCCTGAATATCTGTCATTAATGACGATGCAAGGGAACTGAGCCTTTTCCCAGTTTCTCCGGCAATATTCTTAATGCTAGAGATATCCTGGTGTGCCTGAAACAAGAACAAGCTCAAGCTCAACCCCAAGTATACATCTGTTCAGGAACCAACTCCAACATCAAAAATACAAACATCTACTTGTATTACAAGAGCTGAAAACCACAATTGTGAACTATATACCTGGAAAGACAGTCTGTTAATAAGGTCGCTTGCAGTGAAATCAAGACCCGAATCACCATCATCGCCAAAGAGATCAGCACTTGAGATAGCTGCAGAACCCTAAAAGACAATAAAAGAAAGGTCATACATAAGTCACAACACCTTAATCTGTTACAAAGACTAAAACTCGCTTCTATGAGCAATCATAAGTTGGAAGCTGTACTTAATCAACTAAAGCAATCATGGTAATTCTAAAGTATCAGGATTGTGTACACGATTTTAAGAAAGAAGTAGGATGAGAAGATAAATGACTTTTTCCCTTTTAAGATCTCATAACCAGAAGAGAATGAAAATTATTTTGGCGCCTTGATCAATCTTAACTATACTAAGCACCCTTAAAAGAGAGTATCATTTGAATTGAAATTTCATTCCATGATGCTACTAATCATGTAACTCTAGAACTTATTCCTCATAAAGCTGCAACAAACTTTCCAATAGCACAAAAGCCACATGCCCATGCCCATGCCCATGCCCATGCCCATGCCCATGCCCAAGTACCTATACTCACTTTCCTAATAATATAAAAGAGGTGAGTTAGTTTTATCGTTATATGATATTTAACTAGATTACAAACATGCCACTCCATTGGCTTTTCATTTTTAGTGACCATTAATGTCGTTTCATGTTGAAGTTGAGTGGATAAACTAAACTAAAGATTAATCGCACCTCATTAGCTAAAGATCTTTTGAGCCAGAACAAAAAACTGCGGATATATGATGAAGTCACTTCAAGAATATTTTGAAAGTAAAAACAGAAAGCAAGTACAACTAAGAAGTGGATTAAGCTAAATAGCTGATAGCTTTGAAAAATAATTACAGGCACTTACAGAGAACTTCTGCAGGGAAACTTGATTGTCAATTGCTTTGTTCTGATCCCCAAAATATTGGGATGATGAAATAGATTTTGCATTAGAGAACTTCTTCCTTGCTTCATCAGTTTCTTGAATCTGGGGGAAAAAATGTTAGTATCAGAGGAGACATGCATCACATTTATAAACCCACTGCTGTCATACCGAATTACAACATATATGCAAATTGATATCACAAGAAAATAACCCTCATTAACAGAAAGTAAGTGAAGAGGGGAGAAAATAAAGTGCAGACAGAGATGGGGAGAATTCAAAAATGTTTGAATAACCAAATGTAAAAAACAAAGGTACGCTGGGTTAAAAAGAAAATATATCGTTGTTCTCAATAAGGTGAAAAAACATCACTAGAGAAAGAGATCCACAATGATACATCTAACAAGTGTAGTAGGCAAGAAAGGAAAAATGAACATCTCTCGATCAATGCTCTAAAAAACCAGGTTTATGTATCCGCTGATCTTCTGTTATGAAATCAGTAAGACAATAATAATAATAATAATAAGACCATCCACACAAATCAAAGCAGTAATGATGGTGATGGTGAAGGTGATGATAATAATCTCATTTTGCTCTTCATTCGTAAGTAAATTATAAGTCATTAAGCTTACTTGCACTTTTGATGATGAGCTAGTTTTCTTATGGAACCCACTGTCCATCCCATAATCTGAAAAGAAACTTGATGACTTTGGTGCGGATACATGGCTGATTACATGGTTGCCTCCAGAACCTGTCTCAGCAGCTTGGACATTATCTACGTATTCAAAACGAGACATAGAAGATGACCCAACTGTTGGGGTGCTATTTGATGAGGTAGAAACTTGGACAGGTGCTTCTTCAGGCTTCTGGTCATAAAGACTTTCACTTGGCTGTATTTGAGAACTGAGTTAGATTGTGAGGGAAACTCAAATGCCGATGGTAATTTTGGAAATCAAATTTTATATAGATAACAAGTTGTCATTCAAGTTATACAATTTACTACAAAAATAAGCCAAATAGGTAGAATAGGCTCTACCTTAGTGCTAAGCTTTCGAGCACCAAGTCCTCCAGTCTTCCCAGTTTTCTTTGCACCAAGAGGATTCTTAACTGAACTGGTAAGAACTGAGTGATAAGCTCTTGCTCTTGGTGAAGCAGAGACATCAGGACTTTCCTGCTTTCCTGAAGAATTTTCTTTTGGGGCTTCTAAGACCTTGATATCAGGAAACCCATTAGCAGCTTGTGCTGAAGGAGAAGTAACAGGTGACAACGGCAAACCTGCCTCTTCCTTTGAACTTTTAGCAACTTCTTTTGAAAGTAACTGCTTATATAGTTCAGCAGCCCTTGAAGTATACTTGGCCTCAATCTTTCCTCCATCATTCCAGCCATGCTGCTTGAAGAAAGCTTGAGCACGGTTATTTCCCCCAAAGATCATCATCTTTAATTGATCTGGAGTCCATGAATCTAAATTGGTTGACCTACAAATGATACATCAGGGTCTTGGAAATGAGGAACCAATATCTTCATGAAAATATCCTTACAAAAGAAGGAAGTTTGATGAAAATCAACATCAAGGATTGGAAACATAAACATTTATTCCACTATGGAAGACTACACATACATATTACCAAGAAAAAAAGGGTAGATTCTTTCTGATGGATCTAACAGCAAACATAAGAAGCCATATTTTAGATTTGTTACTTTGTCAAATTAGTATCTTTACTATATTGTTCTTTGTAGGAAAATACAGATACTATATCCTTTAAGGATCCGCGCAACATTGCATCTAAATCAAAATGTTTAGTAGAACCCAACAATTTTTTACTTTACCTTAGCAGAGTTATCTACAAGAAGCATTCCTTGGAAAAAGTGGTGGCTCAAGACGACTGATTTCATATTCTAGACATCTTTAGCTCAAGTTAGGTGATAACTTAAAAGTTTTCAATAGTTAAGCAGAGATGCATGGGAGCTAACTAAAAAATATCACCTTGCAAAAGATTGAGAAGGCCTTCTGGTATTGATAGCCTATTTTACGAGGAGCCATAACTTAAAATAGATGTTAATGCCCATGCTTTTTACTAGAACTTAACTAGTAGATATCTTCAGAATTGGTTTGGGATTTAAGCTTCACTTAAAAAATACACTGGCTGTTTGTGGTGAGTTTCTATGTCATTGCATACACGATGAAACCAACTTAATGTTGGGTTCATGGGTCCTCACCCATGAGATCTTGGCTATTTAATTTAATTTAATTAAATAGGATTTATGGGACTTACCATGTCATGCCGAACATGGGATTAATTCTTGAATTGGCCATCAAGTAATTGTCTAGTCACGTGATCTAGTGGGTGACACGGTTTTTACCATGTGGGGTCTTGGTGACTAACTGACTAAGTCAGGATTATGTATTCATATGTGATGCACGAATATTAAAGCCAAATAAGAAAAGGAACCTAATGGGTTGCTCGGCTGAAAGTATTTCCGAAAGCAACTCGGAATTGGAGTTATACCATTGGGTTATATATACATGCATTGGCGTGAGGAAAATTGAGAAGAAAAAATGTACTATAATTAGTGTGATACATATTATTCGGCAATAACGAAAGCAACAATGGAAGTTAGGGATTCGTCGAAAGAGAAATTGAGAATTGGGAGAATTACACAGGGAGCATAACAAGGTGTTTCGTTCGTGATTCCGCCGCAGTACTCAATTAATTGTGGTGAAGTTAATTTGAGTTTTCACTCAAATTAAAATATTCTTGTACTCTCTCAATTTTGTAATATTTTAAGTTTTTAGTTATAAAATTTGGAAGGACTATTTGTACCAGTGTTCTAAAAATCTCCACCTAGGTCCGCCTAGGCGCTAGGCCCCCCTGGCGCCCCGTCTAAGCGCTAGCCCCACTCCCCTGACGCCTCGCCTAGGCCCAAGGCAATAAAAAAATCCTTGCAGAAAATTAGGCAGGGCCTAAGCGGAGAAGTTTTTTTATTTTAATAACTACCCTAAACCAGATCTTGATATATTTATTTTTTTAATGATTTACCATATTCATAATGCAATTTGTAACATATCAAATCACAACAAGAAGTGAACAAGATCAAATCAAAATGGATAATTTTATTATAGTTGTAATTTTTTGAACTTGTACCAACTTCAAATTATATAAATGATGATACATTTATAATATTTAGTTTAATTCAATATAATTGTTAAATTTATGTTTAGTTTCTTAAGTTTTAATATTGAATTAAATTCTTGAAATTTTAAATTTTATTATTTAATAGCAATCTTGTTTATGAATATAACTAATACGTTAAAGATATGTTTGAACTTTGAATAATTGCATGTTTGTGTTTGAATTTTGACATTGGCAATATGGATGTGTTTGAACTTTAAACAAAGGTCATTATTATCTTTATTATAGATTGTTTTGCTTTATATTATTGTTTTGTTTGAATAAATATAAGATAAAATATTAAAATTAGCTTAAAATAAAAAATCCCGCCTAAGCCCCCTAGGCGCTAGGCCCCTCCCGGCCGGCCGCCTGCCTAGCGCCTTTTAGAACATTAATTTGTACTCACAATTAACTACAGTAGAATTATTCGGAGCTCAGCCCGTGGTTTTTGCCTTTCAGTTTTAGAGGATTTTTCATGTAAGATTTGGTATCTTGTGTTTGGTTTATTTTTCATACTATTATTTTTTGTGGTTGTTATTTATTTGGTGGAATTGCATTACTTGTTTGGCGTGGTTTGTTATTTAATTTATCGACAATTCTAGTTGGAGGAGTTTTCCCAGCACTTAATTCTTCATTTACAACATGTTCTTCATTTCGAAGCTCCAACCACTTAAATTCTATATTAAAAAAATATACCATATTTTACTTCTTTAAAAAAAGGAATTTCAATAAAGGCAACAAAACGAAAAGTTGTAAGGTATGACCTTCTTTAAAATTTGGTACGAGTACATGCCTACTTGGAAAGCTTCTAAGAATCTTGATTGTCAAATTTGGTATGAGTACATGCTTACTTGGAAAGCTTCTAAGAATCTTGATTGTCAGTAAAATTACATTCTACAGTTTCAGAAACAAACTCAATCTTCTCCTTAGACAAGTACCAAATGACAACTATAAATCATCTATAAACAGGAACTATACCTATTTCAGTAAGTATATTGATAGCTTAGCTGGATTTCATCAACAACCTTTAACATGAATGCTGGGATATTTCACATGAATCTCACATCCGATAAATTCAAGAGTGTACAGTGTAGATTGGTTAATAAGTATAATGGAATCTCAACCTAATAGGTTAACTTTTTAGGTAATGCACTGCATTGGTATGATGAATTGATGTGGGATGGATTATGGATCGTACAATTCCACTACATGATTGGCCTTCAGGATCCATGGCTGAAGATAATTTGAAAAGAAAAAGAACCAAACCCAAAAGTAAAGGAGAAGGCATCATCTAAATGTATGGTTCAGTGAGCTGCAAATTAAGATATCTTACTGCTTTAATCACATCTTTCTCCCATTAATTTGAATGAAGAATGTAAAGCAATTACACTATAACCTCTGTCCTATGCAATGCTTTTCATTGACACTGTAGATCCTATAAAAACTGCATCTTTCTTGCATAAATACCAACTTATGTAAAATGTGGAATCTAGCAAAATTTAAAAAGGAAATGGCACAAGGATCAAATCAAAAGAAGCTAAACAATTGCTTAATGAGAGTAAAAGTTCGATCACTAATCAATGGCATAAAAATCAAAAAATAAATTACAAACCCACAATCAAAATGGAAATAAGAGGCAAGAAATTTAAAAATAACCTGACAAAACTGATGTGGACACCGAGACTGCGATGAACGGCCGAACAATCAATACACAGAAATATCCCATAAGTAACCGACGCCCAAGTGGGATTTTTCGCGCTGCAATCAAAACACATCTACATCACAAATTCAAATTCCATTAGCTCAAAATTGAAGATCTCTGTACGAAAACCCAGATCTGAGTTTAGATCAGAATCGACCCAGAATCAAATTGAATAAATGAAGAGGGAAAATGAGATACCTTGTTATCTGATTTTGCTTTCAGTTTCCTGAAAATGGTGTTTTTGTCGGTGATGATCTCAGAAGCCATGGCTGGTTTAGGAGAGAGAAAGTTCCAAGAGGAGGAAGAAAGAGGTTTGAGAAGAGAGTGAAAATTAGAGACCTCCTCAGGGAACAAAATTTGAACACAAACGAAAATGCGTCCCAGAGAAATACATGTAAAACCGCAAATTCATGATTTTTATTTTCAAACGATCATTTCGAAATACCGAATATGCCCTTAAATTCTGTAACAACATTCTCCTCGTCGAAAGGATTTATTTATTTATTTTTTTTGTTAGAAGATGCTTCAATACTATTTCAAAATATCTTTCTAAATATGTAAGTTTCATGTGACAAAGTGTGTTTGGCACCTATAATATTTATTTTCATGTTATGGGTCGTGGTAAAACCAGATATTAATACTCGATTACTATTCATTTGAATACAAAATGAGGGAAGGTTTCGAATCGAACTATATAAATTTAATACATACATACGTACATGATAATGTCTATCATTTGAGTAATGATCCACAACGGCCCTGCACAACATGTTTTTCACGGCTGTGGAACGTCTCCGATGTAGGTGTTAGCTAGTCATCATGAGAAATACTCTATCTATCTAGAGCACTGGTTGCCTCATCTAATATATAGAAGGATTGACGTGCTATTCTTTGTCTCTGTCCGTCCTCCTCATAGCTGGATTCCTAGCTCTTTCTCCATATCCATGTTTCATAATTATTGTTGTCCTTCCTAGCTACTCAAGTCTGCCCCAGAGTTTCCTGCACTATTCTTTCAGACTGCGAATCTAAAGCACTTGTAGCTTCATCAAGTAAAAGGATCTTTGGTTTGGGTCTCTAATTAAAGCTCTTGCCATTGCTATTACTCAAGTACATGTAACCCACTCGTTTTTAGAAATAGAATGGTTTTTCTCAGTTGTATACAACTTCTTTTTCCATATTAGATTGGCCTTATTTGCAGAATTTTAACATGAATTACAGTTCAGAAGCCAGAGTAAGCATCTCAGTACATATATCATATATGTTGAGAGCATATATATATAACAATGAGATGATTAGATGAAGATAGAGCTTTAATTCTGAAGAAATAACTTACATTCCTCCCATGAAAACACACATTCCAGTTCCCTCTCTCAGTGACAAGACAAGAATGCTCCCAATCCAAGCTTGACAAGCCCAAGCTGCATAAACTATACCCATGCTCGATCCTCCCTTTGTGAGCCCTTGCTTTATACCTACATTTTTCGAATGCTTGGTTGAGCCTGTCTACTCTAACGTTTGATGCTCCTCCCCCACACAGGAATATACAGTTCGGATTGCTTGCTCTGCAATCCCACCGGCTATCCCATAAGCATCATTTATCTTTGTTCCGAGATACTTTTTGATTCATATTTACTACTCCCCTCGTTTTATATAAAAAGTCTGGTTCGCAATTCATATTTACAAACAGTTGATGTTAATTACTGTTGGGCCATGATTTAATTGCCTTAAATTTTTATAGATTTGAACTGGATACACACTAAATATAGAGCAAAATGAGGCTTACATTACCACATATATATATATATATATATATATATATACATACTTGAAAAAAAACATTTTGTACTATATAACTAGTAATTATTATTATTAATATGGAATTGAGAGTTGAAATAGTGTCTAGATCGAGAAACAAACTATCAAGCCCTCTTCTCCAACACCAGTTGGCCTTAGAAATTACAAGCTCTCTTTCCTTGATCAATTAGCGTCTAGATCACCTTATGTTCCAATTCTCCCCGGCCCTTTTTTACTCCACTAGTCATCAAAAATACCAAAAAAGATCATTATCCCATGATCACCTCAAAATAAGATGAGATGCATGCACTTAATTTATGACGGAATTTTTATAGTTTTAGGCTTGCATAGCCAAGGCAACTAATAATTTGTAATACATACATACATATGTGTGTGGAAAGGTAATCTAAAGCATATTTTAGACAAGTTTGGCCAAAGTTACTCAACAAAACCACCTACTTTTGTATAAAATTATAGTTAAAGATTTTTTTATATAAAACCCAAAATTAAAAAACTTAATCCGGCCCTATGGGGTAAAACTACGTGGTTTGATTTTACTAAGTAGTCTTAGTCAAGCTTGACTTAGATTATTTTTAGCTATATATATCCCATCTTAGCGTCATCCAAGTTGGGCTTCCCCTTGGTAGATAGGGCTCAGTTGTGGTATAGTACTGGGCCGAGCTATCAGTTTTACTTGATTTTTGATCAACTTTTAGCCCAATCAGTGGACCACAACTTTGAAAAAAACAAATCGTAGAAACAACTAGTCTTTCTAAACCTTTTTCTTTTGTTTGGTTTTTTGGTGCATAACAATTTTAGTTGTAAAAAACTTGCACTTAAATATGTCTTCATAGTAATAAAAAAATGATTGTGTAAAAGATGGAGGCGAATTAATTAAGGGCTGGCACTATTTCCTGTACTTGGCTAAAGAAGCGAGCTAGGTTATAATTAATTAAGATAATGGCGTACATGTTCTTAATTCATCCTTTAATATAATTTTCTCTTCTTTTTTGCCATTAATATCTTATATATTTAATTATTTTTTTGATCACATCATGGTATAAAATAAAATAAAGTAGTAAGAAACATTAATTTAGCTTTCTTTAATTTGTCCTCTATATTTTTGCACACTGGATAAAAAGTGTATGTCCGGCCAGATGAGTTTTAGTCCATCAAATCAATTGGCGCATATGAAAAACGTTTAATTCATGTTTTATTTGATTTCAAAAATTAAATAATACGTACAGCAATATATAATAAATTATAAAAAGAAGAAAAAATCTAGAAGAAGAGGACGATCGAGGAAAAAGCAGAAGGGATGTAGCTAGCTAGAAGGTGGTCACCATATATATATATATATACATTTAACAATGAGACTGATGGCCGCAAATTGAGTGCATGCATGCATCTCATCTTTACGATTCACAAATCACTTATCAGTAAACTAGTGATTCAGCTCCTCATTTCATTTAAGCAAATTTAGTCCACATAATTTTTATACTACTCTTTTACCACGGACTGCGCTTTAATATTACTTACTAGTTGTATGTATTCGTGGCACTCACGTTATATACACTTTCTCATCTTCCCCAACAACCAATAATACAGAAAGTATCAGACCACCTAAACAATATCACATAGAGAGCTGGGGCGGAGCCAGGAATATTAAAATTGTACATTTAAGTTGGGCTGACTAAGGCTAGTCCTAATTTTTTTTACTTTGAGCTATATAATTATATACTATATCTAGTAAAAAAAAAAAAAATTGGGCCAGGCTATAGCCCCGAAAAGCCGACACTTGACTCCGCCCCTAATAGAGAGGGTATATATATATCTGAGGTCCCTTCACAGAGGCGGAATTAGGGGGGCGAGGTCCCCCAATTAATCCCGGAATTTGAAACATGCTAATGTTAGTTAAATTTAATTTTTGTTATGAGATGATATTAATTCATTTGTTTTTTCATGTCCTTCCACCTATAACAAATTAACTATATTACTATATATAAGATAAAATAATATTAAATAAGTTTGATGATTAATTAATTAATATTGCACTCATTTGTCTTACCGACTTAATCATACTTTGGTATCAATTTTTTGTAAATGAGAATAACTTAATCATTTTCTTGCTTTGAGTGGCTCCTCTCAGTTGTCTCCAAAAATATGACCAGAACCACAATATAAGGTTTTGAATATATAATATTATAATTTATAATTTTTCTATAAAAGTAGCTAATCAGTTGACTAAAAACTTCAAAGTCTGATTAATAGTCCTATGGTTCAGGGAAAATTAAATATATATATATATATATATATATATATATTTAAAGTCATTAGACTCACAACTATTCAAATGTTGACAAGAGTTGAAATAGGATGTGAAATACTATAATTGGACAAAATAAATTTGAAAGAAGCACTCCAAGCATCAATAAATAATTTTTTTTTACTAATGTATTTTTGACTCCCTCTAAAAATGTTCTAGTTATGCCACTGCGATCCCTATATATATATATATAGAGTCCGTCTCTTTAGCGAATCATAGGGAGCGAACTAATGACGAACCGGCTATAGCGACGATTTTTTTTGTCGCTATAACATAAAAAACCGGCTTTCTATATTATAGCGATGGAAAAAACCGTCGCTATAGCCAGTTCGTTTTTAGTTCGCTATTTATGGTTCGCTGGAGAGACTGACCCTATATATATATATATATATATATATATATATATATATATATATATATATATGAGGGTATATATATGTATATATGTATATTAATATGTGTATATATGTATATTAGGTCCCCTATCAGGTGTCTGGTCCTTCCACTATATATCTTTTCCTCCTTGTGTTTTTGGCGTATTGGTTTTGTTTATTGAACATGGCCCCAGTATGCTAGCTGATAGCCATAATTAATTAATTATTATGCCTGTTACAAAAACTAATTTAATGCAAAATAGAGTAACAGTATGCACGTTTTATTAATTTGATATTTGTTTTCTTTAGATGGCAGGCTAGCTAGGGTCCATCTCATGTCCATGAATGTTTATAATCGAGATTCCAATGCTTTGGTTTGGTTTGATTTGGTTTCAAGCGTCGATGCGACATTTATGATTGCCCTTTAGTAATGCATGTCCCAAATTTTGGTCATTTGTTTTTTACATATTAAATTAAAATTATAAAGACTAAATTTATAATTAACCAAAAATATGCTCTCCTTTTGTGTGTGTGTGTGTGTGTGGCCTAATTAATTAAATCTTACTAATATAAAAAAAGTGCTAAAGAGGTAAGACACATACAAAAAGTCATATTCTCAAGTTTAATACACATAATTCGTTACTACATGGAAACTAAATCCAAGTCATTTGAATTTTGTTTCCTCGATAATGAAAATAATTAAAAATAGTTCAAATTGCGTGAACTGATGCGGAAATCATAAACCTAAAAGTGAATGTTAGAATTATTGGATCACACACACTCACACGATTATAAAAAAAATCACACAGCACAACAGATTTATATGGTTCCTCAATTTGGGTAGTATTTTTTTATATTTAGAATGAGTCCGTTACATAGAGTTATACAATAGGCATTATTTATACCCAACAATTCTATTCCAACCCTATAATATATTATGGTATATTTGTCCCCATAATATTCCCGACTTAAATCTAAGTCGCACATGAAAACAGCTTCAGTCCGTGCTTCTTCTTCCGCCCCCCGCCCCGGCGGGGGTCCTTCAGGCATAATGTCCCGCCCCAGCAGGGGTCCTCCAAGGATCTTTCCGTTCCTGCCCGCCCCGGTGGGCCTTCTGCCCTTCTTCTCCCCGCCTCGGCGGGGTTATGAGTCATCAAGTCCAACAAACTCCACCTTGACGAATAACCTCGCCCATTCAGAAGTTTAACCACTTGTTCCACTCAAACTCGGGGCGGAGTTCCCTCATACTAACATTCAGAGATATTAATCAAGTCCAAACAATGTTTGAACTTGTCCGCGGTCACAGTCTTTATCAATATGTCAGCTGCATTTTTAGAAGTGTGCACCTTTTTCAATATCACATCCCCCATAGCAATTAATTCTCTCACCTTGTGATACTTTACATTAATATGCTTGGTCCTTGCGTGATATACCTGATGCTTTGCCAAGTAAATGGCACTCTGACTATCGCAATACAACTGTACTCTACCTTGATCTATGCTCAGCTCTGTCGCAAAATCCTTTAGCCACAACGCTTCTTTTCCAGCCTCAGCCAAAGCCATATACTCAGATTCAATAGTCGATAGAGCTACTAGAGATTATACCATGGATCTTCAACAAATAGGTCCACCTGCTAAAGTGAACATATACCCTGTTGTAGACCTCAAGTCATCCAACCTTTCAGCGTAATCCGCATCTACATACCCCACCACTAATATCCGATCTTACCTTGAAAATATAATTCCATGATCCGCAGTACCCTTCAGATATCTGAATATCCACTTTATTGTAAGACCCCAACTTTTATGAATAAAGATTTAATTTTCTTTATATATTATTTTGAAATAGTAAGGTGTTGATTTGATAAATGTGATAAGTTATGGGTGAAATGTGCAAATATTTCGAAATAAGCAAGTGGTTATAAAGTATTCATTATTGTCGGGGAATATTCGTTTGGTAGTGGAATATTCTTGTTGTCGGGGAATATTCGTACGACGGCGCAGCCATTTGTGGGCCCCACAACGGAATAACTGTCAGATATAAAAAGCGACAGAAATAACCTTTTTATAAAATAACGGCGTAGTTGTTACCGTTAGTACTGTTGAAATACCCGGTGGTTAAAATACTGTAATACACGGTGTTGCACAGTAGCACACGGTATTGTACAGTATTTCGAATTATTGATTCTTATGTAGGAAGGCACTTACTCAATTATTGTTACAGTAATTACTGTTCAATATTTTATATTATTGATTCAATAATTGAATAATATTTTATTAGTTCAATATTTGCTACGTTGATATTTTGTATCAATAATTGCTACTTTGCTATTTTATATTAGTGATTCAATAATTGTCATTGCACAGTATTTCAAATTATCAAATCAATAATTCATATTATTTGAATAATATTATTAGATAGCATTATTGACAATGACTAAGGAAGTTCTGTCTAGTAAAGGGGTTGATTAATTACGCGCCAATAAGGAGAAATCCTTATCGGAAAGTTCTCACTTTCCTGGAAACGACCTGGTTGTCATTATTGTGGTTCTGTAATATTATTTGTGAATAATAATTATTGATAAAAAAATGATAAGTAAATATTTATTCAATATGGATTTAAACGAAGGAATTTTTAACAAAAGTGACAATTATTGAGAATTGATATTTTATCTGTTCTGATAAAATAATTCATTCAAATATATTATTATAATATTACATTATAAGTGTATAATGTGATAATATAATAATATAATATTGATGATATTTTTTAACAATAAATTCACGATATATGATTAAAATGAGGTGGAAGAGAGAAAATAAAATTTGAAATTCTTTTAATAATTATAAATATTTTAATATATATATATAAACATGTGGTGGAATTCATTATTTCAAAAATGAAGGCTTTGGAATTTTGAATGTGTTGAAAATTTTCAAGAGTGATGAGTGTGGAAAAATCATCCGTATGCAAATTTGAGTTATTTTTTTCGTTCGGAATTTAAAAAAACTTTCTTCTATAAAGTTGTAGAGAATTAAATTTCATATGGAATGGACATAAGATTCGTATTTTTCTATTAAAAGGGCTATTTATTATGAATTATTAAAGCTTCAGAAATAAATATTTTAATATATATATATATATATATATATTATATAAACATGTGGTTGAATTTTGTTCAAAGGTGGCTACTAAATTTTTAAAGATGGGTGCTTGAATAAATGCTTCGTTGGTTTCAAAAGTCTATATTGGTGTCTTGGCATTTTTATATAAATAGGGTGCTTAGTTAGATATGAAAATCACACCAGAATCAAAAAAATTTCTCTCTATAATATCGAGCGTATTTCTTGTGAGTATTTAGATACTTTGAGTGTTGATAGCAGTGCAAGTTTTCGTCCACATAATATCCTATATTCCAGCCAAAACTACTCTCCGATTAAGGTAAGGGATATTATTTTTCGAGTAAATGATATTATTGTCTTTCAATATTCATAAAGAATATTATTTTCTTTCATATTCCATATTATGAAAATAATAATATTTCATTTCATATTCTTAAATCTGAACTTACTACGGTAAGATTGCTTCTATAATTCCTAAAATGATCAGAAATCTCTTGAGTTTTGCGCTTCATCTAGTATAATTTCACCGGAATAATTTTCTGAACTTTCTCGTGAAATTTTTATCTTTTCATGTCGAGTTACTATTCACGGTAAAAAAAATAATCTTTGATTGGATCTAAGTTTTGATCTTCATTCTTGAATTTTGCTCCACAATTGATTATTACGGAGTATTATTGAACTTGGATAAACTAAATTACGAATCCCTAATATTTGTCCTTTATCTCACTAGATTCGTTGTTCATATTATTTTTCATCTTCCTCAGTCCTAAATGGTGATATAACTGAATATCTTTGGCCTATTGTGCAAAGATGAATGATTATTTGATGAATATCTTTGGCTTATAGTGCAAAGATGAATACCTGATGAATATCTTTGGCCCATAGTGCAAAGATGGACAGGTGTTGAGATGAACATGACCAACTTGTGATACAAATGAATATCTTTGGCCGTAGTGCAAAGATGAATATTTGCTTCGAGATGTATATTGATTGATGTTACAAGGATAAAATATTAATGATGGACTTTTAAATCATAGAAGATAGTAGACTTCATTCTCTACTTAACTCTTCTAATGAATTGTTATTTTTGCTGCAAATATTGATCTAAAACTTGTTGTCTATTATATTTTATCTGAATTGTTGAAGATTAACGATAATTTATTTTTTATTATCTTAGTCATAATATTCTTTACTGGGCTAGTTGAGCTCACCCTTTTCATCTATTGTCCTCTTCAGGGAATGAGAATATTGCGGGGACTAGTCGGGAAACAGTGTAATGATTAGAGTTAGATCTGTAAAAGTCATCACTATTCTATAAAATAGTGGGATAATAATTGTAATGAATAAGGAATGAATTTGAATGTTTATATTTCGTATTATATACGATTTGTATTGAAATTCATAGTTGTATGGTCGTATTTCTCACGACCTTTTGTTATAAAAGATTTGTATTTGGAATTCTGTACCATGTATTTGGCCACTCAAAATGGGTTGGTATTGAACCTATTTTGGGGGCGTTATAGTTGGTATAAGAGCTTAGGGATATGATCTCTGGCGGAGATCTGGGAATAGAACTGGGAGGGGAGAGACGAGTAAATCATTCGCTAGTGTGTGTCCTACCTAAGCTTATTTGGTATTTATTTTGGTCGGTCGGAACATAGGGTTAATATGTGATATGTTAATTTATTTGATTAACCCTTGTTTTCTGGCAGTAATTGAGGATGTCAGGCAAATAAAAAATTAGAGATATCCATGTGGTGAATGAAGAATTAATAGTTGCACCCGAGCTAATCGCAGAGGTTGCAGCTGAGAATGAGAAAGAAGAGAAACCTGAGGAAGATTTATTAGAAATATTTTATGATCAAAATGTAGAACTGCAAAATCGTATTCATGAGTTAGAAGAACAGGGTGAAAAACGGTAGGTGTGACGCCCCCAGAATAGGTCCAGTCAACCCAACCCATTCTGAGTCGCCAAATACATGGTACAGAATTCAAATACAACTTTATATCATACGGTCGTGCAAAATACGACCACACAACTGTGAGTCTCAATACAAATATGTAGAAAATATTAAGATTCAAACTAAGTCCTCATTATAATTATTATCACACTATTTATCAGAAATAGTGAGGACTACTACTGCTCTAACTCGGACCATCACTCTGTCCCCCGACTAGTTCCCGCAACATTTTCATTTCCTGAAGAGGACAACAGATGAAAAGGGTGAGCTCAACTAGCTCAGTAAAGAATATTATGACTAAGATAATGGAAAATAAATTATCGTTAGCCCTCAATAAATCAGATAAAATATAATGGACAACCAATCTTAGATCAATATTCGCAGCAGAAATAACAAATCATTAGAAGAGTTAAGCAGAGAATGAAGTCTACTATCTTCTATGATTTAAAAGTCCATCATCAATATTTTATCCCTGTAACATCAATCAATATACATCTTGAATCAAATATTTATCTTTGCACTACAGGCCAAAGATATTCATTTGTATCATCAGTGGTCATATTCATCTCAACACCTGTCATCTTTGCACTACAGGCCAAAGATATTCATCAGGTAATCATTCATCTTTGCTCTACAGGCCAAAGATATTCAGTTACATCACCTTTTAGGACTGAGAATGATGAAAAATATTTTAAAAAAAACGAATCCAGTGAGATAAAAGACAAAGACTAAGGATTCGTATTTTAGTATATCCAATTCAAAAATACCTCGTAATAATCAATTTATGGAGCAAAATTCAAGAATAGAGCTCAAAACTTGGATACAATCAAAGATAGTAACCTTAACAAGCAATTTGGACAAATAGAAGAAAATTTAGTTTTTCCGTGAATAGTGCCGTATACGTGAATAGTAACCCCGACGGAAAAAGTAAGAATTTCAACATAAAATCCATGACAATATTTTTGTATAATGATATTGAAAAGAATAACATCATTTACGAAAGAAAATAACATCCCTTACCTCAAAAGAACAGTATCTCTGACTGGAATATCGGATATAATACCGACGGAAGCTTGTACTGAATAGTAATACTCAAAGTATTGAAATACTCACAAAAATACGCTCGATATTATAGAGAGAGAAAACTTCTGATTCTGGTGTGATTTTCAATTCTAACCTAAGCACCCTATTTATAGGAAAAGCTTAGGATGCCAAAGGAGACTAAACTAATAAAATAATATTATTTATTTTTAAAAACCTCCAGCCGCCGGCTGCTACCAAAAAGCCATCAGCAATTTTTTCCAACCAAAAGTGGGTCCCACCCTTTATTAAAAAATATTTATTTTCCGAAACTTCAATAATTCATAATAAATAGCCCCTTTGTCAGAAAAATACAAATTCTATGTCCTTTTATAGGAAATTTAATTCTCTACAACTTTGTAGAAGGAAGTTTTTCCAAATTCCAAACATAAATTATCCGAAATCCATAAACAGATGATTTTCCACACCAAAATACTGATAAAAATACATCAGCACTAATTCCTTCTTTAATATCCATAAAATAAATATTTCCTTATCATATAAATCAATAATTAATTATTCACAAATAATATTATAGAACTACAATATTGACAACCAGGTCATTCCCAGGAAAGAGGGGGCCTTCCGATAAGGACTTTTCCTTACTGGCGCGCAATTAAATAACCCCTCCTAGACAGAACTTCCTTAGACATTGTCAATAATGCTATCTAATAATATTATTCAAATAATATGAATTATTGAGTTGATAATGTGAAATACTGTGCAATGACAATTATTGAATCAATACTACAAAATATCAACTGTAGCCATTATTGAATCAATCATAAAAAATAGCAACGTAGCAATTATTGAGTCAATAAAATACCAATGCAGCAATTATTGAGTCAATAATATAAAATATCAACGTAGCAATTATTGAGTCAATAATATAAAATATTGAACAGTAATTACTGTAACAATAATTGAGTAAGTTCCTTCTCACGTAAGACTCAATAATTCGAAATACTGTGCAATACCGTGTGCTACTACGCAACACCGCGTACTGTATTTTAACCACCGGGTATTTCAACAGTACTAACGGTAACAACTATGCCGTTATTTTATAAAAAAGGTTATTTCTGTCGCTTTCTATATCCGACAGTTATTCCGTTGTGGGGCCCACAAATAGCTGCGCCGTCGTACGAATATTCCCCGACAACAAGAATATTCTACGACCAAACGAATATTCCCCGACAACCAGAATATTTTATAACCACTTGCTCATTTTAAAATATTTGCACATTTCACCCATAACTTTTCACATTTATCAATCAACACCTTACTATTTCGAAATAATATATAAAGAAAATTAAATCTTTATTCATAAAAGTTGGGGTCTTACAACCTCCCCTCCTTATGAAATTTCGTCCTCGAAATTGACGTACGTACCTGGTATGTCGAAAAGGTGAGGATACCTTGCTTTCATTTCCGTTTCCAACTCCCACGTCATTTCCTCAATAGCATGGTTTCTCCACAAAACCTTAACTTGAGGTATAATTTTTGAGCGTAGGACATGTTCCTTCCTATCCAAGATCTTGACAGGTACCTCCTCGTATGTTAAATCTTCAGCTATCTCGTCTGGTTCTAACTCAATAATGCGGTTTGGATCTTTCACATATTTACGCAACACGGATATGTGAAACACGTTATGAACACGAGACATGCTTGGAGGTAATGCGAGTCTATAGGCCACATTTCCTACTCGGTCAAGAATCTCAAATGGACCAATGAATCGTGGATTGAGCTTTCCTCTCTTCCCAAACCTCGTAACTCCTTTCCACGGAGTAACACGTAATAACACATGGTCCCCAACATTAAATTCCACGTCCTTTCGATGAAGATCCGCATAACTCTTTTGTCGATCTTGTGCGGTTTGTATACGTTGTCGGATTATTTGGATCTTTTCTGTAGTCATACGTACTAACTCTGGTCCCAACAATGTTGCTTCACCCACCTCATCCCAACATACTGGAGAACGAAACTTTCTCCCATACAACGCTTCGAATGGAGCTATGCCTATACTTGCCTGATAACTGTTATTGTAGGAGAATTCCACCAATGGTAAGTACTTATCCCAACTTCCTTTGAAGTCTAGAACACAGAGTCTCAATAGATCTTCAAGAGTTTGAATAGTTCTTTCCGATTGTCCGTCCGTTTGAGGATGATAAGCCGAACTGAAGCGTAAGTCCGTGCCCATAGCTTTCTGCAAACTGATCCAAAATCGTGAAGTAAATCTGGGATCACGATTCGAGACTATGGATACTGGCATGCCATGCAATCTCACAATCTCATTCACGTACATATGAGAAAGACGTTCAAGAGAATAAGTCTCTCGTATCGGTAAGAAATGAGCAGATTTGGTTAGTCTATCAACAATAACCCAAATCACATCTATGCCTTGAGAAACCTTGGGAAGACCCGTAACAAAATCCATCGTAATATGTTCCCACTTCCATTTCGGAATCTCCAATGGTTGCAATGGACCCTTCGGTACTTGATGCTCCGCCTTTACACGTTGACAAGTTAAACATCTCGAAATAAACTCCGCGATTTCTCTCTTCATATTGCTCCACCACAATGTATGTCGAAGATCACGATACATTTTAGTACTCCCAGGATGGATTGCAAACGGTGTGTTGTGTGCCTCCATCATAATTCTATGTTTCAAGTCAAAATCGTTAGGAACACAAAGTCTGGAATTGACTCGAAGTATTCCCTCTTCATTGATTCTTGCTTCTGGAATGGCACCTTCTTGCACCTTCTTCTTCATCTTCATCATCTCCGCATCCGTAGCTTGAGCAGCTTTAACTTTATCAATCAAAGCTGGTTCTACGAGTATACTTGACATCATCGCATTCGTTTCCGCATATAATCTTCTACTCAACGCGTCAGCTACCACGTTCGCTTTTCCAGGATGGTATTGGATAGTATGATCGTAATCTTTCAACAGCTCAAGCCAACGTCGTTGCCGTATGTTGAGTTCCTTCTGAGTGAAGAAATATTTAAGGCTCTTATGATCTGTATAAATCTCCACTTTCTCTCTGTACAAGTAATGTCTCCAGATCTTCAACGCGAAAATGACAGCTGCCAACTCTAGATCATGAGTAGGATAATTCCTCTCATATTCTTTGAGTTGTCGCGAGGCATAGGCTATGACTTTCCCATGTTGCATGAGAACACATCCTAACCCTTTGCCCGAAGCATCGCTGTAGATAACAAATCCATCCGAACCAGATGGTATTGTCAGAACAGGTGCCGAGATAAGTCTCCTCTTGAGCTCTTGGAAGCTCTTCTCGCATTCCTCTCTCCAAACGAATTTCGTATCTTTTCGAGTCAACTGAGTTAATGGAGTAGCGATTCGAGAAAATCCCTCTACGAACCTCCGATAATAACCAGCTAAGCCCAGAAAGCTTCGTACGTCGGTCACCGACTTAGGTTGCTCCCAGCTTTGTATTGCTTCAATCTTTGCCGGGTCAACAGATACTCCACGTTTCGATACCACGTGCCCAAGGAATGCTACTTCCTCAAGCCAAAACTCGCATTTCTTCAGCTTAGCATATAGCTTGTTCTCCCGAAGCTTTTGAAGTACTAGCTTCAAATGGTGCTCATGATCTTCTCGGCTTTTAGAATAGATGAGGATGTCATCAATAAAGACTACAACGAATTGATCCAAATACTCCTTGAATATACGGTTCATCATATCCATGAAAGCAGCAGGAGCATTAGTCAATCCAAAAGACATGACTAAGAACTCATAATGCCCGTACCGAGTTCTGAAAGCAGTCTTTGGAATATCCTCAGTTTTAATCTTCAGCTGATGATATCCAGAACGAAGATCAATCTTTGAAAAGAATTGTGCTCCTTGCAACTGATCGAACAGGTCATCAATACGAGGTAGCGGATACCTATTCTTGATGGTAACATGGTTCAACTCCCGATAGTCAATACAAAGTCGCATACTCCCGTCTTTCTTCTTTACGAATAAAACAGGAGCACCCCAAGGAGACGTACTAGGACGAATAAAATCGATGTCTAACAACTCTTGTAATTGAACCTTTAACTCCTGAAGTTCAATAGGAGCCATTCGATATGGGATTTTAGAAATAGGTTTTGTACCGGGCTCAAGGTCAATAAAGAATTCAACTTCACGTTCTGGGGGTAGACCGAAAAGTTCTTCGGAAAATACATCAGGAAACTCATTAACAACAGAAATATCATTCAAACCTGACGTATTCTGATTTAGATCAGTGACATGAGCTAAGAAAGCTTGACATCCGTTTTTCAATAAACGAATAGCTTTATGACTTGAAATGATATTGACTGATTTTAGTGGTTTGGTGATTTGGATTCGCACAACAGGTTGATTAGGAATATGAAAACTAACAACCTTACGAAAATAATCAATTTTGGCATGGTAAGTGGTTAACCAGTCAATTCCTAAAATCACGTCAAATGCAAGTATTTTCAAAGATATAAGATCAACAGGTAAGGTAAGGGTACCAATCTGAATCAAGCAAGATTTGTAAACTGTGGATGTAACAAAAGTTTCTCCTAACGGAGTTTCAACAGATAAGTCAAAGTCTAATTTATCAGAAGTCAAATTCAAACGTTGAGCACAAGCAGGTGAAATAAAAAATGGGTAGCACCGGTATCTAATAAGGTGTAAACTTCGCAGGAGTTTATGATCAGCTTACCCGTAATCACCTCGTGTGGATTCCTCGCTTTTTGGGCTGTTACGACAAATGCTCTTCCAGGAATCACCGACTTTGACTTGTCTGCAACCGCCTTTGGAATCACCACCCCCGCTGAATTTGGTTTCGCAACAGGACAATCTCGAGCTATATGTCCTTCTTTTCCACAGTTATAGCATCCTTTGAATTGTTGTGGGCAGTTTGGGCTGATATGTCCCTCTTTCCCGCATTTATAGCATACGACCGGTGGTCGTTCTCCTCCCCTCGAAATAGTTGATGCTGGTGCTGATGTCGATGTCTTTACGTTCTCATTATTGTACCTTCTCTTCTTGAAATCTCCCCCCGACTCGCTTCTTCTACTATCATGGCCACGATTACCACCGGAGTGGTTACCGCTTCTATCATACTTTCCTCCTCGCTGGTTGTCATTGCTCCGATGACTGCTGCCACCGGTACGACCTTGGTTGTGGTCCCTCGGTTGAACATAATCATTATCTCGTTTTAACAACTGGGCCCTGTTCACTACATCTGAATGTAGAGAAAATTTATGAGAAATGAGGTATTGACGTATTTCGGGTTTCAAACCTCTTAGAAACATCCGCGTCATACGTTCCTCATTCTCCACCAACTGAGGTGCAAACCTGGACAGCTCCGCGAACTTAGCCTCGTATTGGGATACCGTCATGTTGTTTTGCTCGAGTCTGATAAACTCTACTTCCTTCATATGACGAATACTTTCAGGAAAGTACTTGTCATTAAACAGTTTCTGGAACGCTACCCAAGACATCTTGAGTGCGGCAGGCTGGGTACGCTTCACAGACTCCCACCAGTAATCTGCCTCTCCACGGAACATAAACGTGGCGAATGGAACCTTCTGTTCCTCCGTGCATCCCAAGACATCAAATATCTTGGTAATTTATTTAATCCACGTCTCCGCCTTGATCGGATCCGGCTTTCCCAGAAACTCTGGTGGTCCCAATTCTTTGAACTGCTTGGCAGTGACAACTCGCGTGCTGTTATTATCGCCACCTGTAAGTTGCACACGAGTCTCCCTCGTCTGGTTTTGCATAAACTACAAAAAACTTCTAAACATCTCATCGTTTATCGTCTGACCAGCGTTGTTTTCAGGATGAATATTGCCTTCTTGTTGCACGTTCTCCTGGTTAGTAATTAAAGGTGTCTCCACGGTCTCATTCACTTCGTTGTTAACATTCTCAGCTGCCATTCTCAAATACTGCCATAAAACAAGGGTTAATTAAACAAATTAACATATCACATATTCACCCTATGCTCCGACTGACCAATTAAATACCACATAAGCTTAGGTAGGACATACTAGCGAAGGATTTACTCGTCTCTCCCCTCCTAGTTCTATTCCCCGATCTCCGCCAGAGATCATATCCCTAAGCTCTGATACCAACTGTGACGCCCCCAGAATAGGTCCAGTCAACACAACCCATTCTGAGTCGCCAAATACATGGTACAGAATTCAAATACAACTTTATATCATACGGTCGTGCAAAATACGACCACACAACTGTGAGTCTCAATACAAATATGTACAAAATATTAAGATTCAAACTAAGTCCTCATTACAATTATTATCACACTATTTATCAGAAATAGTGAGGACTACTACTGCTCTAACTCGGACCATCACTCTGTCCCCCGACTAGTTCCCGCAACATTCTCATTTCCTGAAGAGGACAACAGATGAAAAGGGTGAGCTCAACTAGCTCAGTAAAGAATATTATGACTAAGATAATGGAAAATAAATTATCGTTAGCCCTCAATAAATCAGATAAAATATAATGGACAACCAATCTTAGATCAATATTCGCAGCGAAAATAACAAATCATTAGAAGAGTTAAGCAGAGAATTAAGTCTACTATCTTCTATGATTTAAAAGTCCATCATCAATATTTTATCCCTGTACCATCAATCAATATACATCTTGAATCAAATATTTATCTTTGCACTAAAGGCCAAAGATATTCATTTGTATCATCAGTGGTCATATTCATCTCAACACCTGTCATCTTTGCACTACAGGCCAAAGATATTCATCAGGTAATCATTCATCTTTGCTCTACAGGCCAAAGATATTCAGTTACATCACCTTTTAGGACTGAGAATGATGAAAAACATTTTAAAAAAAATGAATCCAGTGAGATAAAAGACAAAGACTAAGGATTCGTATTTTAGTATATCCAATTCAAAAATACCTCGTAATAATCAATTTATGGAGCAAAATTCAAGAATAGAGCTCAAAACTTGGATACAATCAAAGATAGTAACCTTAACAAGCAATTTGGACAAATAGAAGAAAATTTAGTTTTTCCGTGAATAGTGCCGTATACGTGAATAGTAACCCCGACGGAAAAAGTAAGAATTTCAACATAAAATCCATGACAATATTTTTGTATAATGATATTGAAAAGAATAACATCATTTACGAAAGAAAATAACATCCCTTACCTCAAAAGAACAGTATCTCTGACTGGAATATCGGATATAATACCGACGGAAGCTTGTACTGAATAGTAATACTCAAAGTATTGAAATACTCACAAAAATACGCTCGATATTATAGAGAGAGAAAACTTCTGATTCTGGTGTGATTTTCAATTCTAACCTAAGCACCCTATTTATAGGAAAAGCTTAGGATGCCAAAGGAGACTAAATTAATAAAATAATATTATTTATTTTTAAAAACCTCCAGCCGCCGGCTGCTACCAAAAAGCCATCAGCAATTTTTTCCAACCAAAAGTGGGTCCCACCCTTTATTAAAAAATATTTATTTTCCGAAACTTCAATAATTCATAATAAATAGCCCCTTTGTCAGAAAAATACAAATTCTATGTCCTTCTATAGGAAATTTAATTCTCTACAACTTTGTAGAAGGAAGTTTTTCCAAATTCCAAACATAAATTATCCGAAATCCATAAACAGATGATTTTCCACACCAAAATACTGATAAAAATACATCAGCACTAATTCCTTCTTTAATATCCACAAAATAAATATTTTCTTATCATATAAATCAATAATTAATTATTCAAAAATAATATTATAGAACTACAATATTGACAACCAGGTTATTCCCAGAAAAGAGGGGGCCTTCCGATAAGGACTTCTCTTTACTGGCGCGCAATTAAATAACCCCTCCTAGACAGAACTTCCTTAGACATTGTCAATAATGCTATCTAATAATATTATTCAAATAATATGAATTATTGAGTTGATAATGTGAAATACTGTGCAATGACAATTATTGAATCAATACTACAAAATATCAACTGTAGCCATTATTGAATCAATCATAAAAAATAGCAACGTAGCAATTATTGAGTCAATAAAATACCAATGCAGCAATTATTGAGTCAATAATATAAAATATCAACGTAGCAATTATTGAGTCAATAATATAAAATATTGAACAGTAATTACTGTAACAATAATTGAGTAAGTTCCTTCTCACGTAAGACTCAATAATTCGAAATACTGTGCAATACCGTGTGCTACTACGCAACACCGCGTACTGTATTTTAACCACCGGGTATTTCAACAGTACTAACGGTAACAACTATGCCGTTATTTTATAAAAAAGGTTATTTCTGTCGCTTTCTATATCCGACAGTTATTCCGTTGTGGGGCCCACAAATAGCTGCGCCGTCGTACGAATATTCCCCGACAACAAGAATATTCTACGACCAAACGAATATTCCCCGACAACCAGAATATTTTATAACCACTTGCTCATTTTAAAATATTTGCACATTTCACCCATAACTTTCCCATTTATCAATCAACACCTTACTATTTTGAAATAATATATAAAGAAAATTAAATCTTTATTCATAAAAGTTGGGGTCTTACAGTAGGCGGCCGTGGAACAAAGGGATACAACAATTCAAGAAAGGGATACAGAAATTCAAGATTTTGCTACTCCATATGCGAGGCTTGAACAGAAGCTCTCTCTGGCAGAACATATGATATTAGAGCTGGAATCTGAAAATGCAAATGTCAACGATCAGCTGAAAGAAGAAGCAACTGAACGAGTGAGAATTGAAGATGCATGGGTAAAAGTCGCACAACGCGTTGATATTTTTGAAAGAGACGTCCGATCCAAGAAGGCCAAAATAAACGACATGGATTTTATTTTTTGGACAGCAATTGGGAGAATCCAACATCGAGTTTGGAATTACCCTGTGCATAGCGATCAACCCCAATTCGATATGGATCGAAGAGTAATGATTCAAATCATGGATCAGGAGTACGACGAAGCAGTTGAGGGTGGAATAAACTTTATAGCAAAGTCAAGACCAGCTGGGATAGTGACACCAAAGACTGTCCCAGACAAGCCAAAGTCGGTGGTTCCTGGAAGAGCGTTTGTCGTGACTGTCCAAAACGCGAGGAACCCGAACGAGGTGATCACGGATAAGCTAATCATAAACTCTTGCGAAGTCTATACCTTATTAGATACCGGTGCTACCTATTCTTTTATTTCACCTGCTTGTGCTCAACGTTTGAACTTGACTTCTGAGAAATAAGACTTTAACTTATCTGTTGAAACTCCGTTAGGAGAAACCTTCGTTCCATTCACAGTTTACAAATCTTGTTTGATTCAAATTGGCACCCTCACCCTACCTGTGAATTTTATATATTTGAAAATACTTGCATTTGATGTGATTTTTTTGAATCGATTGGTTAACCACTCATCATGCCAAAATTGATTGTTTCGTAAGGTTGTTAGCTTTCATTTAAACAATCAGACCACTAAAATCAATAAATGCCATTTTAAGTCATAAAGCTATTCGTTTATTGAAAAACAGATGTCAAGCTTTCTTAGCCATGTCACTGATTTAAATTAGAATACATCAGATTTGGATGATATTTTTGTTGTTAATGAGTTTCCTGATGTATTTTCCGAAGAACTTCTTGGTCTATCCCAGAAAGTGAAGTTGAATTCTTTATTGACCTTGAGCCCGGTACAAAACCCATTTTTAAAACCCTATATCGAATGACTCCTATTGAACTTCAGGAGTTAAAGGTCCAACTACAGGAGTTATTAGACATTGGTTTCATTCGTCCTAGTACATCTCCTTGGGGTGCTCTTGTTTTATTCGTAAAGAAGAAAGACGGTAGTATGCGACTATGTATTGACTATCGGGAGTTGAACCATGTCACCATCAAGGATAGGTATCCGCTACCTCGCATTGATGACCTGTTCGACTAGTTGCAAGGTTCGCAATTCTTCTCAAAGATCGATCTCCGTTCTGGATATCATCAGTTAGAGATTAGAACTGATGACATTCCAAAGACTACCTTTAGAACTCGATACGCGCATTACGAATTTCTAGTTATATCTTTTGGATTGACTAATGTCCATGTTGCGTTCATGGACATTATGAACCGAATATTGGAGAAATATTTGGATCATTTCGTGGTTGTCATTATTGATGACATCCTAATATACTCCAAAAGCCTCAAATATTTTTTTACCCAGAACGAACTCAATATGCGACAACGACGTTGGCTTGAGCTGTTTAAAGATTACGACCATACCATCCAATACCATCCTGAAAAAAATGAACATGATAACTGATGCGTTGAGTAGAAGATCACACGCGGGAACGAGTGCGATGCTGTCAACACAAAGGCCCACATTTTGTATGACTTACAAAGGATGGAGATAGAGTTCAAGACTCCGGTGACCCACGTGATGATGTCAAGTATACGCGTAGAACCAACTTTGATTGATAAAGTTAAAGCTGCTCAAGCTACAGACCCGGAGCTGATAAAGATGAAAAATAAAGTGCAAGAATGTGCTATTCCAGAAACAAGGATTGATGAAGAAGGAATACTTTGAGTCAACTCCAGACTTTGTGTTCCTAACTATGCTGATTTGAAGTATAAAATAATGATGGAAGCACACAACACACCGTTCGCAATAGTACCATGTATCGTGATCTTTGACATACATTTTTGGTGGAGCAATATCATTTTACCGGAATAATTTTTTGAACTTTCTTGTGAAATTTTTATCTTTTCATGTCTAGTTACTATTCACGAGTTACTATTCACGGTAAAAAAAAATATTTTTTTTCTTTGATTGGATCCAAGTTTTGATCTTCATTCTTGAATTTTGCTCCACAATTGATTATTACGGAGTATTATTGAACTTGGATAAACTAAATTACGAATCCCTAATATTTGTCCTTTATCTCACTAGATTCGTTATTCGTATTATTTTTCATCATCCTCAGTCCTAAATGGTGATATAACTGAATATCTTTGGCCTGTTGTGCAAAGATGAATAATTATTTGATGAATATCTTTGGCATGTAGTGCAAAGATGAATACTTGATGAATATCTTTGGCCCGTAGTGCAAAGATGGACAGGTGTTGAGATGAGCATGACCAACTGATGATACAAATGAATATCTTTGGCCGTAGTGCAAAGATGAATATTTGGTTCGAGATATATATTGATTGATGTTACAGGGATAAAATATTAATGATGGACTTTTAAATCATAGAAGATAGTAGACTTCATTCTCTACTTAACTCTTCTAATGAATTGTTATTTCCGCTGCGAATATCGATCTAAAACTTGTTGTCCATTATATTTTATCTGAATTATTGAATATTAACGATAATTTATTTTCTATTATCTTAGTCATAATATTCTTTACTGGGCTAGTTGAGCTCACCCTTTTCATCTATTGTCCTCTTCAGGGAATGAGAATATTGCGGGGACTAGTCGAAAAATAGTGTAATGATTAGAGTTAGATCTGTAGAAGTCCTCACTATTCTATAAAATAGTGGGATAATAATTGTAATGAATAAGGAATGAATTTGAATGTTTATATTTCGTATTATATACGATTTGTATTGAAATTCATAGTTGTATGGTCGTATTTCTCACGACCTTTTGTTATAAAAGATTTGTATTTAGAATTCTGTACCATGTATTTAGTAACTCAAAATGGGTTGGTATTGAACCTATTTTGAGGGCGTCACATTTACCGCTTTCCAGTGTTCTCTTCCTGGATTTCTCATGAACTTACTCACTGTGCTGACTGCATGTGCCAAATGCGGTCTTGTACATACCATCGCATACATCAAACGACCAACTGCACTCGCATAAGGCACCTTTGACATATCCTGAATCTCTTCAGCCTTTTTCGGACACTGTACTGTAGACAATCTAAAATAACTCGCCAATGAAGTGCTGACCTATTTAGCATTAGTCATACTAAACCTCTCCAACACTTTCCTCACATAAGTCTTTTGGGATAACCATAGTTTCCCCGCTGACCTATTCCTGCGAATCTCCATTCCAAGTATTTTCTTCGCCGCACCCAAATCCTTCATGTCAAACTCCTTTCCCAACAAGGCCTTCAACCTGTTGACTTCACCCATACTTTTCGCAGCAATTAGCATGTTATCCACATATAGTAACAGAAAAATATGGGAATCTTCCTGAAGACTCTTAACATAAACGCAGCAATCATACTCACACCTTGTGAACCCAATCCGGATCATAAAAGAATCAAATTTCTTATACCATTGTCTTGGAGACTGCTTCAGCCTATATAAAGATTTCTTCAATCTGCAAAACATGTGCTCAGTCTCTGGCTGCTTGAACCCCTCAGGCTGCTCCATGTATATAACCTCCTCCAAATCACCATGAAGAAAGGCTGTCTTCACATCGAGCTGCTCTAACTCCAGATCATAGCTTGCCACCAATGCCAATATAATCCTGATTGAAGTATGCCTCACTACCGGAGAAAACACTTCATCGTAGTCAATCCCCTTCCTCTGTGAATATCCCTTTGCTACTAACCGAGCCTTGAACCTTTCCTTTTCCTTTTTTGCTACAGCTTCCTTTTTCTTGTATACCCATTTGCACCCCACTGGTTTCATCCCCTCAGGTAATTCTTTCAATTCTCAAGTCTTGTTCTTATTCAAAGATTCCATCTCCTCCACCATGGCTTCCATTCATCTGTCCCTTTCAAGACTAGTAATTGCCTCCTGAAAAGTAGACGGATCCCCACTAGTGGTAGAGAGTGCATATGCAATCATATCATCAAACCTGTACCTCTCCGGTGGTCTGATAGTGCGTCGGGGTCTCCTTGCGGTTATGCTCTCCTGCTGTTGCTGATCAACCTGTTCTTCTAGTAGTGGATTGCTAGTGTCAGAACTTTTCAGCTCAACCTGTATGTCCTGCTGCTGTCTGCTGGTGTCTTCTCCAGCTGTATTTTTCTGAACTTCTTGATGTGTCTTAACCATCAAAGCTTCGTCAAAAACTACGTCCTTACTGATTACCACCTTCTTTGCTTTCGGATCCCAAAGCTTGTACCCTTTCACACCTTTCTTATACCCAAGAAAGATACACTGTTTGGACTTCGGATCAAGCTTGGACCTCTCATCACCGGAAACATGAATGTAAGCTGGACAACCAAAAATTTTCATACCAGAATAGTCTACCTCTTTGTCTGTCCACACCTCCTGTGCTACCTTATTATCCAGAGCAGTACTCGGCGACCTGTTTATGATGTAAACTGTCATACTCACTGCCTCTGCCCAGAAATCCTTTGAAAGCCCTACATTCAACCTAATGCACCGTGCCCTCTCTGCTATAGTTCTGTTCATCCTTTCTGCCTCCCCATTCTGCTGTGGTGTCTTTCTAACAGTCCACTGCCTCTGTATCCCATGCTCTTCACAAAACTTCACAAACGGCTCATACTTGTACTCCGTTCCATTGTCTGATCTGAGACACTTTAATTTCTTTCCTGTTTGGTTTTTCACTTCAGCTTTCCACACCTTGAATTTCTCAAAAACTTCAGACTTGTGTCGCATGAAGTACACCCAAACCTTCCTCGAATAATCATCGACAAAAGTTAAGAAATACAGTGATCCTGTTTTTGAAGCTACCCTCACTGGTCCCCAAACATCAGTATGAACATAATCAAGTATTCCTTTAGTTTTGTTCGCCGCACGCTTAAACGACACCTTACACTGTTTTTCCAGAACACAAAACTTGCAGAAATCAAGCTTGCACGATTTCACCCCTTTCAACAGATTTCTTCTGTGTAATTCCAGCATCCCACGTTCCCTCATATGCCCCAACCGCATATGCCATAACGAAGTATCATCAATATCATCAGCTGTAGTGGCTGCAGCTCCACCTACAACTGTGTTCCCTATCAAACGATAGATATTTCCATTAACCTTCGAACCCTTCATGATCACTAGTGCACCTTTTGTCACTCTTATGGCTCCACCACCTGTTTTACACTCACAGCCATTAGAGTCTAGGGTTCCCAATGAAACTAGATTCTTCCTCAATCTTGGTATGTGCCTCACCTCAGACAGAGTTCTCATGACACCATCAAACATCTTGATCTTCACTGTGCCAATTCCAATGATATTGCACGAAGCATCGTTACCCATCAAAACGGTACCACAGTCCACAGATTTGTATGTGTCAAACCACTCCCTGTTAGGTGACATGTGAAATGAACATGCTGAATCCAGAATACAAGAATCTGCCACGTCTGTGTTTGTTGAAATTGACAACACATCCCCATCTTTCGATGACTCTTCCACAACGTTTGCCAATTTTATCAATTCTGCCTTCTTTTTAGTCTTCGTTCCATCATCCTTATTCATCGGACAGTCTCTCTTGAAATGACCTGTCTCGCGATATTTATAACATCTATACTCCCTATGCCTAGGAGTCTTTCCTCTAGATTTAGATTTTCCATGCGTTCCTGATTTTCTCCTTTCCGTTTTTCTGCCACGTTGCTCTCCCCCTTTTACCATCAGCCCTTCACCCGAAACACCCTCGGTCTGAAGCCTTCGCTGATTAAACATTAAAAGAGCGGATGTGACTTCCTCCAATTTTAGAGTCTCTTTCCCCCATAATAGAGTTGTAACAAGATTCTCCATGGAACCCGGCAAGGAACACAGTAACATCAACGCTTGGTCTTCCTCTTCAAACTTCACCTCAATCCTAATTAAATCACTGATAATTTGATTGAACGTGTGAATATATTGAATGAGTTCTGAACCTTCACTCATCTTCAACCCAAACAACTTCTGCTTCAGAAATAATTTATTTGTCAAAGACTTAGACATATACCTGGATTCGAGTTTATTCCATACCCCCGATGGCGATTCATCACCGATCACGTGATACATAACCTCATCTGCAAGACACAGACGAATTGTACTCACCGCCTTCGCTTCGAGTTCCTCCCAGTTTTTCGCTGTCATAGCCACTGGTTTCCTTTTCAACGCCTTCACCAATCCCTGCTGTACCAACAGATCTTTGACCCTCTGTTGCCATAACCCAAAATTCCCTGTTCCATCAAACTTCATCACGTCGAACTTTGAAACGGACGAACTTGATGCCATCGTTCTTCGTGTTCAATCCAATCAGATTTAACAGATCTACCCTAGCTTTGATACCAATTTGTTAGAATTATTGGATCACACACACTCACATGATTATAGAGAAAATCACACAACACAACAGATTTACGTGGTTCCCCAATTTAGGTAATCCACGGGAGAGGCGTTCTTTTTCTTATTCAGAATGAGTCCGTTACATAGAATTATACAATAGGCATTATTTATACTCAACAATCCTATTCCAACCCTATAACATATTATGGTATATTTGTCCCCATAATATCCTCGACTTAAATCTAAGTCGCACATGAAAACAGCTTCAGTCCGCGCCTCTTCTTCAGCCACCCCGCCTCGACGGGGGTCCTTCTGGCATAATGCCCCGCCCCAGCGGGGGTCCTCCAGGGATCTTCCCGTTCCTGCCCTCCCCGGCGAGCCTTCTGCCCTTCTTCTCCCCTCCCCGGCGGGGTTACGAGTTATCAAGTCCAACAGTGAACATTTCCCAAGACATAATAATGTAAATGTTCTACTAATAAGTTGCCACTCTAGCTAGCTTGTGCAAAAAATTAATCTTTGATTTAACTTTAAGAGAAAACTGAATTTACAGTCCCCCGCACCTATCCCAAATATGTAGGCTCATTAAACGGCATTGCTAAATAAATAAATAAATAATTAATATTTTCACAAATAAAAGTAATAGTTTCACAAGATTTATCTCACATGAATAATTAATGAGTCTCACAATCATCTGAGAAATATTTTTTAGAAATATCAAATTTTACCTGTAAAAATATCAATTCTCTAAAAAAAATATTAAAAAAGTGACCTATTTTTATTTCGATTTTTTTGCAGATAGAATAACATTATTTAGGAAATTGATAGTTCCATATAAAAAATTAATATTTTCACATAATTTTTTTTATATAAATAGTGAATGAATCTCACCTACATGTGAATTAGACTTGTATAAAAATATTATTTTAACATGTAAAAATATCAATTTTTATCTATTTAACAAAATACAAATGATTTTAAATTTCTCACCCACTTAATAAATCATCTGAACCGTCCAAAATTTGGGATAAATCACGCCGTCGATATAGTGCCGGAGGATGATGACATGAGATTATAGCGACTCAGATAATTAAAGAAGGAATTTCTTAACATGTGTCCTTAGGACACATGCTAGCCATACAGTTCAAGAGAATATTATCTTGAATTGTGTGTATATTTTTTTGAACTTGGTGCAAATACAAAAATCAATGGAATATGCACACAGCTTAAAAAAATATTTTTTTGAACTGTATGCTTAGCATGTGTCTTAAGGGCACATGTTAAGAGAACTCATTAAAGAAAGAAAGCGAAAGGAAGAAAGAAAGAAACGTCACCTGGTGAGTCATCAGCTTGTCTGTTTGTGCCGCCAAGCGGGACAACTCTAGAATTAACACGCAGCAAAAAGACAAAAGTAGTACTAATTTAAGGAAATTTTAAGTGGCGGCTACAAAAAAAAGCAGCGACACGTTGGTTCTGCTCATACGCGTATCACGTGTTTTCACTTTCTTACAGCAAGTAAAGTGGAGTAACCGAGTAGTCCTATAAAAGTACTGCCTGCGTAGGATTATTATTATTGCCACTCGCTAAGTTGGTCAAGAAAAAGCGTGGGCTGACCAAATTTATTTCACGTTTATCTCGTGCGCTGCTGCTTGTCTGGCGGCCCAAAAGCGTGGTGCTTATTCTTATCTCTTCTTCCTACATGCTTCCCCCCGCCCTGCTCTGCATAGATTTAAAAGCCTAAACCAAAATAAACAGTTTTAATAAGAATTTAAGAATAGTCAATATCAACAGTTTTAATAAGAATTTCATATATATATATATATATATATATATATATTATGATTCTAGCTATTTTTTATTTTTGTTGGGCAAAAACTTAAAAATGTTAGTAGTAAATAATTAGTGTTATATTAAAAAAATAGGAAAACATGGATATATATAAAGAATATAAAATATATCGCATTTTAATATAGTGATACACTTTTGAAATATTAAAATTAGTGTAGTAAAAAAGTGATTATCTTTGTAATGTAATACTCTCTGTCAAAATATAATTGTTATTATTGATCGTCTTTAAAAGTCATTAATTTGGGTTATTTTTCAATTTAAAATTAATATATTTTTTCTGTTTCAAAATTAAATATACATTACATATTATAGTATTTTATGTTTTAAAATAAAAATACATCCATACTATTAGAACAAATTAAAAAAAATATATCTCTAATTTTAAAGCACAGAAAAATAATTCATTTAAAATTTTAAACAACAATCTTACGACTTATTCTACTTTTAGATAATCTATAATATTTTTTATTATATAGATTAAAATTAAATAAATTTATTTTGTTAACGATCCCTACATGGTCAAATATACACAAATAAGTCCCTCTCTCTCTATATATCTTAACGTCCAAAAGAGAAGCAACCTGCGCAAAAGTAATATAAAATTCAAAAAGGATTTAGAAATAATAAACGGTCAAATATTATTAGCGGTGTAAACGAGTCGAATCTGAGAGAAGATTCTCATGCTTTGAATCATATTTTTAAACAGATTTCAAGCCGAGTATCAAACTATTCGACTCGACTTACACCTTTAATTATTATATATTGATATGTATTTCTTTATTATATTATCCAACAAAATGTACACGCGAATGTTAAATCAAAATGTGAATCACCTGGCAACCCAACCCACATGACTTTTTAGCCAAAAGTTTGGTATTGCCATAAATTTGTTTTGAATCAGCATACTTTATGGTCATGACTTTATTTAAAACAAAAAAAAATTGTTATTTTTAATACACTTCTTTAGACTTAGAGCTAGCATTGGATTATTAATTTAAACCAAGTAACTGTTTTTAATTATTAAATTGTGTTACAGGAATGACACCTCATGAGTTTTCACTAATCAAAACTAAGCTAACTGCTGTTTAATGAAATAAGATGATTTTTGTTTGTTTGTGTTGAAAAATTGTTTGGGTGTCCTCCCAAGTGAAGTAGTAAACTATACAATTCCAACAAAGTAGAGGGGGCTTTATATAAATTAGGATACTGCGAGTGGTAGTGATTTTTCACACGTGCCTTCAATAAATAAATATAAAAGGTCAAATCACGCCCAACAAGGCAAGCAAAACGTGCCTAGCTTCCAATAATTATTCATCCAATATTATACAAGTACTAGCTACTTAGCTAGTACTCCATACACTTTATATTCCTATTACAGTTATAATTATTACTAGTAAGACAAAGATCAAGAACTCGGCAAGAAAATTCTTTACTCTAGATAAAAATCCCTCTCCTATGATTAAAAGTATATATTTTTATATCACTTTATATTAATTTTGTAAAATCATTAAATATATGGATTGACTAGTTGTCAAAGGGTTTTAACCCAGACAAAACAGATAACATTCCCTAACAATTTATAAAAACCCTAAATTTAAAACCCAAATAGGATAAAGCAGTAAAAGTATTTTAATGTAACAGTGATAAGACAGGTTACGTACATAAGTTGACTAATAACATATCTATCTATATACACTTTTAATGTAAATTAATCTCAAGAATATATTTTTGTACTTTCAACTTATATACTCAAGTCATTCTTATGTAAAATAGAAAAAAATTATACTTGAACCATTCTTTCTTTGGAGAATGTAGCCAAAATATATTTCTTTTTTATCATTATTTGCTAACTGGACAACTCTCGAAAAAGAGAAATGAGAGGGAAAAACAAATATATAAATAGAAACAATTTTCAAAACAAAGGTGATTAATTAGAAACAAGAATGATCTACCAAATAAGATCTTTCTTCTTTCTTTTTTTTGGAAGAAAACGAGGATTCTGACAAAATCAATGAAATGGAAGAGATCATACCAAATGAAAAGGATGAATTCTACTTTACAAATACATCCTAGTATAATAGCCTAATATATATATAAAATTTTAACAAAAGAAAATAGCTGATAAAAACAGTGAGGCCTCTACCACTAATTTCAACAAGAACAACAAATAAGAGTAATGTTAAGAGTCACAAACGACATAATATTAAATATTTTAATAATTATTTATTACATAACGAATCAAATTAAACATGTCCGTCTTATGTTACTAAGAACACATCATTTAATATAATAATGAGTTGCATATTTTCTCCCCTTAAATTTTGTGAGTAATTTTTAGTAGTAAAATGGAGTAGGTAAATGGGCTGAGCCTTGAACCTTCTTAGAATGGCTCACTCATTCACTCGTCAGTCAACACAACACTCTCCAATTTTTAGTTCAAATCCATTTTCAGAATTTCTATATCCACTCTCTCTCATATCTTCTTATTATTCCGCCTTCTCTCATCAGCCGCCTCTATTCTATTCTATTCTATTCTTCTCTCTCCAACTCCGAAAAACACGCAACCTCTTCTGGACCAACAAAAACCTAGTCGACAACACGTGTTAATTTTATCTATCCGCCGGAAAAAAAAATCATTTTAACGGTTTGGTGGAATGACCGACTATCGTGTACCCACCGCCGCCATGAATCTCTGGTTAACCACTACCACAGACGATAATACCTCAATGATGGACACTTTCATGTCTGCCGATCTGACTTCGTTTTGGCCTCCCCCTACTCCTCCACAGCCGCCGCCGCAATCCTCCTCCACCGCAGCGGCGGCCGTTTTCAACCAAGAAAGCCTACAACACCGGCTCCAATCATTGATTGAGGGAGCTAAAGAAAGCTGGACCTACGCAATCTTCTGGCAGTGGCAGTCTGCCTCCGGCGACATCGATTACTCATCCTCCCAGTCATCTCTCCTTGGCTGGGGCGACGGCTATTACAAAGGCGAAGATAAGGAGAAACAATTGAAAAGGAAACCCACCTCCGCCGCAGAGCAAGCCCACAGGAGAAAAGTTCTTCGGGAGCTCAATTCGTTAATTTCCGGCTCCCAATCTTTCCCTGACGACGCCGTCGACGAAGAAGTCACCGACACCGAGTGGTTCTTCCTCGTTTCCATGACCCAGTCTTTCGTCAACGGCGCCGGCCTCCCTGGCCAAGCGTTTTTCAATTCGTCTCCGGTCTGGGTCACCAGAGCTGAACGCCTACTAAGCTCGCCCTGCGAACGAGCCCGGCAGGCGCAAACTTTCGGGCTGCAAACCATGGTTTGTATCCCGTCGAATAACGGCGTGGTGGAGTTGGGCTCGACGGAGTTGATTTATCAGAGCTCGGATCTCATGAATAAGGTTAGGATTTTGTTCAATTTCAATTCTATTGATTCGGATTCTTGGCCGGTACAGGCGGAGCCTAATGAGACCGATCCATCGACGCTTTGGCTCACGGATCCCTCACCGTTGCCAAATGTAGAAATTAAAGAAATCCCTATGAATTCTGCTAAACCGCCGCAAATTGGGTTTGAAAACCATAGTTTTAGTACTTTGACTGAGAACCCTAGCACTAGCAGTGTAATTAATGTTCAAAATCAACATTCTAAGCAATCACAGCAGCAGAATGGAAATATAACTAGGGAATTGAATTTCTCTGGATTTGGGTTTGATGGAATAAGTAGTAATGTTAGGAATGGGAATTTGAATTCACATGTTTGTAAGCCTGAATCCGGAGAAATACTGAATTTTGGGGAAAGTAAGAGGAGCTGTAGTGGAAATGGGACTTTGTTTCCAGGACATTCACAATTTGTGGGAATTGTTGAGGATAGCAAGAAGAAGAGATCGTCGAGTTCGAGGGGTAGTCATCATGAAGAGGGTGGTATACTTTCCTTCAGTTCTGGTATGATTTTGCCATCTTCTGGTATCGTAAAATCCAGCGGCGGTGGTGGGGATTCCGACCACTCGGATCTTGAACCCTCTGTAGTTAAAGAGGCTATTGTTAGTCAAGTTGTGGATCCAGAAAGAAAACCACGAAAGCGGGGAAGAAAGCCGGCCAATGGGAGAGAAGAGCCATTGAATCATGTTGAAGCAGAACGACAGAGGAGGGAGAAGCTCAACCAGAAGTTCTATGCCCTCCGAGTAGTGGTACCTAATGTATCAAAAATGGACAAGGCTTCACTTCTTGGAGATGCTATTGTTTTCATCAATGAGTTGAAAGCCAAACTCCAGACATCGGATTCAGAAAAGGATGAGTTGCGAATCCAATTGGAGTCTTTGAAAAAGGAGTTGGCTAGTAAAGAATCGCGATATTCAAGTCAGATGGCAGCTGATAAAGATCTCAAAATATCAAATGACCATGGAAATAGGTTTATTAATTTGGACATAGATGTGAAGATTATTGGTTGGGACGCGATGATCCGAATCCAATGTAGTAAGAAGAACCACCCTGCAGCTAGATTGATGGCGGCTTTGGAAGAGATGGACCTAGAAGTCAGCCACGCGAGTATATCCGTCGTCAATGATTTGATGATTCAACAGGCTACGGTGAAGATGGGTAGTCGGTTTTACACCCAAGAACAGCTTAGAGTAGCATTGGCAGCCAAAGTCTCAGAAACAAGATAAGTAGTAGCATTGTACTACTGAATTTTCTTTGTTGATTTAATTGAGGCTCTGGGAAATTTTATGGATCCCAGTAGCTACAAATCTTTAGAATACGCATGTACAATATGTTCTTTATTAGGTTTTGTTTTAATGTAGTTTGAAGTCGGCTCAGGTGAACAATTTGGATTTCTTCTTTATCTTCTATGGTGATCTTTGGTCTAGTTACATTGAAATATGCATATACTATGTATTAATGTAAAGCCTGTTGAATTTTCAGGCTCCTATTCATGTCAATCAGAAATTATATGTTGTTATATATTCTTGGTTGATTTCAGTTTGCAGCTAGATTCTGGTATTTTTGGTTTTGTCTCTGTTTATGCTCAGGTTCAGTCTCTATTCATGGAAACCAGTAGATGGAGACTGTATTGCCTAATCTATATAGCTTCAAGATAGAAGAAAAACATGTGGTTTGCATGAGCTTTTAAGATCATGTACCAAACGAATTATAATTTTAATCAGTAATCACGCCTTCATTAACTTAGTTGTTTAGATGTGACAATTGAGTATTAATCTCTTGAACCTCTTTTGATCTTAAAGCTCAAATGGAGAGTTGGTTACTTGGTTCCCTTAAATCAAAGCCTTTTGACTTTCTTTCTTTCCTATTATACTTGCTATTACCTACTACAAGTCTACTGCATGTGAAAAGCATTTCCTTTTTGACTGCATTTTAGGTCAGAAAATATTCATTAAAGAATTAAATGGCATTGTTCCAACTCTTTTCTGATCTTTCTATATGTGGTAATCTGCAATATGCAGAGTAATTTTCAGTTCTGAAAATATATAAACATGTCTGATCTATTTGTCCCTTACCATTCTTGAATATATAATATGACAATTTGATGGAGGCTTGGCTAGACAGGTGGTGACATAATTTATTACTACTTTCTTGTTCTGCCCAAATCAGGCCAACCGGCATTTGAGCGAAACTACTTGCAAACTCTCCCCTAGGAACTTAAAATATATCAGCATCTCAAAAGTTTGTATTCTTTGGATTGATTGGCCTCTTTTGGTAATTTGAAACTTAACCAAACATTTTTGCTCCTCGAAAAACATGCTAGTTTGATAGAATTAATTGGGACTACTAGAAAAATAAGGATACGTGACGGAACTTTGTGATAGTTTTTAAAAATAATCACAAAAGATAGTAATTTGTGATGGACTTTTTAAGCAATCACAAAACAAAAGTATATATGATAGTTCTTAGTGATGGCTAATTTTGCCATCGATGCATTAAAATTGTGATGGCCATGTCAATCACCAATTTTTTCACGTAAAATAAATTTTCTTTTTGTGACCCACTAAGTCATCACTTATAGATATACATTTTTTCGTGATTGCATTTAAGTTATCACTAATATTTTAATATAAGAAATAATCAAAACAATATTTTATGACGACCAGGACAATTATTAAAAAAGATAAATTTTTTGTAACGACTTTTATTTGCAATTACAAAAAGAAAGTATTTTGTGATGGAATTTTCAAGCCATCACAAAACAATAAAATTTATGATGGCCCTTAGTGATACTAAGTTTACCATCATTATACAGTATTTGTGACTGTCATTGCAATCACATATGTTTCCTTTTATATTTTGTTTTAAAATTATAATCATAATTTGGATTTTGGTGTAGTGGTAATACTCGTTATTTAGTTTGCAAATGGTGGGAGGGTTCAAATCCTACGAGTATCATTTGATACAATTGCTATAGTAAAAAAATTGTCCGTAAATAGAGATTCATGTTTTTACATTTGGTCCCTAAAATCGTATTTTTTTGTGATGACTTCAACAATTACAATAGATTACGTGTTAATATGATTGTATTAATCATCACAAATGCACTAAGCATTTGTGTGATTGTCAAAACCATCACATAAAACTTTTCATGATGGGCATATACAAGGCGACCATTTTGATGCTTAAAGTCATTACGTAAACATTTTATGATGATTTTTTTAATTTTTGTGATGAATTTTGACCATCACAAATGACCATTTTTTTAGTAATTAAACACACACGTATTAATACTTGCTATCAGAATTTTCTAATATTCGACCAGTTATTAGATATACTTGGTATAATTTTCTCATATTAAGAACAAGTTAATGATTACTCCTATATATAGTATCTACAGTAAAATAGACAAACGCTCACTTGTCTTTAAATATTTGTTGTTGTAGATAATCATCTAGACGCTCATCATTGTGGTGGAAAAGAACTAATAATTTTTTTTTATAATAATGAAAGGAGGATGAGGATCATACTCATTTCACAATAGAAGTTATATGGGATATGTACGGCCTACTTCTTTAACCAACTTTTTTGTCCTTTTATAGAGGAAGAGGAAAAGGAGAAGAAATAATTAAAAAAGTGACCCCACAAGAGTTATTCTCCTTGTTTTTTTTAAGAATCCTACAAACACTTATAAAGAACTCTCTTACAAAAATTAATTTATAAAATAATATATTAAAATGTAATTAGTAAATAATTCATCATATATGAATAAGTCTAGTCATTTTTTGTAACAATTTTTTAGTCAATGTAGTATTATTATTTTTTCAATTATATAAATTTTAGAACTTGCATGAAATCAAAGAGGAAAAAAGTAATTTATTTTCATTTCCCATATGACTGAACCGACTTGTTTTCTTTTCTGATGTTCTTATAAAATCAATCACGAAAATATCCAAAGATTTTAATGTCTCTTATCATATTTTTCTTGATGATCATGTATAAATATTCACTCATACAAAAATAAAAATATTCTCTGATAGCACTTGACTAGTTAGTGATTATTAGAAATGAAAACGCAGCTCTCAACTGAAAAATAAACTAGCATGAACATATGAAAATTAAATCCACGAAAGAACCAACATGTAGTTTAATTTCCATAAATAAATCGATCCACATAATTAGTTACAATTCAAACATGCATTTCGATCCCTAACTATCAAACTTAATCAAATATTAACATCCGTACGTACGTGCTCCCTAGGGTTCAAGAATCCAAGAGAAATGACATGCTAACGGAATATTCACGCTTATTGGAAATTGAAACGATCGATCACATTAATTCTAGTTAGTTTCCTTTCCAGTTTTAATTCCAAGCATGCATGAAGAATTCCCATGCAGCTGTAAACAATAACAAACGTAGCATTCTTCTCCTTTTCTCTTAAATTCTTGTGAATATTTCAACCCGAGCTTTGGCCATTTGCCTCAGATCCTCAAAGCTCCAATCCCTTCTCATCCCACAGCTTCTCACCAACTTTGGTTCCTCCTCCTCGTCGTTAAACGATCCGATGGAACCGCTTGAATGAAACCGAAGAGGAGCCGCCTTATTCTTGGCCACCTTCTTTGGTGGCGCAAGAGAAGAAGCACTTCTCAATGTTTTCATTTTCTCATAATTACTATTATAAATTTTAGGCCTAGAAGCAGGTCCCAAATTCCCTGTCCAGCTGCTCCTCTCGACCTTCCCCAAACCAAGCCTTAAAATTTCGCCCTCCTTATCAGAATTCGTCCTCGGAATGCCTTGGCATGTCAGGCAATTCAGAGTCATGGCTAGAGACTTCGATTAGGTAATTAAGAAATTAAATTAAACAATAATGGGATTAACGATAATTAATTTCGTATCCTTTTCGATTGATATATTACAAGGTTTAGGGAAGAGGCCTGAAAAGCTGCCTTAAGGGAGAGAGAGAGAATGTGGGAGAGAGGAAACAAAGATATTTGAGGTGCATTTGGCTGAAGTTTCTGCATGCATGCATGCAAGTTATAAGCTTATAAGAATGGGTGGATAAGAATTATAAGAAGATATATAATAAATGGACAGCTTTTGATTGTTTAGGTGGTGGGAGGGAATGTTCACAACTACCCGGCCGTTTTGTTGGAAACACCAGTAGCTGTCTTTCTTTTTAACCATTGTTTTTGTGTACCAATTGAAACTTATATTAGATGGATCCTTAAAAAAGAAAAACGGCTAATCCTAGAATTTCCTATGTTTAGCATGCCTGCATTGGCAATTTGAGGATGTGAACGTACGTACGCGTCATTAATTTAATGATGCATGGAATTTCTGTCTCGAAATGAGACGAGAATCTTATTGATCAATTTGTTAACTTCTTTTCGTAAAATATAACTAAGATCTTATCATTATTTCTTTTTAAAAAACAAAATATAAGGAGTTACTTCAAAGTTTACTCTTGATAACTTGTTATAAAAATGAGTTACTAAGTCAGATCCGCGATTAGGGTGAAGTTGATATCAATTTTACTTTAATAAGTTCTATATACAACTTATTATTGTATTGGATATAGAAAAAAAATGTATTGGTAAGTTAAATAGCTTTTTATTGATAAGTACTATAGCCAATGTAGTAAAAAATAATATGAATTTATTAAAATGAAGTTAGTGTCAACTTCACCCTAACTAGATCTGCCAAGTCAAATTGAACTTTCATTTCAAAATAAAAAAGGGTCCTCAAATCTTTCAATATATAGCCGTTAGCACTGATTACGTACTCACACTTTCACATAAGAAACTACTTCATGGATATTGATTTAACTGCATTATACTTTCTGAAAAATACAAAATTTTAATTCATTTTCTCATCTCTTTTAATCCCTTTTCTTTTGTCACAATATGTGCCTTGTAATTCTTGATAAGAAACCAGACCCTGATGCTTTATATTCATCAATAATTATTTTAAGATAAATATATATAAAATGGAGTTTTAGGTCGATAATACCCAAGAATTATTATTGACCAAACTGTTTATCTCATACTCCGTAAATTAAAAGAAAGAAGCCGTTGAGTTTGATTTCTAATTCCAACGTACGCCACTGTTTTTAAACCAATAATTCTTTTTAATTCTGTTTCCTTTTCTATAGACAAGGTGGTAAGCATTAGCATAGCTACAACCTGCAATTACGTAGCGTAAAGAAAAAGGATCGGGTACTATTAAAAAAATAAAAATACATGACAGAATTTTGTGACAATTTATAAAAACTGTTAATTGCACCTTTTCAATGTCAGTGGTGCTGTTTCTTGGGCAAGCAAGAAACAAACTTGTATTTCTCACTCTATTATGGAGTCAGAGTTTATTGCTTTGGCTCAAGCAGGAAAAGAGGCTGATTGGATTAGAAATATGTTGTTAGACATAAATCTATGGCCAAATCCAATGCCTCCAATTTCACTATATTGTGATAGTGAAGCTACGCTAACAAGAGCGTATAGTGGTACCTATAATGGTAAGTCTAGACATATTGGTCTAAGACATGAATTTGTGAGACAGTTGATACATGATGGTATCATAACTATTGTTTATGTGAAGTCAAGTAAAAACTTGGCTGATCCACTTACTAAGCCTCTGACGAGAGATTTAATAAGTTTGACTACACGAGATATGGGACTTAAACCATTCTGAGCCAAGGGTGATGGGAACCCAACCTATTACTAGGTTACCCCTAGTTTATAGGTTCAATGGGAAAAACAAGTCACAGTTGTTGGCTGTGTTACTATTAATTTGGTCTCATATGTAGTATATGATAGTAACGTCTGTTGCACGACCGAGGATGAGCTATGCTCTTAACAAAGTGTTGCACTTATAGCAACAGGAGTGCTAGAGAAACATTTTGCCTATATGAACTAGAAGTGAAGCCGCTTCTTATAGAGAGTTATGGTTTACTCTCTTAGAGGTTCAAGAAACAGGATGCTCACCGTAAAGGGAGGTTTGTGTGTGTATGATAGCTCCGGTCATATTATTTGAAATAGAGGTTCAATCTACGGACACCATCTATTTTAATATTACTTTGAGTTGTTTATACTAAAAGAAGGTTCAATGTTCGTCACACCTTCTATTATGCATACAAATCTTAGAGTTGATAGATAAAGAATTGTTTGAAGAAAAGTAGTTTTTCAAACAAGTGGGGGATTGTTAATTGCACCTTTTCAATACATGGGTTTTGATCAATTTGGGGATTAATTTAGACCCATTAATTGATTGAATTTATATTAAATTAAATGTGCATTTGATAGTCTATTACAAGGAGATTAATAGAGAGCAATATATGGTTCAAGTGGGAGTTATATATTGTGTTTTAATTATATCCAAAGTGGAGTACATGAAAAGGTTCATTGTTGTTTAAGAAAAACTATTTTCTTTTAAGTCCCACATTGAGTAGGAATAAAACTATTTAATACTTTATAAGTATATGTGAAATAGTTTAATTCACTTGTGGTACTAAAGGAAAGGCTTGAATTTGGTCACAATGACGTGGTGCAAAGCACCACCCGCCCGCGTCCCGCGATCCGGGGGCCGGGGGCCGGGGGCCGGGGTACGGGTCGCATTGGCGCTTTAGGCGCACTTCGCACGTACGCATCGTCGCTAGGAGCCAAGAGCCTATTTTTTGTATTGAACCAGATTAATAAACTTCATTAATGTTTGAATAGTTTTGTGTTTAATCATTATGGGATATAAATGAGTTTTAAAACTGATGTGATTATTACATCATTTACTTTGTAAATAATGCTTAATTCACAATTCAGTTATGAAACTGTAGAGTCTCCATCTTCTTTCATCTTATCATCTTTACACAGCAGTATAAACTGAGGTTCAGAGAGTGAGTTGCTATCACTTAGAACAAATATAGGCTTGACATAAATCCTGGAGGTATATTGCTAGTAGCCTTTAGCAAACCTTAGTGGTAAGGGGCAATAAACACCTTAAGGACAGGGACTACCCGTGTCGATCCTTGTTCCTAATTGTCTGTATTCATCATTGTACTTAACAAAAACAATCATAAAAGTTAATAATTTGTGATGGATTTTTTGAGCAATCATAAAATAATAATATATATGATGACTCTTAGTGATGACTAATTAAGTCCTCAATGTATTATAATTGTGATGACCATGTCTATTACCAAATTTTTCACGCAAAATAAATTTTCTTTTTATGACACACTAAGCCATCACTTAAGGATATACTTTTTTCGTGATTGCATTTAAGCTATCACCAATATTTTAATGAAAAAAATAATCAAAACAATATTTTATGACGATCATAACAATCATTAAAAAAGATTGACTTTTGTGACGACTTTTATTTACAATTACAAAAATGAGGTATTTTTGTGATGGAATTTTCAAGTGATCACAAAATAATAAAATATATGATGAGAGATATGATGGCTCTCATCGGTGATGACTAGATAATTTTACCATTATTTGTAGAGTATTTGTAACTGCCATTGCAATTATAAAATCTTATGTGGAACTAATTTTGTTTGATAAATTAACACACATATGTTTCTTTTTATATTTTGTTTTAAAATTATAATCATGATCTGGGGTTTAGTGTAGTGGTAATACTTGTTATTTAATTTGCAAATGGGGGATGATTCGAATCCTACAAATATCATTTGATATAGTTAATATATTGAAATAAATTGTCCGTAAAAAGAGATTCACGTTCTTACATTTGTAAAGTCATCACAAAAACCTTTTATGATTAATTTTTGAATTTATATGATGAATTTGAGTCATCACAAAAGGCTATTTTTTTTGTAGTATCAACACCTGAATTTCCAAGATTATACATTTAAATACAAGCTGGGAAACACTTTGAGCAAATTGTATCTTGAGAAATCTATGAAGATCAAAGGTCCTAACAGGAAGCTCAATGTGTTACTATCCATAAAAACTATCATGTTGGACGCAGTTGAAACAATTCGGGTCAAATTCTGAGTCCGGAACAAATTTCGAGTTAAATCTCAAGTCCGAATTGAATCAAATTCATCCAAATAAAGCTTTAAACCATTGGTCCAATAGTATTTTCTCGGGTCATCTTAAACCCACCACAGACTCACCCAAAAAGTCATGACATGAATGTATTATTGGTAGTAACTTAATTCCTTTAAGTACAGATAATTTTTTTCATATTTTTCGATATGGACTGGAGTGTTACAGCAGTACTCATACTGAAAATAAGGATAAAGATGTCATTTATCAATCGCCATCGTCTGTCTTCATAAATTTCATCCTAAATGTGAAATACTCGAAAGAAATGTGGGCAGTGAAGGAATGCTAAGACAGGCTCCTTAGGCTGAAAAGCATAATTGAGTTTTATACATGCACATATATCAAGTCAATAATCAATAAAATACAACAGAATCTATATTCACATATCAGTGTGCAGTACAGTGATAAGAAGTGAGAAACCTTTACAAACAATGTCTACATATATTTTCCTGTTCTCAAAATAATATAAATATATAGCGATAACCAGTTATTAAATCAAGGGCATTTAGCTCCTTAACATGCATCTGCAACCAGATCAAATGAAATATTAATGAAGTTACACATACTATAACTACAACTACTGGCGTACAAAATCACAAGACGCAAACAAAGAGAAAGGAACTCACCAGGATAACATGTGTTCTTTATCCAATACTCGGTTGGATCGATAATTAAACTTCCCCTTCATATACTCATGTTAGCTGGCACTCGACTAATATCTGCAAAATATCAAAATCCCACGAAGAAATTTCGAAGAACGTACGTCAGTGTTACCTATTTCTTGCCTGTCCGTCTGCCGCCGCTGAGTGTCCCAAACTGAGGAATTGTGTTATCCGTGCATGGACTTAATTCAGATGGTAAACAGAGCATTTGACTTCCACTAGCTCATGAGGTTGTATTAGAAGTTATAAGACTATGAGCTTTCCTTGCATCTTTTTTCCAATCCCTTTGACAATGAACTACTCGGGTACGTTAACACAAGCAAGCCCTGGCAGTTGCAGTTGGCCTGAGTTGACTGGTTCAAGATAGATGCCTTCTTCAATTTTAAACTTCTCATCAACCCCATGTTTTAAAACCTAGAAAAAACATAAAATAACACAACTGTTTTAAGGAAGAGTGTAAATCCTGGATTTCATATAAATTTTCAAAACTTTAATTAGGCTCAACCACAATGCCAAATATAGACACTAACACTAAATGTTTTGCTGTGCTCAAAAACTTCCGAGGCTTGAATCAGTATTAATGCAGTTCGTAGTGTTTATGTAGGTTTATAAAAACGTCTGCTCGGTGAGCAACTTAATTGCTCAGGAACACCAGGGGGAAAACCCAGGACACCAGGTTGCCCTCTTTCCATCCATGAATGGTCAGGAAGCACATATATAGTTGTATAGCATATACATACTTGGCCAAATTATAGGAAGCACATAATTGTAATAGGTTCCATCTTTTTAATTATTCTTGGGCATGTAACAAAGGCACCATCATTGTATCCTGTGACAGCATTTGTACTGATATTTTTATTTTTTTTAAGTTTGTTACATTTATGTTTAAATGAGGTCTTTTGTGGATTTCTTTGGAGATTTGCTTTGTGAGCATAAGAACCTAGTTCTAGAGTGTTTTTTGTATAGAAGATTTTAGCTTAAATAGTGAGATAAAGGTGTATTTGTCAGCCATATATCGGTACGGTTGAGGTGGCGTCATACAGAAAAAGTAATTAATTTATCTATATATGGTAAATACACAACCTCATAGGCATCAGTCATCAAAGAACAGCATAAGTTAAAGTCATTGTTAACTAATGTAAGTTGCATCTAAGGGTATAACAGAACACCAACTGAAAATTTCACATCGATGTTCATAATTCCTATCTTTTCATATATATATATATATATATATGGGCTATATATGTATACACAGCTGTGTAGTACACAGCCGTGCTATGACGACGGTTTTTTTGGGTTATACTGTTATAGCGACAGTATAGATCAGAATATCTATGGCGACGACCATATATCAAAAAAATTGTCGCCATCGGCGACTGTGTACTATATATATATATATATATATATATATATATATATATATATATATATATATATATATATACGGTCCCCTTCTCCAACGAACCTTACATAGCGAACCAAGAACAAACCGGCTATAGCGACAGTTTTTTGAGTTATAGAAGCTATAGTGACGCTTCGAACCGTCGCCATAGCTATGTCGTCGGCTTTGCATGCTATAGCGACGGAAAAAGTCGTCACTATAGCCGATTCATTCTTGGTTCGTTATTTAAGATTTGCTGGAGAAAGGTACCGTGTATATATATATATATACTTGCTAAAGAAACAATGAAATGAAACCAACTGCTGAAATTTATTATGAAACCTGTTTAAAAGATTCAACTTTTAAAGTGCATATATATATATGAGTGCACAATTAATATAAACTAACTAGAATCACGAGAGATGAAATTGAAACAGTGTAGATCATATAAGGGTGTACAAGCCAGAAAATGCATAGTTTTATAACACCCATCACCCACCCCAACACAACCGGGGTAATCTCATCAACAATTTAAACAACTATAAAAGGGAAAATGCAAATATATATATATAGTATTAGAAAAACAATTTTAAAGAGAGAAATCAAGAAAAAATGTAGCTTTTTGGAGAATGGGTTAAAATGCATATAAATATCTAACAAACCCAAGTCGTAATTAAGGTGTATTCTTTTGTGTTTGAGGAGAGAGGGAGAGAGATGAAAAAAATTGGTCGGTGTGGGTGCTTATGGGAGGAGAGATAGAGAGGACAAAACAAATACTATTAGGTTAGGTCTGACAAACTCTCTTATGTTTTTAAGTATTCTTGACCGGCAAAGAATTTTCGATCTTCAATAATTATTTTCAAATCTGTTTTTGATTTTTTCACATAATTTTTTTTCTCATAAAGATGAGACACACTGTATGATCATATAAGAGAGGACCATATAAAAATATCAAAAATACATGTAAAAATATCAGTTCCCTAAAAAAAATACATGTGATTTTTGACTTAATTACTCATAAATTAAAGTACATTTTACTTAGTGCCAACTATGTTTTGTTTGATTATGAGTTAATATATAGGAGTATTTTTTAGTTCTATATTTTAATCATAAAAATAATTACTTTTTTCCTTGGACTCTTTCTAAGTTGGGCTAAATATTAACCTCGTTAGTTCAAACCTACATCGAGGCCAAAATTGCCTGTCTGCTCTGCTCTGCTCCCCTCCCATGTGTATCACTGGATTTGTATTATCAACCAAATTGTAATATTATACTTGACGATAATTGTGGTATGATAACCAAATTGTAATATTATACCCGACGATAATATCTAATTATATGCTATCATTAATAAAAAGTTTTTTTTTATAAAACAAATATTTTTATAAATAAAATTTATTTGTTAAAACAGTAATTAAACACAAATGTACCAACTTCAACTTGCGAGTAATTATATAAATACTTATCTGTTCTAAAAGTAGATATACGCATTAAATTTTCAATTGATGTAAATTTATTTAATTTTAATTGATATGATTATCATAATTATATAATATATAACAAAAAAAAAATATTTTTAATTTTGATTAGTTATTTTAATTGTAAAATTTAATATATCCGCGTTTAACCTATAAAATTAAACTATGTACCTAATTTTGGAACGGAAAGAGTAATAATTTCTCCACAAAACATATGTCAAAAGTCTTCTCGGCGTCGCCTTTGCCTGTAAGTACACTAAACGTCATCGTCTCATCAGTGCCCCACTAGCCTCCTCGCCAAATATTAGTAGTTTAGTATTTATCCATAATCATTCGAATTTCTCTTTCTTTTCCATTTCATTTCCGTCACTATTTCCGTTCATTTCCCATTGACCGACGCCAGCCGCAGCTTCACGCTAGGGTTTTTCTCTCTCCTCTCTTTCCGCTTGTTGTCTATTTCCCCACATTCGTATCTATCCGTTTACTCCTTTAGCAACTTCAGGTAGATAGACAGAAAAAGTAGAGTTTTGAAATTTTGAAATTTCTTTATTAAGGTCTCTGGGAAGAAAAGTTTGAACGATTTTAGCTTTGTTGAGTTTCTTGATCAAAGACTATCTTTTTGGTGAAATTAGTGAATTTTGCTTTATCAGAGGCGAATTTTGCAGGTTGAATTTCTTGCGGGATTATAGTTGATTCGATCTAGGGTTTGATGTGTTCATAGTTCTAAGGAAAGGGTATGATTTCTGCTGCTTCAAATTTAGTTCTCGGGATTAATTATCCTCAATTTTTAGTTACATCTAGCGAGTTGTAGATTGCTTGCCTAAGGTTAATGCTCGAATTTGAAGTTCTTGGTTACTGTTTGGTGCTTTAAAATGCTTTGATTTTGTGGGGTTTTAGAAATATATTTGATATTTGGAGCAAGTTTGAAGTGGGCATAGAAATGGACAATTCGAATCTTTCCAAGAATAGGCATAATGAGCATTTGGGTGTGAACAAGATAGGCAAAAATATCAGAAAGAGTCCAATTCACCAACCCAATTTTACTAATACTGCTAGGCAGCAACCACAGCCTCAGGTTTACAATATTAACAAGAATGATTTTAGGAACATTGTTCAGCAGCTCACGGGTTCACCTTCCCAAGATCCGCTTCCTAGACCTCCCCAAAACCCACCTAAACCGCCAAGTATGCGTTTACAGAAGATCCGTCCTCCTCCATTAACACCTATAAACATAAACAGGCCCCAAATTCCAACTCACCATCCTCCAGCACCAGTCCCTTCCCTGCCTCCCCCTGGCGCAGGTGCTCCTTTCAGTAATAACTTTGCTAGACCTCCTCCTGGCCATTTGAGTCCCCCATTGCCGTCAATGATGCCACCACCCTTCACCCCTGGTGATCAAGTTTGGCCAAATACAGCCGAGTCTCCTATCTCAGCTTACATGCGTTACCTTCAACATTCGATCATAGATTCTGGCCCGAGACAAAGCCAAATGCATCCTCAACATCACCCTCAATTTCCTGGTCAAAATCAAGCTCATCCACCATCATCTGGGTTACTTCCTAACCCATCTGGGCCTCCTCTCCAGTCACCAAGGATGAATGGTCCTCCTCCTCTTCCATCACCCAGGATGAATCCTTCTTCTCTCCCGTCCCCTAGGATGAATGGTCCTCCCCCACTTTTACCCTCTCCTACTTCTCAGTTCCTCTTGCCTTCGTCTACTGGTTTCATGAACATGTTATCGCCACGGTCACCTTATCCATTGCTCTCTCCTGGATATCAGTTTCCTTCACCACTGACACCAAATTTTTCGTTTTCTCCCATGCCCCATTCAGCAATTTTAGGCCCTGGGCCTCATCCTCCACCTTCTCCGGGTTTTGGGTTTCCGTTATCTCCTTCAGGATTTTTCCCCATTTCAAGCCCAAGATGGAGGGATCAATTTCCAAGCCCACGGTGGAGGGATTAATAGTCCAAGATGGAAAGCTGCTATCAATGGGCTCCATGATTGATTCTCCAAAGACTTTCATCATGGTGACTCATTTCCTTCTCATGGAAGCTTCACTTGTGAGAAGTATAATGTAGACTGGCAGTTAAGATTTCTTCTTTAAGGTATTTAGTGTTCTTTTAGCCTGTATGTTTTTTTTGTTAATACCATTTCAAGACATGTTTGTAGATATGAGTTCTGTAACAGCTGCAATTGTTTATTCCTTAAAAAGTTTACTTTAGATGACATAGTGAAGATGAACTTGTCTGAAAACTTGGGCAGACATGTAACATGAGAGGAATTAGGATTATAGACTTTGTAAATGGTGTGAACATTGTCTGCTGGTTCAGTTTTTTGTATTTCTTAATGTTGTGGATTATTTCAGTTACTATTATAGATTAACATTCTTCTTCAGTTTTCTTAATTGTGAAGATATTTGAAATTATCTTAAAGTTATAAACAAAAAATGCATAGCCATTATATCAATGATGAAGTTCATACAGAACATTTTGTGCAGGAAAATTAAAGAATGACACTGAGAGAAACATAAAAACAGAAGATATAGTTTCTTTTACCTGCAGATTTTGACATGTCCATATTTTTTTTAGAGTTGGTATGTTATAAAAGTTTAATGCACAAGTACTTTCTCACATTTCTCATTACATCATTCATATCTTTATTCCACATATGCAATGTAGTTAGATTCCACGTGCCGCCTTCGCTCCTCTCTGGTCTTGGTCTTGGTATTGCAGTTGTGTTGCCCCGCCTCATTGGTTCCCCGTCAAGGACTTATATTAGATTCAGCTACCGCTCATTCTATGTAAAAGTAAACTAAGTATTGAGCTTTTTAGATTGTGTATTTATAGTATAAGGAACTGTGTTTGTAGTTCCGTTGGTTGGTGTTGGGAATGGATACTTTCTAGATTTATTTGTATATTTAAGTAAGACTGTGAGTCTGTGTCCTTATGGTTTCAGTCCAAAAGCTTTTAGATGAGCCTCATCAGTGTGTCCATGGCTAACTTGAGCTTGTTTGGATTACTTTGATCATTCCTTATTTGGATTCTCGTGATTTTAAAAAATCTAGATTCTAAAAATCCAAGACATAAGCTTAAACCTGTCGTGCGGTATGTGCTAAACAATGTTCAAATACTTAGAGAGTTACACAATCTATGAGTGTTTTTCTGTGTGTTTCTGAGAGTACTGGTTATAAAAGTGCCTATATATCAGTATGCTCCCTCCCTCCCTCCCTTCCACCCTCCCATCCTCCCATCCTTCTTTCAATTTCTTTTCTGTCATCTTAGGCTCATTTTTTCCCTTCCCTACAGTCCCCCTCCGTTTCTTTTGAGTCCTTTTATCATCTCAGGTTCGTTTTTCCTTGTGCTACTGCTTGAGACGTGAAGTAGATGAAGTTTTTGGCGTAATGTTACTCTGACTCAGCAGTCTGGTCGTATAGATTTTAACTCTTATATTATGAGATATGTATTGTGTATAACCTCTTAAAAGTCTCAAAACTTGTCCAATGAAAAACAAATCCTTTTTGTGCCTTGAGATGTAGTATATCTTTATGCTTAGTGCTTAGTTGCTTGTTGTAGAACATTGTAAAAGTGAAGCTTAATGTAACTTCTATCTACATGACTATTTCCTAGTGGAATACTTCAGGTAGGCATTTCAGTAGTTTCTTTTTTCCTTTTTCCTTTTCATGTCCGCAGTCCACTTCAAGAACTCGTAAAAGGGTTTGAGATAGAGAGTTTTGTTTAAGTTTCAATATCTTATAAAAAAAAAATTTGGGAAGTGAATCTAGAATCTATAGTCCAGGGTTAACTTTATATTTTTTGAACCCCCCCCCCCATGTTTAAACCCCAAGTACCTCTGTGTGAATGTTTAGACCTTCAATATTAGTTTTTTTTTTGTTCATTGAAAGAATAATATGGTTTGGATGTGAAAAACAATATGAATAGGCAATTGTATGATTAAAAGTAGTTTTCTTGGCTTGTGTAACTGTGGAGGAAGTTGTTTGAATGATGTTGTCTGGTGCCTTGTAACTGTGGAGTATATAATAAAGTCTTGCTCATTGACCCCAAGTACCTCTGTATATGCATTATGTGTACCCATATATGAGAAAATGAAAAACAAAATGCGAGTGCTAATACTTGTCAGAACGTCCTCCTTGCATATATTTGTCTAGTTTACACTTGATTAAATAGAAAATACGGTAAGTGAATTGTTTGAGCTTCCTAGCTCAAAAGTAAACTAGTGTACTATTAATTTATATAAATAAAGATGTACATCTCTCTAGTTTTCTTCCTTTTAGTATTATTTGTTTAATGCCAGATTGAAAGTCAATTCGGCAACATGCTCTAATCTGCACAAATTAAGGTGGCCTTCGGCGTATCAAAGAGGTAGTCATTTTCATTTTCACGTGCTCAAGTCCCGCTCAATTAGGTTTTCTGTATTTAATTTCTAATCATTTCATTCGTAACTAAGTTAAGCTTTGTTATTTTATATATATATTTTCAACGACATCCGCTACTATTAGTAGCAGACGTGAATTAATTTGGCCGTTGGTTTTTATATTGAACGATAGAGATGGTGTATGTCCATTTTTGATTTATAACAAATACATATCATTCCATTCCACTATATATATATATATATATATATATATATATATATATATATATATATATATATATATATAGTAAATGAGTAATGATAGGGTTCTCAAATTTTTAATAATCACGCGCACACAGATTGAAGTAGTGAAATGTAAATTGAAAAAACGTGAAGTTTAATTATGCAGGTGAGCTGGCTAATCAATGAGTTGAACTCTTGCATATTATTTGAACAAAGAAAGAAATTCCAAGGGACAATATCGAGATAATAGAAGATGTTAAATTAGCAGCCGAGTAATTTGAGGCGTGGCCAACTGAGATGTCTCTTCTTCTTCTTCTTCCCACTTTTGCATGTTTTTTCTTCCTCCCCATTTTCACCATTCTGTTGTTGCTGCTGCTTCTGCTTCTTCATCATAATATGATCACTTGGGTGCGTCAGCCTCTGCTGCTGCAGTGTATGTTGTTTTCTCTGTGCATGCATATATATTGATTAAACAAGTGGTTGATGCACTAGTTTTCTACCATTCATTCATTAATCTACTTGATTCCAACATAACATGTTAATTTTAAAAAGCTAAGAAAGATGTGGATTAATTTACCTGGAATTCAGACTCTGATTTACGTTCGGGAAAGGTGAAAGTAGGGTATGAAGTAAGTGGTAATTCGGTTTTGGATCCACCACAGCTAGAAGATGCATTAGTAGTATTAGTATTTGTCCACAGAGACGTAGTTTGTATGCTGCAACTGCTTGACGCTCTGCTACTAGATTCAATCTCTTGGGAAAGCTACAGTTGTATATTTCAAAACTAATTATAATTTGCAGCAGCAGGAAACTGAGGCATATAAATACTTACCTGAACAAGTCGATCTTCAAGAGACAAAATGCGATCCATTAGAGAGCCTTTGGAGTGAGCCTCCTGGGCTGCCACCTTCAGTGCCATGTCTTTCCTATCCTTTTTCCCCATTGAATTACTACTACATTTCCTCCATCTTGATAACTTCTCCTTTTTCTCTATATATGTTATCTACACAGTCAGAAACTCAAATGATTATAAGCATAAAAAAAATATTACAAATATTATATATGAAATTCGACGAGAACTCACGACAGAATCCAAGCGATCCACCCTAGAAAGAAGAGGCATGAAGGAATGAGACTGCAACTGCTGCTGATCTTCCATTTTGCAATTCTCAGTGACAGTTTTGTTGGGACGATTCAAAATAAGATGTGCCCCCCCCCCCCCCCCCCCCCACCCCCCCAATCCATATTTATAGTTTGAGACCTTTTCTTTTCAAAACGGTTATAAGTTTGCGCATTGAAGTTAGCATATGACGATACACACACTCGCACACCCTTTTGCTGCCGAGATTTTCCCATCTAAATCTGATGTTGACCAAACCATGTCACTAGAATCAATCACGTGGCTGTCCAATAATGAAAAAGTCCATTCTGATAGGTAAAAAATTAATTTAATTTCATATCCAGTTAGTCGGACAATTTTTTTTATTCACTCAGTCGACATAAATACGTCGTAACGCTAGTATAAAGATTAAATAATCGTCCAACACATAATATATATATATATCTCTCTCTCTCTCTCTCTCTCTCTCTCTCTATATATATATATATATATATATATATATATATATATATATATTCTTCCTTCATTGCCAATTGCCATTGCTGATCAATACGTATATGACTATTTTAAGGTAAGCTCTCCGTTTGTTCTCAATTGTTCAGTCGAGTGTTCAAATTGACTACCATAAGAAAGTGGAAACCAGAATAACCATATATAACTACAATTTATTATGATTTCCCAGATGAATTATCAGCCACAAAACATCAGGACGGATGAGGAAATACTATCGTGAGTAAGACTCGTACTGCAGTTTGTGCATTACGATGGCTCAAACTTTACCACTGCCCCCCCCCCCGGCCCAAGGGTTTTGAGCTTGAAAAACTAGTCTACTAAACTTTTAGGAAAACAGAGTTGCAATAACTTTTCTGGGTCCTGCTAAAACAGAATTCAGTAAGCGTCACAAAAAATATTGCCTCAAGAATCTAAATTTTGATGGTAAAAGGTTAGAAAATAAAATGCGATCCAATTATTGGCCAGTGTCGATGAAAATAATCATCCCAAGCTAGACCTTGTCACCTCATAAGCCAAGAAGCATGCTGCATTTGCAGGAACACTTCGGGCCATGGCAGGTCCAAAACCCTTGTACAGGCCTTTGACTCCCTCGGAAGCCAAGACCTTTCTGAAAGCATCAAGAGATCCAGAGAACTTTGGGTTTTTGAAATCGTCAACCTGAATTGCACTCTTCACCACATCAGTCGGGTAAACAAAAATCCACAAGGAACCTCCGGCCAAGCCTCCGGCTAACATCAGTGAACCTCTTCCTAATTTCGATGTGTCTTGCCCTCCTGCAAATAACTGCTTTAGGCCTTCATAGACGCCAAACATGGCAGCATTCCCTGGAATTTCACGTGCCATTGTGGGAACTAAGCCTCTAAACAAACCCCTCGCACCTGCTGATCGAAGAATGTGTTTTGCCACATCCATTGGCCCTCCATACTTCACTGCAACACCAGCTGAGTAAGCATCTGCCAGTGCACTCTGGGCTTGCAATCTGATTTCATAGAGAGACTTGATCAAGGTGTAGGTAAATATTGAAGGCTGTGGCAATTTCTCCATCAATGCAACAAAAATTTCAAAGAAATTTAAAGCTAAAAAGAGGGAAATGATAAGCATGTAAACTGAAATTCTGGAGGCAATCCAGATTGGTCATAAATTCTTGGTGGGGGCCAAACAATTTTCTGCAAGACTTCCATAGGGATGGAAACTTATTTTACAAATCACAGAAAATACTGACCTGCACTTGATCAATTCAGTTGGGCAGGCCGGAATGGAGACAGCAAGTCCAGCCGCAGCTCCACAAACAACCTGCTGGTCAACTGTAAGTGGAGAACCAGGTTGGGACCTCAGAAGTGCTTCCATTTGTCCCCTAGCTGTGAAGAGGACGGCATTTAAAGCTGCTACAGTCGTAAGTGGGGCACCCATACCCTTGAACAGACCTCCAGCTCCTTCTGCTGCTATTGTCTGTCTGACAGCATCCATTGCCCCGGAGAATTTAGGAGCCTGGCCAGGTAATGGAACTGGCTGGCTTTGGAGCTTGACTTTGATGGTATCGAAAGGGTGTCCACATATCAACTGTGATGCCCCACCTACAGTGCCAGCAATTAGGTCCTTAGCCACATCACCCATCTGCAAATATCAATACAAGAAAAACAGTTAGCTGTGGCTTGTAATATATAATGTCAAGTAGACAGATTATGACAGGTGGAATCAAAGTTTTAGTGTTGGGCTGTGGTAAAGAACAGCAACAATCAATCATACACATTTGAAGCAGAGAGCTTCAAGAAGAAGAATATTAAGCTGTCTCTTTTCTGATTTGAAATAAAATACAACAGACAATCAATAGGTCTACTAGGGGTAATACGACAGGGAGTCACCCATGAGAACAGCTTATGTTGAGCTACTCGAGTCTACCAGGGTTAAGAGAGGTCATTAGCTCTAGATAACTTGAATCTGAGCTTACTTTTGCTAGTATTGTAGCATAAAAACAAAGGGGGGAAAGTTGATGAAGAATCAAACAGATGCCATTGTTAAACTACAAAGAAAGAAAGGGAGCAATGGAAAAACAAAAAGGGTGGATTCTGTGTTGCAATGATAAGGATAAAGATTGAATTTAACGAGGTTGGTCAAACACTTCAGTTTAGTCGGTTCGTTGTTTTCTATACATATCTAACAGAGATTACCTAAAACTCGTGACTGATTATAAGATTAGGAAGCTTAAAAAAATGATAATCTTCATAAGCAAAGACATTGTACCACACATTATCAACTCGGAATTAACAGAAATCCCATACAGAGCAGAATAGAGTAGGCTTACACAAGCCATGTCCCATAGCATCAACATTTACACATGCATGTGTCATGTGTGGGTTGTTAATCCTCCCATTGCTATACTCTCTCTCTCTCTCTCTCTCTCTATATATATATATATATATATATATATATACACACACACACACAGAAGAAAGAACAAAACTTTTCGGCAAGCTTTTAATGCCAACCCAGTATTCTGTAAACTACTATAATAAGAACCAATTTATGTTTGCATAATGGCATATGGAGTCTTAAAGTTTCAACCCAACTAACCAAATGATTCAATTGACCACCAAAAAAACAACTAGACAGTGAAATCAATGTTCCATCACATCCATTATCCAAGAAGATAAAGATTTGCAAAGAGAGGGAACCAAACCTTGGAGAATCCGGGAGAGAGGGACAGTGTGAGCTCCGGAAAGTCTGGATGAAGGGAGTAAACTCCAATATTGTGTGCCCTGCCCTGTCAGCGAATGATATGCGCACTTTTTCCTTTCTTTTCTTCTTCTGGGGTCCTAAATTGACAAAACTTGGAAGAATACATTGAATTTGTAATTTTTCTTTTCTTTTCTTTTTTATTTCGATAAAAAACGACTTTTTCCACCACGTCTTGTTTTTTTCTTATTCTTTCCTTCTATAGTGCATCGGAGGAAAGAGAGAGTAAAGATGATGTATTTATAGATTTACTTTAATATATATTTTTGTAGAATAAAAAAAAATATTATTTTTGTCTCATAATAAGTGATTTTTTAGGTTTAATATTTTTTTTCAAAATAAGTGATGTGTTAGAATTTCAATATAATTTTTATACTACCTCCGTCCCATAATAAGTGTTTTTTTAGCTTAAATCACACAAACCAATACACAAGCTAAAATGACAAAAATATCCTTAATATACTTTCTTTGTTTTGTTTGAGACTTTTTTTATTGCCTTTTGGTCTCTCTTTCTCTTTATTCAACCTTTTAACTTCCCAATAAATATGCAATAAATATCATTGGTTGCATAAGGACACATGAAAAAATATTATAAAAATTGTATTGGAATTCTAACACATCACTTATTTTGAAAAAAAATATTAAGCCTAAAAAAGCACTTATTGTGGGACGGAGGTAGTAATATTTTTCTATATATGCCCTTATGCAACCAATGGTATTTATTGCGTATTTATTGGGAAGCTGAAAGGTTGAACAAAGAGAAAGAGAGACCAAAAGACAATAAAAAAAATCTAAAACAAAACAAAAAAAGTATATTAAGGGTATTTTTGCTATTTTAACTTATGTATTGGTACGTGTGATTTAAACTAAAAAAATACTTATTATGGGACAGAAATAATAATAAATAAAAATATTTTTGTTGAACAAAGCTAGGATTAAATTAAAGGGGAGCATGATCCCGCCAAGTAACTAGTACAACAAAGGATTCGATCTGATCCAAATTTTGACAAATTCGAATCAAGCTCGAACACAATTAGTCAAACTCAAACATATTCGTATAATATGATCGAACCAACACACATATACGAGTTTATATTGTTAGTTGTTCGTGAACATAGTCAAACATTTCGCGAATATTATAATCGCGGTCATCTAAACGTTCATGAATACAAACTCCATTACATACATTGAAGCAAAAATTAGACCAAAAATTTTAATCATCATTTATCCAAAATAAAAAATAATTACTTAGAAGAAGTTAGAAATTAACAATTATTTTGAAATTCTTTATTTACAAATAACAAAAATCTAATATTAATATCCAAAAAAGTCTTTCTAATCTTCAAGGCCCAACCACTTCAAAGTTATAGTCTTCTAACATGTTGCTGGCTACACATGGGTTATAATTTATTAAATTATTAGTGATGTAAATTGCAATAATTCAACAATCATTGTTAAAAAATTTATGAAAATATTAAAATATTTTAATTAAATTAGAGGTGAAGAGGTACACATTATTATTTATTAATTATTTAATACAAATGTTTACTTATAATCAATTATTTAAAAAAATAAAAAGATGAGTAATAAAAAAAGAAAATTACTACAAATTTAACAATTATTAATAAGACAAACTTTAGAATTTAATATGAAATAATCAACTATTTGTATTTATAATTTAAAGACATTAAACATGTAAGAAATAAAATTCAAACTCGAACGTCTCACGAACTACTCGTGAATCAATTAAACCGTATTGAACCTGAACTATTCGCGAGCTAAGTCGAACCGAATCACATGGTTTACGAACATATTCGATCAAACAATTGAATATGACATCATGTGTGAATGCGACTCAACAAATTAATTAAATCGAACCAAACTCAAACTGAACCAAACTTGTTCGCGAACTGTTCGATTTATTTGTAAGTCAACAAGTAACATGTTTTTATTTTTTAAAAATAATAATTTAAAAAAATTATATAGAATTCGTTATAGAGGAATCTTTCTTCCTTACACGTGGGGTGGATAGATAATCTCTTGATAAGAGAATTGAATTCCATTCTAGACAAGTGAAAATAAATGTAAAAGATTAATACAAAGTATATTACCATTTTTTGAAAAGCTAATATTTAGGAATGTATAGAATTAACTATTTGTTATCTATAAATTGGAATAGAAATAAATCTAATTCGACCATTAAAAAATAAAAAAAAGGCATTTCCGTTTATTAATTGTGACAATTATTTTGTACCACTAATAAACAAAAAATAGTGCATTTGACTTGACTATTGCCCACAGAATTAAATCGATGAAAAAGACCCATACATACCACTTATAGGAGCGTTATCTCCACCTGGGCAGACTATGATTGGTTTCCCAGATATTCAATCCTACGAATATACAAATCACCTAAGACGGCAACTAGGTCCCACTACCTCACACTATTTTAAATCCTATCCGTCCGATCCTTCTCTCCCCCAATAAAGAATGGGCAACTAAACAGCTGAAACGAACGGATGTTATTAATCCAAAGTCCCTCTCAAAACTCAAAGCCTCATCACACTATTTACCCAGCCCCGCTCAAGTGAAGAAGAAGATAGAGAAAAAATTCCGAGAAAAATCAATTCAACGGTTTTGGTTAAACCGGTAAATTCGACCGTTAGGAAATGGAGTTTCCGTTGATTTCGCGGGCTCCAAATCCGCCGTCGACATCGTTTTCATCTTGTAAAGTTGGATTTTGCGAGTTTCCGGTGAGTTTGATAAAGAAGAAGAGCAAGAAGAGCTTTGCCGCCAGTAAAGTAGGGGCCTTTAAGGTTGTGGCGGAACGGAGTAGCGAAGGAATGGACGGAGGAGAGAGAAAGAGTGTCGGAGGAGGGTACACGAGCTCGGCCGTGGAGATGACCACCTTCAACCAGAGCTATGGAGATGCTGAGTTCCCTGTTTGGGAGAAAATCGGAGCTGTTGTCAGACTCAGCTATGGAATCGGTGAGTTCACTTAATTTTCTGAATATTAACTAAATGAAAATGAAGTATTAGCACGCAAGTTGAACAATTGTCTATTGATTAGAGTATCTCCACCAAGTGGATTATATTTTATGAGATAGTCTTTCATTCCTTTTAACAGATAGAGTATTTTATCCGCTAGAGTATTTTATGGACTATAATATTAAAATATTATATTATATTTAATGAATTATAATTCATCAATTATTCTTTCATACTCTTATTAAAATATATTAAAAATTATAGTTGACTAAAATCAAATTTTTTAATATAATTTTTTTGTATCTACTGAAAAATCTTCTAGATTATATTTAGGTTCTGGTTGTTTATATCTGATTGTCTCTTAATGGACTGCCTCTTATTCGCTAAGAGGCATGATGCTGTTTGTTTTTTTTTTGTTACCTCTGAATGCCTCTTAATCGGTAAGACAGAAAATGAAATCTTAATAATTAAGTGGTTTCTCTTAATGAAATTTTTTTGATAATTTTTTATATATAAATATATTCAACAATATTATTCACTCATTTTTATTAAATTGAATATTTAAAATTATTAAATAAAAATTTACCTTTTAAAATAGTAAAATAGTGTCATTAAGAGACAACTTACTTTTTAGTTATCAAACAGTTTTTTAGATTCAGACCTCATAACCATTCAGATGATCTAATTTATTAAGACATTATAATTATTCAGATCTTAATCGCCAGATTTATCAAACACAACCTTAGTCTGGCTGTTAGAGAGAGATCATCAGTCCTAAACTATATTTAGTCTATGATTGATAGATGATTGATGGAGCTACGGCATGCTGGAGTCACCTTAGAGGTAGGTTGACAAAAAAGTGTTACGACTTAGTTTTGGTTTTTAAAATTTAGTTATGGAACCAAAATTACATCAATTATTTTTAATATGAATTATGTGATATAAAATTATATAATTATGAACGAAATATAAGTTAACTCATCTTTTAAATTTCAATTTGATCATTAATTATTATGATTTAATTAAATAAATTATTTATGATATTTAATTTTTATATTTGTTTACTTTCTATTTATAATATTTTATATATAAATTTTTTTTATACACTTTCTCTAAAATTTCTCGACCTCAATTCTTTTATATACTTTTTTTTCTTATCTCTAAATTTTATAATCTCTCTCAAATTTATGAACTTACGAAGCATTGAATTTCCAAACCGAGAATAATGGAGATTCAAAATTGATTTAGATTCAAAATTCATTATTTTTTGCGCCTGTAATGGAGATGAGCTGGGTGTGAACGTGGAGTTGAAAGGTCACTATCATTTACTAAAAAATAACTCTATACTGACGGGTAAATTGAACAGGATCGGAAGAACAAAAACAATTTGTTCCGGCGAATAAATGAATTGTAAGAGTACTGTCTAATTGTTGGCTGAAACAAATTTTCTTTTGTTCTTTTGATCCAATTATCCTATTCAATTTACTTGTCCGAAAATGTTCTTTAGTAAAAGTTACTCTCTCTCTCTCTCTATATATATATATGTATATCAATGTCGTTATATAATTTATTTTCTTCCTCTCTACACCATTCCACCTCATATCTGACCATTACATGAGGATCTATAACATGGCTAACACGACTTCACGATTAAACATCTCCACCATCGAAGATCCGTAATCCCACCCATCACCCCTATAAATCTGCATCACACCATAACGCAAGTGAGTGAGTGTGTAAATCTCCATTGGTGGTGAGTGAGTGAGTGAGTGAGTGTGTAATTTTAATTTTAAAATTACTTGGTGTTAAAATAAGAGGACATGTGTCAACATTAAATGGGGAACACAAGGAGACAGAGAAAATGGGGATAGAAGATCTGCTCTGAGTGAGGGAGGGAGGCGGAGAGATTGAGCGATTTAGATTATGAATGAAAATAATTTCACTGGTTTAGGCATAAATTTCTTTTTAGAAATATAGGTCCAACCTTTATCCAACTTAAATAAATAAAAACACTTAACCAACTCAACTCAATTGATTCCAATTAATATAGATTGATCCAATATTTAACTAACTAGATTGCTAGAGGTTAAGCTATATATAACAGAGAGACAATCTCTAGTATTTGTTAATTACGCCAAGCTGTCTATCTAATGTATTTATATATAATAGGTAACTATGGTTAGTTAAGTCTAACCATAGTTCTAACTGAATACAACTGTCCTAATGACTACTCTCATGATCTCATGACACGTGTTATACGTACTAATCCCAATGTATCAAGTCCATGCTGGCAATCTGTTTAAGTCCTTGTGCTGGAGCTGTGTATGCCTTGGTTGTAGGTGCACATGCTCATGTTGTTGCATCTAGTGGTGCTGTGAAAGTGTGTTGACCTCCAATATTGAAAAACAAAGACAATTAAATAACTTATTAGGAGTATCATATTTTCTTTAATAAATTGTTGAGTAAAATGAAATTTTGTTTTATAATTAGATATGAATACATTAAATTTCAATTCTGGGAACAGAGTGCTCTGTTTCATTCTTGGTTGAACAACCATTTTGAATTGAATATAATTTGATTGGATGTTTAAACTTTTTAGTAAAGGAATTTGTAAAGTTAACGTATTTTTTCAATTTTTTTTATTCTTTTTTACACACACACATATATATATATATATATATATAGAGAGAGAGAGAGAGAAAGAAGAGGAAGTGAACTTCTCTATACAATGAATCTAGGAAATGGTCATTAGAAGTAGAAGACTAAAGAGAATAATTATTTTCTGGTGAAGATGTGGAATTAAATAAATTTAGCTGCTGTTATGAAATAATTATGATCTATGGTTGGTTAATCTTGCACTATTATAAGAACACAAGCATTTATTTACATGGTTCAGCAAGTAGTTGCCTATGTCTATGCAAATCAAATCTCCATACAAGCCCCTCACTGCATCTCTTGTTGTGTTACTTTGTTCGGCTTACACTTGCAAGTAATTTGCGCTTTTTGTCATTGCTAAAATACACAATCCATAGATATGACAGAAAAATCAACCTAGCAGCTGCATACACATTAAAAGACAGCACTTTCCTTCATAAATTTCCTTTAACTTTACCATTCATAAACAACACACCAATATTTTAATTTTCTTAACAGAATTTCCAGTATGGATGCTCATGCACCACTACCTTTTCCCTGCTTAAATCCCCCACAAGCTGGTCATATTGTATAGCATCATTTTATATGGTCTATTCACCTTCGTACCCATTCCAGTTAAATATTTAAATTTGCATTTTTGTCAATGCAACTCAAGCTCAGCTTTTTAGTAGGTATGTAACGGAAGAAAGCTTATGGACGATTTTTTTCATGTATAAACAGATTTTCTCTTTAAATTCCTACTATTTTTGTTATTAATCAAATGAGGAACCATCATTTAGTTTACACAACAGCATGAGTGATAGTCTGAAATTGAATTTAGTAGAAATGATTTGTTTACTGGTGAAATAGTAATAACTTACTGTGAAATGCTGGTTCCCCCCCCCCCCCCCCCCCAACCCCCAACCCCCAACCCCCAATCCCCAATCCCCATTTATAGTTTTTGTATAGAAGTGCAAAAGCAGCAAAACAGTTTCCGCTATTAGCGAAGATAACATCATGTGTTTTAAATATTTGATTGAGCTTTCGTTCTATTTTGGAAAATCAGGCATATATGGCGCAATGGCTTTGGCAGGAAGGTTGATCTGCACCATTACAGGAACTGACTGTACGGGAGGTTTCAACCCATCATTAGATGCCATTGTAGAAGGACTGGGATATGCATCTCCTCCCATTATGGCCCTTCTCTTTATACTAGATGTAGGTTAAAGTTGAATTATGTTTTGTACGTAAATATGTTCTCTTATATCATCCGTGTTTCCTTTTGGTGTATATATTGCATCACCTTTTGAAAGTTTTGAGGGAAAAAATATTAAATTTTAATTTGATGAATGAGATTTTTGTATTTATATAAGACTTTCTTACACCATTTTAATTTATTTATTTTTATATATTACTTTAATATAATATTTCCTTAAAGCAAGTCGCCATGGTTGCAGGATGAAGTTGTGAAGGTATCGCCCCATGCTCGCGCCATCAGGGATGTAGAGGATGAGGAGCTTCGAAGCTTTTTTTATGGAATGTCACCATGGCAGGTGTTACACATACGCTAAATAAGTATTAAGTATACTCTTTCTACATGATCTGCATCATCAATAGTTATAATATGAAGAAGTCTATTCTAGACACAAAAAAAGAAGGAAGAGTTGATATTTTTTGGTACAATCATCCAGTTTATACTCATTGTTGCCGCAAGCTCTGTTGGAGAAGAGCTTTTTTATCGGGCTGCTGTTCAGGTTAGCTTCCTAAACTGTTCTTACTCCTCATTGTTAAGATAAAAGATCCAACTGAATAAGTGAATAAATGATAAATAATGAAATGAGGATTTGGATCTGACCATATCCAGTCTAATTAAATTCCATTCATTTCGCTCGTCACTTGTGTTTGTAGCCTCATGAACTGTTATATGGGGGCTGAGTTGTTGTCTTTTATTTCACACTTGGTATTTTTTTCCTCTTTTAGATTTTAATTCTCACGTTATATATCTACAAAGATCTTAAGCACTTGAATGAATTATAGAGTACTCATGAGAATCAGTTTTGGTGGTAATGTACTCATCCTTTCACAACTTGGTAGGGAGCATTGGCCGACATATTTCTAAGGGGCACAGATTTGGTGACTGATGCTCGTGGAATGGCTTCATTGGTATAAAACCCTTCTTTTCTCTTGTAGTTGCATCCTTTTGCTGATTGAGTACTGCTTCGTTCCTTTTAAACGTAGAGTGGTGTGCTGCCTCCGTTCGTCCCATTTGCTCAAGCATTCGCAGCTGTGTGTACAGCTGCTCTTACCGGTTCCCTTTATTACATGGCTGCCTCTCCAAAAGGTTTTCTTCCGTCACAATTGTCTTTTGCATGATGTTCCACTGTGATCACCTTGCCTGTAGGTACCTGAAATATGTGTAATTTTCTTTTTCTTCCTTCAGATCCTACGTATGTTGTAGCACCAGTGTTACAATCTCGTTCTGGGCGTCAAGATCTGAAGAAGCTCTTTACAGGTATTACAAATTTCTTACAACTAGTTCTTGCAGTTGGATTTGGATCTTTTCCTGCTCGATAAATCTCCAATATAAATATATATAAAGATATAAAATCTCCAATATTACACATGCAGCTCATGATGTTTTACCTCGATATGAACAATTTTTCTAATGCACTCTCTCCGTTCCAAAATTAGAGATATATATATTTGTAAAAGGACCACTTTTAAGAATAATTTTATGTTCTCAAATATAACCTTAGTATTAGCTAGGAATTCAGGTGTAGTGTTTGGATATTGAAAATGATAGTAAAAAAGTAATGACAAATTAGACAATTTATATATAGTCCCAACATAAAAATGTATATTTAATTTTGGAAGAGAGGGAGTGATTAGCTATTATGATTAACGTTTTGCAGCTTGGTACGAGAGGAGGCAAATGAAAAAGATATACTCGCCCTTGTTGGAAGGACTCCTAGCCCTTTACCTTGGATTTGAATGGATCCAGGTGAGTTGAGATTTTTTTTTCAGAAATATGTAGTTGTTTGGTTGATAATCTATAATTATCAGATAGTGATATTAGGGAGATGATACTGTTGATTAATGTATTAATTTTTCTACTGATGATTCAAATATGACAGACAAATAATATTTTTGCGCCCATTATCACACATGGGATATACTCTGCTGTGATACTCGGTCACGGCCTCTGGAAGATTCATGATCACAGAAAAAGACTACGACAGAGAATTCAGCAAGTTAAACTAGAAGGAAGGAAAGGAAAGTAAATTCTGAAGATGGAGAAACCATGTGTATGTATGTATGTATATATTTTTTGATAAATAGGAATTGAACTTGGTATATTACTCCTACATTACAGGCTTAACATTAACAATAAATGCTGTTGTACCATAGTAGTTGTGCAATGTATAGCTCAAACATGTAAATGGACTGTGATGGTCTTGTTCCCGAGAAACATTCTGGACCAATAATTTTTGCTTCTGTTACTTCACATATATACTACTCCCTCTGTTGCTAAAAGATTGTCGTTTAAGGTTAATGCACACAGATTAAGGAATGTAATTAATATCTAGCGAAAATGCTATAGTACCCTTATTAATTGTCTCAACCAATTATTCATTTCCCAATGTTTTTTATTCAATTCAACCAATTACTATTTGGATTATAGCATTGAATTGAATAAGAATTATTGGAAAGGGAAGAAAGCTTTAAATAAGGGTAAAGTAGGAAAAAAAATAGTTAATGTGTATTGATAAACTCAAAATAACAATTTTTTTGGAACAAAAATTACTTCTTAAAACGACAATCTTTTAGGAACGGAGGGAGTACTACAGTTGGGTTGGACACTTGTGCTTGTGTCTTTATACCAATTTCACCTCTCATTTCCCTTCATTTTGTCAACTTTGAGAATTTTTGACAAGTATATATTTATTCACTCGTTTTAAAATTAGAAATACATTTGTAAATGGTACTATTTTTAAGGACGTATTTTTTTTTTACAAACTTATCTCAATAATGATTACATTTTAGAAACTTTAAGTCTCATAATCTAAAGATAGAAATATATTTGAAATTTTAGTATAGACAAAAAAGAAAAGTGTATTTCTATTTTATGAATGGAGCTAGGGAGTTCAAAACATATTATGTTTGTGCTATGGGAATGATTCTTTTACAAATTAAGGAAAGTAGATCATAAAGAAAGCTCTTTTTGGTTATACCATGTCATCTAAATTTAGGCGCTACTCATTCTTTGCATAGTATGTAGCCATCAATTAAGCCTGCATAGAATTAGAAGGTTTCAATTTAATCATCTTGATTCTTCATCACTATATCTTCCAAGTCTCTCTCTCTCTCTCTCTCTCTCTCTCTCTCTCTATATATATATATATATATATATATATATAATAATTATGGTTGGTTTTGGGTTATACAAAAATGGTTATGAGTCAATTGAAAACCAAAACCATATAACCCACTTAAAATAGGATTTAAATGATTTCAACCCATATAGTTATAGGTTGAAACTAGTTAACCATTTTTCATGTATCCATACATTTGAACTGTGAATTGGAGGGACGTCCTCACTCTGTCCAAACTCCAAAATGGCAAGCATGCATGTTTGCAAATGATAATTAAATTTATTTTCATAAACTTCTAAAATCTAATTACTCCCTCCCAGTTTCAAAAAATAAATAAATTTATTTTTGTATTGACTAATTTAGAATAATAATAATGAATTAATTATATAAATCGCGTAGTTCAAAATGGCGTATCTCATCTTCAACAGATTTGATATATATGGTGATAGTAATACACTTGATTTTCTTGTGTCTAAATTTTTTGTACACTTGCTTGTTTTAAAAAATTAATTTAGAATACTTACATTTTTTATCAATATAACTGTTAACGCCTGATTTTGTACGTCCGACGAAATCACCCAAAAAGACGGGCCAAAACAGCGTCAACGGTTTGATTGTATCGTTGTGAAATCAAACCCACGAAAATACACAACATAAATAAAAGAATATAAAGCATGAACACAAGAATTACGTGGAAACTCAATTGGGAAAAAACCACGGAGAGAGAGAGTAATCCACTATAATAATATTGGGAGTACAAGTTGTGTATTTGTGTTGTATCTCTTGTGCTCCTTATGTGTTTCATCATGTCTTCAACCCTTGCTTGTAGCCGTATATATAGAAGTCACCTCCACTCGAATCCAACTAAGAGAAGGACTCCTTATCCCTCCAAATAATAAGGAAACACAATCCTATTTTAATAAGGACTCTCTTACTGTCACAATAAATACATATGGGTCGGACCATTAAATAGATTGGGCTGCACCATGGCCAGACCCAAATAATCATATTCCAACATTGCCCCCTAGTCTTTTATTTATAAGAAACTTATAAATAAGAGAGTACAAAAAGTCTCCTCGGGATTTTTATCCTCGGGATTTTTATCCTCGGGATTTTTATCCTCGAGATTTTTATCCTCGGGATTTTTATCCTCGGGATTTTTATCCTCGGGATTTTTATCCTCGGGATTTTTATCCTCGGGATTTTTATCGCCGTAAGATTTTTATCGCTGTAGGAAAAATAATCGCCGTAGGATTTTAATCGCCGTAGAGATTTTTATCGCCGTAAAATTTTATCGCCGTAGGAAAAATAATCGCCGTAGGATTTTAATCGCCGTAGAGATTTTATCCTCGGGATTTTATCACCGTAGGAATTTTATCCTTTCGGTTCGAGTGTCAAATCCCTGCCGAAGTCCTGCCTTGTATGCTAGATTCAACTAGACTCTGCTTTTCAGTTGTAGTTGTTGGAAACCCATCTGCTTCATTTTCCTGAAGCTGAAGCTTGATGGCCCCTTTGAATTTGCCATTGGCCGAGCACAAATAGTTCATGTAATCCGTCAGCGAAGGTCTTTGACTCTTTCACTTTTGTTTCTTCCCAATCGCTCCATGTGCGGCCAATCGCACTGCCATCTCCTCAGATGCTTCATCTTGTTATCGTCTTCCAACTGTGTCAGTCTGTACAATAACTGGACAAAAATATTCTGGAGATTTTCAGTCCGCATAAACAATTTATAGCATATTGATGTTCTCAACAACTAGAATCGTTTGAAAATAATATTGTATAAAAAGCGTTCATGCTTCGACAGGCAAAACCCAAGCAGCACATATTAGATCACATGCAAGTGGACTTCAATTTTAACGCCATATAGCAAAAAAGAGGTTGTTCACGTTTTAACGTCAAATCATATTGGAGTATTAAAATGGTACTTTCCACTTTGTAGTTGTACTAATTACATAGTATCTATCATTGTACAAATATGCAAAGTACATCGATTTGAGAGAGAAAAAAGATTCTTCTCATTCTGAGTGAATTATGTAAACAGACGGATAAAGTATTAACAATATATTGAATATATATATATTATTAAATTGATAAAATAAAGAGTAACTTAGCTTCATATGTAAGCTCTCTTTCTTGATGGATTGATGATTTTAATTTGACACTAGAACAAGTGTCTTCGTTCCTACAGACGGCGCCAATGTTAACGCCTGATTTTGTACGCCCGACGAAATCACCCAAAAAGACGGACCAAAACAGCGTCAACGGTTTGATTGTATCGTTGTGAAATCAAACCCACGAAAATACACAACATAAATAAAAGAATATAAAGCATGAACACAAGAATTACGTGGAAACCCAATTGGGAAAAAACCACAGAGAGAGAGAGTAATCCACTATAATAATATTGGGAGTACAAGTTGTGTATTTGTGTTGTATCTCTTGTGCCCCTTATGTGTTTCATCATGTCTTCAACCCTTGCTTGTAGCCGTATATATAGAAGTCACCTCCACTCGAATCCAACTAGGAGAAGGACTCCTTATCCCTCCAAATAATAAGGAAACACAATCCTATTTTAATAAGGACTCTCTTACTGTCACAATAAATACATATGGGTCGGACCATTAAATAGATTGGGCTGCACCATGGCCAGACCCAAATAATCATATCCCAACAATAACTATGAATATTAAAGTCTATCTTAAAATTACTACTATCTCCGTTCCAAAATTAAAGATACTTTTTGACTTTTAAGTTTTAGCGAATTGACTTCAAAAAATTAAAATGTATTTCTAATTTTGGAACGATAGGAGTTTTAGTTAACATATATAAATACTTAAGTGAACAAGAAAACTCGAAGCAGGATAAAACCAAAAGAAAATTTTATTTTTTTTAATAAAAATGTGATGTGCTAAATTTAAAAATATTGTGCCATTATATCATCAATAAAAATAAAAATTTTGTTTTGAAATAAAATTAAGCAATAAAACACTTTTTGTGGAACAGATTGAGTTTTCTGGGTTTTGATTAAAATTTAATGCCTTGGTGTAAAATTATAAATTCCAAATGCAATAAAATTTGAAAAGTTAACTAATTTTAATTTTAAAACCAAGTTGAAACTAAAAAGTTTAACATTGCCTAATTTAAATAAAATTGTAAAAGTTAATTAAATCTTAAACTAATTTCTTGCGTTGGTGTATTCAATTAAACAAAATGACATTATTTTTGTATGATAACTCACATAATTATATGCTGTGTCTCTCAACTACCTTTTTGCCTAATTTAAATAAATTAAAATAATTGAAGTACTTGGTGATGAAAACGGTTTTAAATAAGCCAAGATAAATGTGACTTTTAAATGAAAAATATGACTCTTTTTGTGATTTTTTTTGAACAAATGAGAGTATTTTGTGAAAGAGAGGAATTAAGTTAATATTTCTAGTAAGTTTATGTAAGATAACACTTTACTTTTAGTTATATTATCAAGAAATTGACATTCATATATAGGAGATGTTATATTTTATTCTTAATTTAATTATCTTATACTATTCCTCAATATGTATAAAAAAAACTTTTACTTTGGTAAAAGTGAGAAAACTATGGCAAATAAATGAATCGAACACACCACAAGGGGCCGGGGTGCTTCCAATTATTAGAAAATATAGGGTTCATCTCCATCTTCATTCAGTCAGAATGCATTATTGTTAATATATTCTAATAATTAATTCGTATAAGTACAGTTAAGTTGATGTAGGTTTTTCATTTTCTTCACGAAGCTTTGTATAATTACCTGTTAATTGTTATTTGAGTCAATATGAAACAAAACTATTATAGACTAATATGAGTCAAAACTAGTTTCAACCCATTATTTATAATTCATAATATAGGTCTAAAACTGAACCAAACTATGACATAAAAATTGGTTAACTAACTCAATAAGAATCAAGTGGTTTTAGTTAACAAGATGGTTCTTAATCTAAATTGTCAGGTCTAGTTATAATAAACACCTATAGGTTCTGTCCCAATTCTCCTTTTGTCTTAACTTCAATTAAAATTTCTATTTTATCCTTACAATGTCATATTTTTTCTTCCTCTTTTACCATGTAATTTACATGGCTATAGGATGTTAACTGACATTTAGATCTTGCATTGTCCATGAAACCCTCGATAACATCGTACTGTTATTGAACAATTTAACTATTACTCCTACCATGTTTTGTTAAGGATGAGTAGTGTAGTGTTGCGGATGGCCTAAAAGTTGTCTTATTGTTAATTCAAAATTATTAACTTTTTCCTTTCGTGACATGTGTTGCCCTAATTAAATTGTTCCGTGACATAGTTTTATGAAAGTTTCTGTCTTTTTTAAAAGAGAATTAATATTTTTATAAATAAATTTAATAATTTTACAAACTCTTTTCCATATTAATAATAAATAAGGTTTACTTAGATAATTTATTTTATTGATAAAATTATTAAATTTATTTGTAAAAATATTCACCAACTTTTTAAATCCCACCACCATATCTTATTAGTAGGATGCAATATCCCGTAACCCGCTAAATTCTGTAACCATTATTTGATATATGAATCAGAATTCATATATATATATATATATATATATAAAAGAGAGTGAAATGTGATTGTAGTATAGAAGTGATTGATGTTTCTTGGAAGAGACAAAGAGCAGAGCATTAGTAGAGAGAAGAGATGAGGATAAGAAAAGAGGAGAGACAAGGGGCATGCAGGGCAATGATTAATTAAATACTCTACTGCAAAGGGAAAGGGTGAGACTCGAGAGTAGTGCATGGGTAACCGAGCCCATGCACTGAAGAGGACTAACCTCAAAACCACTTCACACACGCATTGTTTTACACGACCCTACATGCACCAGTCAGGCCCCTCTAGATATCATCGGTCTCTCTCTCTCTCTCTCTCTAAATATATAACTCGATCCATCATTTAATTTAATTTAATTTCTGCCTGCAGGCAGCATATATTTAAAAGCAACTTTTTACTATCCGAATCTTGGTCGATTTATTTTTCTCTGCCTAAATCTCTCTTTATAGTAGTAGCTACTATATCTTAGTTACAGAGAGAGAGAGAGAGAGAGAGAGAGAGTTTTTACTTTTGAGAATCTTTGTCTATATGAGATTTCTGTCAGCCAAAAGCTAGCATTATATATCATCATGCATGTCTGATCACCACTAGCTAGTTATATATATATATATATGTATAGGTCGTGTTCTTTTGTTTGTTTTTAGCCTTTTTTAGGGTTACTTATTGTTGGGAGCCTCTTTTAAAACTTGTTATAGTGCTCAACCCTGTATATAAATTTCTTAAATATATATATATATATATAATTCACCATATATAGTTCTAGCAAGTACGTGTCCCGTTGTCTTGATAAAAATCTATGACTTTATTATTGAGTTTGGAGAGACCACTGAACGACTTAATACATATGTTCAAACACAATTTGACACTTAAATTGATAGGTCTTGAGCTCATTTTTATATGTTAAACGTGTAACTTCACACTAAATATTGAAGTGAGACTTTGTCAGTTCACGTGTTACTTAATTAACACTATCTTTTGGAGTATAAAATATTATTGTTCTTTTATTACTACAACTTTTTCTCTTTTGTAGCCTCCATTAATGCAGAGAGATCTAGCTACAAACTATAAATGAAATGCATGGTACGTGGACACTGAATTCATGACATACATATATATAGTAGTGTTACTGTTATGTGATCAAGTGATGATATATATATATATATATATATATACATATATATATATCATCTCATTCAAGAAAAAGAGAGTGGGGAGAGGTCTAATAAGAGGAAGAGGGGACCAAATTAAGAAAGCATTGTGTTCTGCAACAAGTACTTGAAATTATGCAGACCTATTGTGGTTTCTTAGCTGTCCTCCAGATCTGTCTGCCTAGCATTACAAATTTTGATCCATTGGTGGTCCACCAAAACGGTAAACTTTAGGTCATAACTATATATATATATATATATATATTTATTTATTTATATATATATGTGTGTGTTTTACAACTAAAAGTACGTAAGCGTACTTGATCAAATTAATTCAAAACAACTAAATGTGAGTCCTCCTAGTATTACTTTGTATAATTTTGTGATAATTGAATAACATATTCTTCTCAGTTTTTATTTTTCCTTTTTCAAACATAAGGTACGTACGTATAATTTAGAACTTGTGTACTAATTATATATTCTATGAGATGAAAATATGCTAATAATATATACCACAATGTCAATATAGTTTCTCAATTAAAGAGTTCCACAACCTTTTTCCAACCCCAGATTAAAAAGAAATTGAAAAAAAAACAAGCATTTTCACAGTCTATATATCCTTTCTAATTAAGAAGAAGTGAGATGCATATATACGACTGAGATGGTGTATATAAAATTAAGGGCCAAAAAGTAAAAATAAAAAATAAAAAATTGAGAGCAACAAGACTGGCTGGAGCATCATGATAGCTATTTAATGTTTGGTTTATTTAACAAGGGGATCTCAGTTATAGAGGAGTCTTCTCCTTCTCTACCTCTCAAATTCTTCTATGTGGCCTTTTCTGACACTTGGAATCCCTTCTTTACTATTCTTTAATTTTTTCTTTCTTATTCTTCTTCTTCTTCTTCTAGTTTTTGTATTTAGAGTATTATTTGAGGACCCCTTCTTAACAATCCTATTAATTGGTGTACAGAAGTAAACCCTGCAACTACAAAGTCCCCTTCTTTTCTTTTAGTTTTTTTAGGGGAAAAAAAGAAGTTGAATCAAAAACCATGTCTACAAGTACTCTTGCTTCGAGGCAACGCCTAGTTTTTCCGATACTTAATTCTTGGCTAAACCTTGTCCAAATTTGAAGTTAATTAGGAACAGAGCCGTTTCTGAGTACGAGGAGGAGGTTCGACCGTCCTGACCCCGATTAAAGGGCCCAATTTTGAACATTTGATTGAAGATTTTGATTTTAGGAATACTAGAAGAAGCATCTTCCAATAAATGTATTCTCATATATTTTGTTGTAGTCGAACTATTATGTTTTAATCTCCGAAAATATATTTTTTTGGATACAATTTGTACTTTTTATTTATTTATTTTTACCTTTATTTTTGGGTGAAAACAAAGTTACGAAGAGATTCTCGTTTTCATTTGTTGCCTTGGTCACCAAACTCTCAGAAAAACTCTCAGAAACGGCTCTGATTAGAAAGGTCTAGCTTCGGATCCAGGCTAATATTTTGGTTTTAAGATCTAAAATATTAGTTCTTCTTAATTAAGCATGCAAGAAATACATATAATTTACCATTATTTTATTATTTTAGTTGGTAATGAGTTTAATTTAATACGCTAATATAATATAATCGTACGTAAAGCAGACTCCAAACGGATATAATTTGGATTACGCTTTGATCAAGACAATCTCATATTGTTCATGAATTGAAGTTTTAAAAACTTGAAGAAAGACAACAATTTCTTATTGAATCATTTTTGAATCACAATTGTTAATTTGGCTAAAAAAGCTAGGACAAAAAATTGTTCTAGATTTCTATTTAATGCATGTTTAGTTTTACTAAAAAAAAAAAATATTGGAGAAGTGAGAGATGGCATACTTGTAGTCGTGGGAACAACAATAAAGTGTAAATGCGCTTGGTATATATATATATATATATATATATATATATATGAGTTGCATCCACAGTAACTGATTGTTGGGAGCAACCATTTTATATGGAGTTTGAGAATCATTATTATAATGGGGCCCACTGTACTTGGGGGATAAATTGAGTCAAAAGCTCTTACAAAGAGTAGGATAAAATAATTGCTCCCAGCAATCGGTTACTGTGAATGCAATCCATATATATATATATATATATATATATATATATATATATATATATATGATGCAGTACTAATTAATGCATGTTTAGTTTTACTAAAAAAAGAAAATATTGGAGAAGTGAGAGATGGCATACTTGTAGTTGTGGAGAACAATAATAAAGTGTAAATGCCCTTGGTCTCTCTCTCTCTCTCTCTCTCTCTATATATATATATATATATATATATGATGCATGTACGTACGTACTAATTAAGTAGATAGACAATGATCCCCACGGAAATGTATGCCCAGGCTTTATTTTTACTCTGAAATCTGTACTAGAAAATGACACTGCACTGCAAATTAGCTTTAACTAGTTTCTAACTCCAAACCCTAGCTGGCTAATCTCTCTCTGTCTCTCCTTAATTAGTCTTATTAAACTTAATTCATCATCCCTATGATTACTTTCTTTGAATTTACAAAGCTGCTATAATTTCTTTGGCCTTGATTTTATCAGCCACTGAATTAACAGCTTAATTCAATCACACCCCAATTAAATAATCAAACCTTACTACTATACCAAATCAATAAAATTCTCACACTCACTCCACTCTATCAAACTAGCTAGAAATTAACCACACAAACACAGTACACTATATTTATATTTGTCTTATTTGCCCCTCCGGTCCTGGTGTTTTACGACGGCGATGACCCGCGTCCCAACCGGAGCTCCAGATCAAGCTCTTCTTTAATAGGGCCGGAATTAGGGCTATCTTCATTAATAATATTATCGTTATTTGTTGACCCCGAACGTTCGTTGTTGCTAGAGTGACATAGGGAGGAATTATTGATGCTATGAGGTGTCCCTACCGGAAAATTTATCGACGGAGGACATGAATTATGTGGCATTAGAATAGGTGTAGTGGGATAGGGTGATTCCATACAATATTGATTCATTGTTGTAGGAGAAAATAGGCCGCCATTAGGGTAGACGAGGCATAATCCACCGTTTGCAACAAGTTCTTGATGATGAGTTGGATTCATTATAAGAGTAGCAGGGGAGGCTGAGGTGGTTGAGCCGGGCAGCGGCGGCGTTTGGTGGAGCCGTGCTCGGTCACGGCGGTGCACGTTCATATGACCGCCCAGGGCTTGGGCGGACCGGAATTCCCGTCTACAAAAGGTACAAGTGTATGAGCGTGGGGGCCAAGTGGTGCCCATAGCATTGTTAGTGTCTTCTTCAAAGGCTCGAACCTCCCAGGAGTCGTCGGCTTCTTGATCAGCCGCGGCTTGGTGCTTAGGGTTCCACATCCACGTGCCGGCGGTGGGGTTTGGTAGTTGATTTTGTTGAGATTGTGATAATTTTTGGAGCTGGGTTAAGGAGAGAAGACCAAGCTCAGCAGCCATGGTACTAGCTATCAGTACATTTATGGTGATAGAAAGGATAGATGGAAATTTTGTGGGTTAAATAGGGGGATGGGTTTAGTAGGGGAAATGGAGACAAATTAATATAACCCTAGCTAGCACCGGGGATATCAACATCCTGTTTTTGAAGCAAGCATTTGGATTTTTACTTGGAGAGAGATCGGTGACAATGAAGTAAGGACATACATTACCACTTGTGCAACTTATTTACTTATCTAGCGTGTACTATATATATAGAATAATAACCATACATCTTCATTCACTACCTTGGCTACAACGCCCTTATATATATATATATCCCAATTTGAATAATGCATGCCATCTTAATTTCCCTTTATTTAAGCACTTTGCAATTGTTCAATAAGATCTCCTTAAACCATGCCTCATGACACTCAAATTGAAAAATGGATAACAAATAATTATTGATTTTGGATTATTAAATAAAAGTGAAATTGTTAATGCAATTCCAGCAATGGCGCGATAATTAATATATGCTAATGGAAGTTTTATGGCTTTAGGGTTTGGCATTTGCCCTTGTCATGGAATGTAACCTTTCATTCTATATATTTAGATGTGACTAGTTCAATTAATTTATTAGTGACTATAGTGGCTGCAAAACAAGGACAAAAAACATATTGTCAATTAAGATATAATAATTTCATATTTTCCCCCTTGGTGTTGCCATTTCGCAGGTATATATGTTCCAGTTACCATCACTTAATTCTTTCTTGCTAGCTCCTATTCTTAATTAAATAATATTGTCCCTGTTGAGCAAGAGGAAACACGAATTATTATATGTATATATATCTATGGACAGTTTTCTGTTTTTTCCTTTTTGAAAAGTAATACAATAGACAGATTACGCACCCCGATTGGAACTTAGTAGATTTTTGAAGAGAATTACCGCAAGTGTAATTTAATTTCGAATTTCCTCCAGAAACTTTCAGAATCCCCAAAACCAATTCAAAATTCATATACATATTCTAGTATATGTATATACACAGTGAAGGTACCAAACATATAGGTTAAACTTGTCATAATTAATTTGATAGTACTGGAAATTTTCTTTTTGATCAGTTTTTAATTGAAATAAAAAAAAACCCATTATTACTAGATTTCTCTGATAGATATACGTTTGTTCTTTGTTTGTTGCGTGTCCAGACTGAGTTTTTAAACTAATTTTTAAGGGTTGATGACAAGATTTTCTTAATATATAATTAATGAGAAACTGTTAAATCAAATTTCTGCGTATGTCAAACGTAGTTCCCCACCAGGATAGATGTACGTGGACTGTCAAGAACAACATAATTCTTGACGCCATGCTCATGAATTCCTTCTTTTGTTACTTTCTTCATGTCACGTCTGCAAAATTCTCTAGAAGAAAGTGTTAGTTTCTCCGTTATATGTAGCTTACTAAAAGAATTTTAGACCACTAAATTGCAAGAATGTTCATACATGTTAATTATAACAATGATCATAACATGTATTTGTTACTGATCAAAAATAAGAAAATAGAATTATGTGTATTAAGAAGTATTTTAATTTGAGGTTAATGATATTTAGAATATTTTAATTTGGGGTTGATTGTATTTAGAATTATTTAAATTATTTTTATTAAGTCAAACCATATTCGAATATGGTCAAACCGTATAAAACCATTAGACTCTAACCAGGTTACCGTTCGGGTCGGGTATTCTGACCAATTTCAACCGAAAATTAATTTTGGAAATATATTGAGGTAGTTGATATAACGAATGTGTAAGTCCAATTTATTTAGAGGCCGAATTTTGAGTAGAGTGAAACTTAATGTAATAAAAGTGTATTTAGCCCTTGTTTATATAGTATGTCTTGATTCTTAATTGCATTCAATCAAATTAAAATATTTGAACTTATTTTGTCCCACTTTATTCGAATTTTCTGTCGGATGAGAGAGATTGTTCAAGCATGCCTGGACTAAATAATTTAAACTTCTTGGTTATGCAATAAATCTAAACACTAATATGCACATTTTCTTCTACTCCCCCCTATTTGTAGTGACTAACGAGGTTAATTTGAAACTTTAAACTTAATTAAATCAACCTATTCATTAATTATATATAAGTCAGATTTATATTGTTTTGATCGTTGAAGGATGGATATTCATGTTTATTATATAGCTTCTCATATCCGTTCCACTTATCTTAATACATAGGAACAATTGAGATGAAATATACTCTATATTTCACGCCAAACATAACGTCCCAATGTAAATCAATATAAAAAGGATTTTTTTAAAGTAAATTTAACAGTAAAATATCTTGTTGAAATCCAACTAGCTAAGCTAGCATATAAATTAAAATGGTTTGCTTCATGCCCAAATCATAACACAACATTTAATTGTACATAGAAAGATATAGCAATATTGAGGTACGTATCGTCTTCTTAGCATGTGTGTTAACAAAAAGTCTGTTTATGAAGTACACTATATATATAAAACCGATCAGAAGCATTACTCTTTAAATAACACTCCTCCTTAAATGACATACATATATAAAGCTCTTCTATTTTGGCTCTAATTCAAAATCCCGAGTTTTCTCGCTCCAATTCAAAATCCCTGCTTTTCTCTGTCTCCAAAACAAAACAACTCCTGAAATCCAAAATCGTGGTTTTCTCTCTCCAAACAAATCAGCAACTTCCATTTAGACCCAACAATCACTCATTTCAGACCCAAATCGTGGTATTCTCTCTCTCTAAACAAATCGTGGTCTTCTCTCTCCCCAAACAATCACTCTAATGATATATTTGATTCAACAATATATCAAATTACATCATATTGATATATTTGATTCAATATTGATATATTCAAGCCAATTGATCTGATACATTTTCAATTGATATGATATATTTTTTTTACCGTTCTGATACATTTTCAATTGATCTAATACATTTTATTACCGTTTTGATACATTTTCAATTGATCTGATACATTTTATTACCGTTCTGATACATTTTATTGCCGTTTTGATACATTTTCAATTGATCTGATACTTTTTTATTACCGATCTGATACATTTTCAATTGATCTGATACATTTTATTATCGTTCTGATACATTTTCAATTGTCTGATACATTTTATTACTGTTTTGATACATTTTCAATTGATCTGATACATTTTATTACCGTTCTGATACATTTTTAATTGATCTGATACATTTTATTACTGTAATAAAATGTATCAGAACGGTAATAAAATATATCAGATCAGTTGAAAATGTATCAGAGCAATTGGCTTGAATATATCAATATTGAATCAAATATATCAATATGATGTAATTTGATATATTGTTGAATCAAATATATCAATGGAGGATCAAATATATTTTTATAAAGTAATTTGAAGAAGGAAGTCTGAGGAGAGAGAATGTGGTATTTTAATTAAAAATAATTAAAGTAAGAGATTGAAAGCTTACTGCTTATAAAGTTTACTCTTACTTCCATTAATACAATATTATTTTTCAACATATATACATTGTAACACTCCCTTTCTGAAATAGAAAGAGAGGTTTCTCAAAACACAACATAACTGAAGAAATCATAATAAGACTCTAAACCATAAAGGAATAGTCTTCAAAACCAATCAATAGCAAAAGGCAATCCAGAATAAATGCCAAACTGGCCCAAACCACAATATAAGGTAATTATTACAATTCCAAATAAATCAATCTATCAAGCCTAAACAGAATATTTCTAAACCATTGGAATGAAGGGAGCTCTCATCACACTTGCCCTTGATCTCCCTGATTACCTGTCGGAAGAAAAACACAACATGAGCCAAATGCCCAGTACGGATATAGAATACAAGAATAATGAAACGAAATAACTAACTCAAATAAATGAACTGTACTGTAACGAACAAAACTAATATAACGAAATAATAGGCTGAATCAAATGGATGAGTGTTATTTCATACCAAACTCACAGAAATATATCTTGCCACACTAACAATCAAAATAATGCCACACAGACAATCAAAATAATGCCACACAGGCATAACACACATCGGACCGGCCGGATCCAGATGTATGCAAATCGGAAGGCGTGTTTGGCACAAATATCGCCAATCCGCAGAACAGAACAGAACAGAAAACTAGGGTTGACCCATACGCCTCCCACAACAAAATACCAAATGGACAACTCCCACCGGAGCACAAAACGAAAACGCCATGGACTGATCACACAGCCACGGAAGGTGTCATGCCTCGGTGCCAAGAGGACATGCCTGTGGTACCCCCACAGGTGATTATAGCTCAGGTATACCCTACGGTATATTCTAATTAAATATCATGTCATAGCACATGCGACATAATATCAACACAAATGAGTTCTAAAACGTACATGTTAAACTGAAACGAATCATCAACACAAAGTCTCCAAAAATATTAACATGTACTTTCTACAAATATCGAAATAAATACTAAACATGATACACTAGATCAAGAGTACAAACACGAGTTCTAAGTATCAATGCCAAGACGAAACTATCACAAGAATTTGAGAATGGACAAATTATGAGAAACAATAACTAATTTCGAAACGAGAAATAAAACGAACAAATTAAATTTAATAAGAGAATCGCTGAAGGAGTACGGAATCCATACCTGGATTAAGTAATATAATACCCAAATTTATATTTCAATTATGACTCGTTTAGACTCCCTCCGTTCGATCTAATTAAACAAAAATAATAATAAATATAATCAGTGAATTATTATTATTATTACATTCCATATATTTTATAATACCATGAGTATTGTCCATGAAATTACATTTACTCTACATTTGTTTCACAATAAATATGCATAAACTCATATTACGATTGTTAATAAAAAAAATTAATTATAATCCTCCACCTCCGTTCTAATACAAGTCTGTTAGATGGTTTGTATAATTTTACTTATTTAATACCTATAAATTACATCAATTACGATCCATTAAATACATGAAACATACTTCAATCTAAATGTTTTTTTCTTAAATTAAAATCATGTTTTGTCCATATGAATAATTCAGTTCACCTCTCCCATTTCTAATTAATATATACCATACACTAGATAAATTAGTCTTCCTGTAATAGAACCCAAACATGAGCTTTTGTAACTTTTAACAATTAAATAAATAAACTTTATACTATATATGCATCAATATATATATATATATGATAAGGATTTTAGGCTTACCCAAAAAAAAGCTCACCTAACTCACCCCTCCTTTAGCGACGGACCGGGCGACGGTTTGTCCGTCACTATATATACAATTGTCGTCTATATGTTGTCCGTCGCTAAAAGCTAAGACGACGGTTGTATATATAGCGACGGACCAAACCGTCGCCTGGTTCGTCACTAAAAGGGGTGAGTTAGGTGAGTTTTTAGTTGAGTGAACTTAAGATCCGAACCGTATATATATATATATATATATGTATATATATTGTCATGTCAATCAATTACCACAAGTGTTACTGCTACTCCTCAGAAGAATGAATGCGTAATTCCTTAACAACATAATAAAACCTTAAAAGATGCATACCTTATTAAAGGTATCTTGATTTTTCAACCCTCTCTTATTCTCCTACGAAGGAACCAGACAATGTGTATATGCCGCCTCCCTTCGATCAGTTCGCAGCCAAAGTAATATAAGTATAATTAGGTTTTAATTATTCCTTATTAATTAATATATCTTATTAACTTTTCAAATTTTACTAGGGTTTTAATATTACAAAAATATAAATCAGACCCAATAAATTTTAAGGCCCAATTTTACTAAGTTAATTTACCCATCACTGATTAATATTTATTAACCCATATAAATTAAATGAATAGTTTGACCCAAACACAAAAAAAATCGAATTAAAATATTTAAAATAAAATTTTAAAATGTCATTTATTTATTTATTTATTTTTCGAATATTGCATAAATGCACTTACAATAAAATTAAGATTCTTTTATATCAATTTTCCTGACATATACCCAAATAAGGTTACTCCTACTTAGATTACGGGTTTCATTCATGCGTAGGTCTTAAGTCTAATTAACTTATAGCATATGAATTTTATTTTATTTTTTACTGTGAGATATACATTATCGATACCTGATGTTTACGTATGTTATACTTAAGAGATCTTTGAAATTAATTATGTCTTTTATTAATTATACTTCTACGCATAATTAATCCTTTTAAGAGGGAGCCTTTAATAAAAATAAAGTAAAAAAATTGAGAGCTTTTTAATTAATTATATTCTACAGCAAAACAAAAGAAATATACCAAGTTATGATTTCACAAAGCTTGTGTTCATAATGTTGACTTGATTTTTAAGAAAAAGTAAAATAAGTATATCAAATGGAACCCGTATTGTTTCTTAAACCTTAATTACTACTCTTTAAAACCTTATACGCTTGGATTGAAGTGAAATTAGTGAAGGAATAGAATAAAGAGTAGAATAATTCATTTCATTCATGATTAGAATGAGACATTTCATACCCTCAAGTAATAAAATTCATAAATTTGGCAGGTATGTGAATGGTTCATTTAATCACTATAAGAAAAGTCCTCAACTTCGACGGAATTATCTCTATCGGACTTATTTCCGTCGAACTTACGTTACTTCCGATTGAAATAAGTCCGTCGTAAATAGATCAATCTCGACAGAATTTCGTCGGATATAATTAAGAGGCTTCTAATGACGCCACCATTCCCGCCAATGCCAAACACAACTACGACGGAATTGGACCTATTTTCGACGGAATGTCCGTCGAAAATAAGCCGAGTTTGACGAACGTATTTTCGATTGACATTTCGTCCAGAATAATGCTTAAAACCTAAAAATAATCAATTCCCCCAGCCGCTGCTTTCATTTTCATATTCCCCCCCCCCCCCTTTCTCTCTGTTCTCTCAATCTCTCATCTGACCCCTCCTCCCTCCCTTCGTGTCGTCGTCGTCTTCCTCTTCATATTCTTCGTCCTTTTTTCTGTGCAAAGCTTTGACAGAGTTGTGGTGGCACTAGGCGGTGTTGTGGTGGGTGGTGACGGCGGTTACCAACTAGCTTAAGGATTAATTAAAAGTTAGTGAGTAACTCAAGTTGATTGCATGCTAGTAATTATCAGCTAGCTTAAGGTAATTTGTATGCCCTAATTATCAATTTTTTGTCCTAATCTGATGTTGAATAATTTGGGTGATGATAATTATCAATAATTGAGACTGACTTATATATGATTTTGTTAATTAATTGATAATTTTGGGATTGATTTTTGGACTCAATTGGAGCTGATTATGTGTAAGTTGATATTATTGGGACTAATTTTAGAACTCAATTGGAACTGATTATGTGTTAATTGATTATGTTGTGACAGATTTTAGGACTGATTATGCCTTAATTGATAATGTTGGGATTGATTTTTGGACTGATTATATGTTAATTGATAATGTTGGGAGTGATTTTGGGACTGATTATTATTTGATCATGTTGGGACTGATTTTGGGACTCAATTCAAACTGTTGGGATGACCTGTCTTACTGATCTTGGGAGCCTTAGTATTCTATATATGGATTTTGTTGGTATATTAATTTGTTACATTCGACGAAATTTTCGACAGAATTTTGGTCAGAATTATCCAATTGCAAAATTTATGGGCCCTACTTTATAATATTTATGTATTTTAATTAGTTTCCAATATTGAAATAAACTAAGTAGCATTTAAAATAATATAATATAAAATAATATATTATAAGATAATAAAATCCAATAACATAAAATAAAATAAATAAATTTAATTTATTTTACTTTAAGTAAATTAAATAAAATAATATAATATAATATAATAAGAAATAAATTAAATTAAATTAAAATTTAATATTAAATTAAACTAAATTAAATAACACTAAATAATATAATATAATAACATATAAAAAAAATTAATATAATATAATACATGGTGGCGATGGCGAGCGGACTAATGATGGCGATGGCTATGGCGACCGAGGGGACGACGACGTTGATTTTCGTACACGAGAGAAGCATCGTCGTCCACCCCCGCCCGATTATGATCCTCCTACTAGTTTATAGTTCATTTGTATTCATTTTATTCATTAATTATAGATCATTTGTACATATTGTAATCTAGTTGAGTCTGTACGAGTTTTGTAAATCATATTGTATAAATTTATGGAACATTAACTTATATTTGTAATTGTTGATGAGTTAGTAAATCATTTGTAATTGTTATGTTATATTTGTAATTGTTAGCTTAATTATGTTGTTGATGATGAGATAAAACAGGTTTTTAGCGCTATGTTGAATGTGAAATATATTACTGTCTGTGTTGGGATAAAGCAGGTTACAGGTACAACAATGAGTTTAAAAACATGGAAATTGCAATTTTTAAAAAAATATTTAAAAAATTAATTATTTTCGACGGAATAAGTTATTTCTGACGGAAAAGTATCCGTCGATATTAACGTTTATTAGTTTTTTTAAAAAAAATTCTATTTTCCTTCGGAATTAGCTTATTTCCGGGGGAAAGTTCCGTCGAAAATAACTCTAGTTTATATTCATAGAATTTATTTCGTCGAAATATTTTCGTCGACCATATTTTAATTTCGACGAAAATTCAGTTGGATATATTTCAGTCAAAAATATTTATCTCCGACGAAATTTTTAACAGACCTTAACTCGTACCTATATATATGATCGAATTTCTAACAAAATATTCACTTGGAAATAAGCTAATTCCGACGGAATAGACTTCTGACAGAATATTTCGTCGAAATTAAGGCTTTTTCTTATAGTGAATTCCAATAGAACAACAAAATACAATTTTTTTTCATTCCATAGAAATGTGTCATTTCATAAGATTGAATTATTACATTCCCACCTTCATTACTGCAATCTAAAACGCTGCATAAAAACGTTGACGTGTATTGTTACATTATCCTACAAACTACTATGTATGTAAGTAATTAAAATATCATGAACTTAATTATTGATAAATAAGTTGAGAAGGAAACTAGGTTTTTGTCACATATATTTGACTTCTTTTTTTATTTGAGGAAACAACAGAAAAATTGTTGAAAGTTTCACTTGTTCTCGAATTAAACTTAGTTATATATATATATATATATATATATATATATATATATATATATATATGGGCAATATGGTCATACACAGCTGTGTATGCTTTATTTGTGCACAGTCTACCAAAACTACGTCGTTTTGACATATTTATTCTTAAAAAAATAGTTTCTCTACTCCCAAATCAAAAATCAAAAACAAATCTGTCAAAACGACGTAATTTTGACAGATTGTGCACAATGTATAGTCACTATTCCCTATATATATATATATATATATATATATATATATATATGTTTAGCATCAATGTAATTTCGAAGATATTAATTGTGGGTTTCATGGTTTGCGTTCTGAAATTGTTGTTGTTGACAAATTAATATCGTGTACCTTCTAGCTTGTACCTTAATTTTGTAGTCTTCCATTAATATTATACTCATAATATAGTAAGAAATTCTACAATTGATTTAATTTGAGAAGAAGAGACAATAGACATAAATCTCTTAATCTCCAACTATATATATATATTCTTTTAAAACAAAGAAATATAAAATGAAAATAAATTTGAGGAATACAATTGTTTTATCATCAGGCACTAAAAAATTGTTTCTTAATTTACAATTATAGTAAAACCATTAGGTTAAAACTTCATTTGCCAAAAAAGTTATTTTAAATTAACATACAAAAAGTAAGAAATTGTACTCTTGTAATTAGGGGTGAGCATGATGCGGTTTGGTGCGGTTTGAAGCCCAAATCACATCCGAAACCGCTTAGGTGCGGTTTGACAAATTCAAAATCGCACATGAAATAGCTTGTGATTGATGCAATGCGGTTTTATTTGGTGCGATTTCGATTACAAAACCAATTGAAACAACAAAATATTTGATTGAGAAATAATAACAATATGATGTAATCCCCGTATAATCTTAAGTTTCTGTATTATATCCCTTATACACTGAACTCATTCCATATCTCTTTTCATTTTCTGATCATATAGCAGTCATATCATTATTTCTTTCTCAACACGTCTAATTTACTTTACCATTTATTTTCTTAAGCACATATAACTTATATAATTTAAAGTATAAGTCATAGAGCTTTCCAAATATATATTCTATTTTTAACAATATTATACATCAATCTTGTCTTGATTTCCAATCATATAGTTTATTTTGTCCAAATAATAACGTAATTTTAATTGTGCGATCAATAATTTTTAACATGTTTGACACACATGGTGCGATTTCGATTTTATGCGTGCGATTTTGGCTAGTAACCAAATCGAAACCGTAAATTTGATTTTTTAACCCACCTAAAAACGTCACATATATACGCCGGAACCGTTGGTGCGATTTTAATTGGTACGGTTTGTGCGATTTTTGGTGCCGTTTCGGTTCCAATTTAATTATTTGCTCAGCCCTAATTGTAACTTTTATTTTCTAGACGGAGGAAAGGTCAATATTGGCCCAACTCAGCCCAAGCTCAATCTTATCTCTTATTTTTCTCATATCATAATTAAGCCAACCCAAGCCTACACTATGCTGGCTGAGGCGCTTGCTTTTTAATGTACGAATTGGGCCGATCTTGGGTTGCCTAGAAAGGGCTTATCATCATCAGTCTTTGGGCTAAACTTCTTATGTAATCTTTTGTCTTGTTCCTCCTCCAACCACCACACACTCATTATTCATATTACCTTCATTTCAAAATTAAAATACATTTTGACTTTACTATATAACGTAATAAAATTTAGGGTCCTTTACATTACTATACAACAATTAAAAAGTAATTACAACATCAGTACATCCACAAAATAATTACAAAAATAACGCAATTATTTCAAACCATTCAATTTCACATTGATAGGAAAACTTAAAATCAAGGAGAAATAACCTACATAATTCAAAATTCAAATCAAATCTTTGGAATCTAACAACAAAACTAAATCTATAATTCAAAATTCAAATCAAAAGTAGAAAAAAAAATTATCTTCTCTTCATCTCTGTCATTATCTTGGATTTGGAAATGTTCGAGTATCATATTACAATTGTTCATGGTGCGTGCATCCAGGAGGCCACGATTCCACAATTTGATCATGAACAATCTCCAACACCTGCCAACATGCATCATTATTAATATACAAAGATTAATATAGAACGATAATAGGGGAAAAAAATACTATTGTTGCAGAGGAACGATAATAGGAACAAAATACTATTGTTGCAGAAGAAGGGATAATAGGAAGAAAAAAAATACTATTATTGCTATATCGCCCTCTCCTCCCCTTCATCATCCTCCTTCGCCACGAATCTCCGAAAGTACCTGAGTTACTGTTCTAATTTTTTTTTTGACGATTTGGTTACCCACAAAAACTAAAATGGTTACCTTTGTATGAAGGTTTGACTACCAACTGCATCACATTCAAAATGTAACCTAATAAAACTGAATTGGTTAACTTTGTCTGAAAGTTTGGCAACCAACTGCATGAAGGGTTGGCTACCAATTTCATCACATTCAAAATAAATTGGTAACCTAATAAAACTGAATTGGTTACCTTGATATGAAGGTTTGGCTACCAACTGTGTGGCGCCCCCAAAATAGGTTCAATACCAACCCATTCTGAGTCGCCAAATACATGGTACAGAATTCCAAATACAAATCTTTTATAACAAAAGGTCGTGAGAAATACGACCATACAACTACGAATTTCAATGCACATCGTATATAATACGAAATATAAACATTCAAATTCATTTCTTATTCATTACAATTATTATCCCACTATTTTATAGAATAGTGAGGACTTCTACAGATCTAACTCTGATCATCACACTGTTCTCCGACTAGTCCCCGCAACATTCTCATTCCCTTAAGAGGACAATAGATGAAAAGGGTGAGCTCAACTAGCCCAGTAAAGAATATTATGACTAAGATAATGAAAAATAAATTATCGTTAGTCTTTAACAATTCAGATAAAATATTATTGGCAACAAATTTTAGATCAATATTTGCAGCGGAAATAACAATTCATTAGAAGAGTTAAGTAGAGAATGAAGTCTACTATCTTCTATGATTTAAAAGTCCATCATCAATATTTTATCCCTGTAACATAAATCAATATACATCTCCAATCAAATATTCATCTTTGCACTACGGGCCAAAGATATTCATTTGTATCATCAGTTGGTCATGTTCATCTCAACACCTGTTCATCTTTGCACTACGGGCCAAAGATATTCATCAGGTAATCATTCATCTTTGCTCTACAGGCCAAAGATATTCAGTTATATCACCATTTAGGACTGAGAATGATGAAAAATAATATAAATAATGAATCCAGTGAGATAAAGGACAAAGATTAGGGATTCGTAATTTAGTTTATCCAAGTTCAAGAATATTCCATAATAATACTTTGTGGAGCAAAATTCAAGAATGAAGATCAAAACTTGGATCCAATCAAAGATAGGAACCTTAACAAGCAACTTGGACAAATAGAAGAAAATTTAATTTTTCCGTGAATAGTGCCGTATACGTGAATAGTGTCGTATACGTGAATAGTAATCCCGACGAAAAAAGTAATAATTTCATAATAAAATTCATGACAATATTTTGGTATAATGATATTGAAAAGAATAACATCGTTTACGAAAGAAAATAACATCCCTTACCTTAATTGAGAGTAGTTTTGACTAAAATATCGGATATTATGTGGACGAAAACTTGCACTGTTATCAACACTCAAAGTATTTAAATACTCACAAAAAATACGCTCGATATTATAGAGAGAAAATTTTCTGATTCTGGTGTGATTTTCATTCCTAACTAAGTACCCTATTTATATAAAAAGCTTAGTATGCCAATGCTGACAAACTAAGCCTTCGAAGAAATTTCTCAAGCTTTGAAAAATTTGGCAAGTTTGGCAGCATACTGAGGAGGAAAAAAAAATTATCCCACATGCTTTATATAATATATATATATATATATAATAAACATTTATAATTATTAAAAGAATTTAATTCTTTTCTCTTCCACTTCATTTTATTTTTATGTCATAAATTTATTATAACAATATCACCACCTCAAATTATAAAATTATACTATTATATTATTACATTATAATTTTATAATGTAATATTATAATAATATATTTGAATGAATTAATTTTATCGGAGAAGATAAAATGTCAACTTTCAACAAATGTCTCTTACTAAAAATTCTTCCCTTTATATCATAATTGAAATAAATATTTTTTTATCATATAAATCAATAATTAATTATTCACAAATAATATTACAGAACTACAATATTGACAACCAGGTCGTTCTTAGGAAATAGGGGGCCTTCCGATAAGGGTTTCTTCTTACTGGCGCGCAATTACATAACCCCTTTCGTAGACAGAACTTCTTTAGACATGGCCAATAATGCTATTTAATAATATTATTCAAATAATATGAATTGTTGATTTGATAATGTGAAATACTGTGCAGTGACAATTATTGAATCAATAATACAAAATATCAACGTAGCAATTATTGATATAAAATATCAACGTAGCAATTATTGAACCAATTAAATATTATGAAATTGTAGCAATTATTGAATCAATAATATAAAATATTGAACAGTAATTACTATAACAATTATTGAGTAAGTGACTTCTTACGTAAGAACCAATAATTCGAAATACTATGCAATATCGTGTGCTACTGTGCACAACGCGTATTACTGTATTTTTATCACCGGGTATTTCAACAGTTTAACCGTAACAGTTTTACCGTTATTTATAAAAAGGTTATTTCTGTCGCTTTCTATATCCGACAGTTATTCCGTTGTGGGGCCAACAAATGGCTGCGCCGTAGTATGAATATTCCCCAACAACAAGAATATTCCACGACCAAATGAATATTCTCTGACAACAATGAATATTTTATAACCACTTGCTTATTTAGAAATATTTGCACATTTTACCCATAACTTATCACATTTATCAAATCAACACCTTATTATTTTAAAATAATATTTATAGAAATTTAAATCTTTATTCATAAAAGTTGGGGTCTTACAAACTGCATCACATTCAAAATAAATTGGTAACTTAATAAAACTGAATTGGTTACCTTGGTATGAAGGTTTGGCTACCAACTGCATGAAGGTTTGGCTACCAACTGCATCACATTCAAAATAAATTGGTAACCTAATAACACTGAATTGGTTACCTTGGTATGAATGTTTGGCTACCAACTGAACTATGAAAAAACTGCAGGTGTGGAGGTAGATTGGTTACTTTGGTATGAAAGTTTGGTTTCCTTGGTATGAAGGTTTGGTTACCAACTACACTATGAAAAAACTGAAGGTGTGGAGGTGGATTGGTTACCTTGGTATGACGGTTTGGTTACCTAGGTATGAAGGTTTGGTTACCAACTGCACTATGAAAAAACTAAAGGTGTGGAGGTGGATTGGTTACCTTGGTATGACGGTTTGGTTACCTTGGTATGAAAGTTTGGTTACCAACTGCATTATGAAAAAACTACAGGTGTGGAGGTGGATCAGTTACCTTGGTATGAAGGTTTGGTTACCTTGGTATATGAATGTTTGGTTACCTTGGTGTGAAGGTTTGGTTACCAACTACACTATGAAGGTAACCTAATAAAACTGAATTGGTTACTTTGGTATGAAGGTTTGACTACCAACTGGTTACTTTGGTATGAAAGTTTGGTTACCTTGACTACTCTCTGCGGAAGGCTGGCTACTCATGAAAGTAAAGAAGTGTGTCCACAATATCTTCTAGCAGTTGTTGATTTTGGATCGAATCCAATAATAGCAGTTCCTTTGTTTTAAAGAAAAGGGAATGGATCCCACATTCTTGTGGAAGTATAAATTTGGGTAAACTTCAAATTTTTGCTCGGGTGCAGTTTCTTTTAGGAAACAGAATCTGATACATTAGTCTCAAACAATAACAATTTCTACCTTACAAAGTCAAAGAATTTGAAGTCGAAAATGACATTTACAAAAGAATATTAATATATCGGGACACTATTCTAATCATGGGCTTAAATGCTTTCCCCTCCTCTTAACAATGGCTACTACACTACGAATACTAAAAATTAAAAATGGGTTCAAGAGAATTTCTGAACTGATGAATTAGGTTGCTGTTGCTGTTGCTAAGGTAAGTAGTGTAGAGCTCTAACATGTATAGTAACTACTAAACATAACGATTGTCATTTGGTTGGGAGGGCTAAAAATCAAAAAAGGTCAATGAAGATGCAGAGAGAGATAATGGCGAGAGAGATAGAGATAGAGATAGAGAATGGGTCTCCTGTGTTTGAATAAGAAAATAATAATTAAAGGGAAGAGATAAGAGAGAGAATCGTGGGCCACAATTAAAGGATATCCAAATGCATTAATTTTGTAAATAAATATGAAAAAATGTGTTATTTTTATAATTATTTTATGGATGTACTGTTGTTGTAAATATTTCTAAAAATGTACTAGAATAACATCCTAAAATTTAAAATTTAAAATATTATGTATTTTAACAATTATATATGAGTTCATAAATTTTACATATTTTATGTATAGGCCCCTATCCGTGACAACCAGTTGACACGATTAGTATTTCAGCAATCATAATCTACACCGTTGATTGCAACATTGGATGACACAGATTAAAATGAATTTTTCTCTTGCCGCTACAGACTGTAGCGACAGTAATATGACTTGTAGCGGCACGGAAAATTACTCATCTACCCCTCATTTGCACATGTGCTACACTGCCTGCTGCTACAAGTTGTTGTGGCAGTGAATTTAATTGATAAATTAAAGTGGTGCAACGGTAACTTAGTGACCCAATATCCCATATGTGCTGTGATATTTTTGCTTCATGTGCTATATATTAGATAAATTCTACTATCATATATATATATATATATAAACGTTTCTCATTACAAAAAAAAATATATTTTCGTAGTCTCCAATAAACCCTAAAATGGTACTTAGAAATAAGTTGTAACAATTGAAGTAATCAGCTGTAACCGACACCAAACAATAGGATGAATGCCGGGATCAGAACAGCAGTTGTCACGTGGGAGCGCGTGTGGAAGGAATAAAGTCCAAACTCCAAAGCCCAAAATCATCAAGACTGTGCACATGCACACAACACATCAATTTTTGGGCCACGTGTTCCCCACGTGATCACGTATCCATCTAACTTTTTTAAAAGTTATTACAAGTATATAGTACTAGTAGTTTCTTTCTTTTGGAAGTACATAAGTGCTTTTATTATAGTTGAGATTGGGCTCAATATACACAAACAGGCCGCTTGGGCTGATCTAGCTTTATCCGATTTTGATTATTGATCAGATCGGGCCAAGTCCAGACCCAAATGAAAGAAGGCCAAATCAGGCCGAATAATTGAGTTGAAAATTTGATCTGAAAAAACATGCTGGTCAACCCCAAGGCCAGTCCAAGTAAGAGATCCTTTCATTTGAGTTCCATGTCTGGCTTCAAAAAAACTCTCATCTATTTATAAAATAGCAGGATAAGAAAACAATTGTTAGACGACATTTAAAAGTCTAAATAGAGAGACAAATAGGACAATATAAAAGTGCTAATATCCTTTTGACATTCTTCACATTCGACGACTAACATTAATTTCAGTGATTTATTTATTTTAAATTTTTGGTAAGTAATTTGGTGCACACAACTGGTTAATGATGAATAAACATTAGCAACATTATGTGTAAAAACATATAAAATTGTAAATGTTAATCAGGGAAGACTGATTTGTTGTGGTACAGCGAAATAGTAAAATTTCACATCAAAATATAAGAAAAAAAATTGAGAACATATATTCTTTAATAAAACATAAATTTAATAGGTTAATCTTTTAAGTCAGGTTTTAAATTTCCATAAATTGGCTTAATATTTACAACAACTGGTATCAGAATCATGACTATGAGCTTGAGTCATGGATACTATAACTATGTGCTTGAGGCATGCATGGATATGATATGGACTGTGCGCGTATGGCAAAAAAATCTATGAGTTTGAGTCATGAATATAGTATGAAGTACTTACAAGAGATATTGAATAGTGTGGGCTCGGGGAAGCTCTTGGTAGATCATATATATATAGGGACGGATCAATGTCACTAAGTTTTCAAATCTAAGAATAAAAAAATTGTGTAAAAAATTTAGTATCATTAATCCGCCCTATATATAGATATGATCAACAAGAGATACGTACGCTCGTCAGATTGGTAGATATTAAATAGTGTGATTTACGAGAGGCCTTGTTAACTAAACCAAATTAATTCTAGATTGTTCATGAATTAAGTACATAAATAGGTAATGTGTATGTACATGAATTTATTTAAAATGTCTTGGAGTTAACATGTAATGGTTTGGTTCATGTACATAAATCTGGTCATCTAGTAATTATTATGGTAGCTCTAGAAGTATCCTAGGAGTCCTATAAGTTATGTACTTGGATCATTTGAAGCAAGTGAAATCAAAGTATTCTTAAATGTTCTCAAAGTTATATTTCACTTCCTCTCTAAATTATATTCTCTCTTCCTAATTATCCATCAATCTCTTTCATGGTACATGATATATATATATATATATATATATATATATATGATTAACAAGAGGTAAGCTCGTTAATTAGATAGGGGAGACTTGATTTGTTTGGTAGAAACTCTTGTTAGATCAAATAAAAGATAATGAAAAGGATGACTCGTCATCTTCAACTAGTTCAAGAGGAAGTTTAGTGTTGATATGGATGAAGAGATTTTTACGCGTTAAGGAAGAAGAGATAATGAAGAAGATGACTCGTAATCGTCAACTAGTTCAAGGAGGAGTTTGGTGTTGATATAGATGAAGAGATTCACGCGTTAATGAGAAGATTGTTGTGGTACCGAGTAATAATAAAGTTCAACATCAAAACACAAAGAGAAAGATTGAGAATATATAATACTCTAATATACTTGATGGGTTAACATTTGGGTCAAAATATAATTTTAGATAAATACGTGTCAAATATTCTCAGCACGATTAAAAACAACAAGTATTTACTTGATTTGATGTACATCAACCCGAGAATTTGCACTATTTACCACTTCTGGGAGGCATAGCTTGGTTGAAACAATTTTTATATGCGCCGGCGCTAAAATATATGAATCTCAAAATTTCAGCTTATATATATATATATATATATATATATATATTATTGGGAAAAGTACGCCTAAAATAATCTCAACCCCAGGAATTACTTTTTCGTCTTTGTGCAATTAAATAGGAAATCAACAAAACCAATTATGAGAACAAAAATAACAAATAACCATCCACAAGCAAGACACAATATTTAACGTGGAAAACCCTCTAAAACTAAGAGGTAAAAACCACGGGTCAAACTCCGAATCTCCACTATATCACTAATAATGGGCTTACAAAAATCCTCCCAAGTTTTATGCCCTAAAACTTGAGGTTACACAATAAATCAAGAGAATACAAATTTACCTTTAATTAGGTTAAGAAACCTAATTAACTTCACCACCCAAAAACACTCCAAACAATAAAGTCTTCAAGCTTCTATTGAATAGAGATGGTGCCGGATACCCACAAACTGTAATTCTCTCTCTTTATTCTTTTGGTACCTTCTTGCTACCAAGCTTCTCTCATATATCAAATAAGACTCCCCCATAGCCTTATTTATAGTACTCTTTCTAATCCATTCCTATTATGGATTAGAAACAATTTATTCTCCTAATCAAATTAGGGATCACATCTCCTTATTAAATCTTTTTTCACAATTGATTCTTTATTTAGACCAAAACCGTGTTTTGTCCAAAACATCCAATTCCAAGTCCAACTTGGAATTCATAATTCTCATGGGTGAGGACCCACACCCAACAATCTCCCCCTCCGAACCCATGAGAGGAGGGATCACCAATCACAACTCTTTACTCGGAGTTAATTCCAACAAAGTCTTGGCTTAACTCAAGCTTCTTGGAATTTTCAACTATCTTCATAACCGGCTTTGTCTCATCGGCATGGTTCTTCTCGATGGGAGGATCTAACTCAAACTTGACAGATTTTTGCTTGCCAAATTCATTCACAACCGCTTTGTAACCTGATTGCGAGCTGTCACTTTCCTTCTTCACTTTTGGTACCCATTTAAAGCGAAGAGCTTTCCTCTCGTGGTTCTCATGCAAGGTTTTTCTCCCATCTCGCATGGCTTTGTACCACACTTTTTCCCGCTTAACTCCCCCATCTTCAACACCTCTCACATGTGCCGTCTTCCTTTCATACATGGACTCCAATTTCTTCCAGAGAGCATAGGCTTCAGTTTCCGTGGCAACATGATGAAACACACTTTGATCAATCCACGATCTAATTAGACCAATAGTCTTCCTATTCATCTTGTTCCACTGCGCGTCACTCTTGTTTGTGGGCTTAACTCCATCGTTCTCAAGTGGCTCGTACAAATCCTTGCAGTAAAGCAAATCCTCCATTCTTGGCTTCCAAATTGCATAATTTGCAGCCTTGAGATTAATCATGCAACCTGCTGTCCAATCCTCCATTTAATTCGCACAAGAAAATCACAAAAATAACCAAGCTCTTGATACCACTGTTGGGAAAAGTACGCCTAAAATAATCTCAACCCCAGGAATTACTTTTCCGTCTTTGTGCAATTAAATAGGAAATCAACAAAACCAATTATGAGAACAAAAATAACAAATAACCATCCACAAGCAAGACACAATATTTAACGTGGAAAACCCTCTAAAACTAAGAGGTAAAAACCACGGGTCAAACTCCGAATCTCCACTATATCACTAATAATGGGCTTACAAAAATCCTCCCAAGTTTTATGCCCTAAAACTTGAGGTTACACAATAAATCAAGAGAATACAAATTTACCTTTAATTAGGTTAAGAAACCTAATTAACTTCACCACCCAAAAACACTCCAAACAATAAAGTCTTCAAGCTTCTATTGAATAGAGATGGTGCCGGATACCCACAAACTGTAATTCTCTCTCTTTATTCTTTTGGTACCTTCTTGCTACCAAGCTTCTCTCATATATCAAATAAGACTCCCCCATAGCCTTATTTATAGTACTCTTTCTAATCCATTCCTATTATGGATTAGAAACAATTTATTCTCCTAATCAAATTAGGGATCACATCTCCTTATTAAATCTTTTTTCACAATTGATTCTTTATTTAGACCAAAACCGTGTTTTGTCCAAAACATCCAATTCCAAGTCCAACTTGGAATTCATAATTCTCATGGGTGAGGACCCACACCCAACATATATATATATACATATATATATATATACCGTACGTATAAAATTCCAAACTAAATAATATAATATAATAATTATCAATTATTATTTTTCCTTTTGTTAATTTGTGCAAATCATATCTTTTATGGACATAGTTAGAGAAATCATGAATGAAGTGCTTCTGTGCTATTAGATGACGAAACACTAACAGAGAACAATCCTTAACCCTCCCTACACCCAAACATACCTAATGATTTGTTGAACATAATATATAAATGATTCATTAAAATTTTATTAATTAATTGGTACTAACAGATAACTTTATCATGTTTAATTAAGAAAAAATGCAAGTTGTGGAAGATTATATATATATATATATATATATATATATATATATATATATATATATATATATATATATATATATATATAACATAATTAAGCCAGCGTAACCCCACATGATACCAAGACGACAATATGCATTAGTCATAATCATGCACATGGACCGCTCATTATCAGTGTAGCGTAGCCCCAAACAAATTAGCTTTTAACTTTTTCTTTTCGGTTGTTTAAGATTTTAATCACCACGGAATCTATGCGGTAATGGGTGTTTTTTAATTTGTTCACGTATTTGTTTAGTAAAGGTAGGAACATTTCAAAAGAATATTTTAGTACCATTGTTAAATTAAATGTTAATTAATATAGCCTTAACAAGTTGGCTTTAGTGTAGGTAGTTTGTAAAGCTGGTTTTGTATAGTACGTGGTTGCCATTTTGATCTTGATTAATTTCATTTTTTGGTGGTTTGGTGTCTACAAACCAAATTTTCTGACTTTCGAAAAGGTCTAAAATACCACAATATTCTTAGAATTAAGTTTTTTAGTTTAAGGTTAAGCTATCTATCTAATCAAATATAAATGATTTTGAATTTTTCGCTAACTCAATAAATCATCTGGGCCGTCCAAAATTTGGGATAAATTCCACCGTTGATGTCGATGTAGTGCCGGAGGCACGGGACACAGCTAGTAATAAATATATAAGTCGATGAGGTCTTAACTTAGTGGTTAAGACTAAGGTACTATGACCTTTAATTAGGTCTCACATTTGATTCTCACTCAAGTGAATTTATTTCTTCTATTATGAAAAGTTTGTTTCTTCTTTTATGTCATGAGGCTTGTTTGGTTTGAGTTTATTTCTTGTTCTTCTAGTGAATTTATTTTATTTTCTAAATATGTCCATAACAAGAATGTAAATTGAAAATACGCAAACTAAAAAGAAACAAAAAGAAAAGACAAAAGAAAAGAAAACTCTAAGTTTGGAGGGAGCAGAGAAGAAAACTTCATTTTGTATTCATGCATCTTATTCAAGAACATAACAAATTAATTAAAAGAAAAGGGAAAGAATGATAAAAGTCGAGGAGGTTCGAAGACAATTGGACACTCAAGTTCTTATTTTATAATTAGTTAATGCACTCAGTCGGGCATGTTTATTGCTTACTACTTGAGCATTTGCAATAGAAAAAGTTCCAAAACAATTTGGCGAAATGAGAAGCTCCTTATCTATTTATTTATTTATTTTATCATACTAGGATTAATTTTTTTAAAGCATCAAATTAATATTTATCTGAGAAAGATCATAGTGAGATTTTACGTACAATGTTCTTTCATTACCGATTAATTAACTGTAAATTAATAATTGAAACCATCAACACATGCAGTTATATTTTACTTTTTAAGAAAACCATGCTATATTCTAATATTTGACTTTCAGTTTTAAATTAAGCTAATCCCTATATATGTTCTTGTGTTAGATCGATGTATTAAATTAATCCATTAATTGTGCTTTTGAGCGAGACAGCGAGTAGCATATTTAAATAACATTGTTTTTATATATACTATATATGTTCATGCAAATAGAGAATGAATAGGATTATATATATATTTACACATTATCATATTCAAAAGTAATTAACTATAATATATAATTACCAAAACAGAATAATTTAATTAGTTTGTTGGAGAACAGAAGACCACAAATTTTCTGTTGGGAATATATATATATATATATATATATATATATATATATATATATATATAAAAATTGATCAGGTCCGGACTCCCGGACCTGATCAAATCCGGACCTTTTTTTTTTTTTTTTTTTTTTGCTTTTTTTTTTTAAAATAACTAATAAAAAATGTATAATATTTTATGGAACTGGAATTTTTTCATAATACAGTGTTTTAGGTGTGATTTGGATACTTATAACAAAATAAGTCTGTACAGTCTGTATAACCTGTGTTGTTATATGTATCCAAATCACACCTAAAACACTGTATTATGAAAAAATTTCAGTTCCATAAAATATTATACATTTTTTATTAGTTATTTTTAAAAAAAAAAGCAAAAAAAAAAAAAAAAAAAAAAAAATTGGTCCGGATTTTGATCAGGTCCGGACTCCCGGACCTGATCCGGCCTCATATATATATATATATATATATATATATATATATATATATATATATAAAATATCGCAGCCAAAAGAGGCTTGAATAGTTTGTCTAAAAAAGGCTAATACGAGGTTTAGATATTTCCATTATATATCAATCATTCAAAATCAAGATAGGAAAGACCTATATATAATTAGAAAGGAAAAAAAATTGGTCGAGCTAGCTAGGTTGTTGTCTATAAAATTCAATAACTCACTCACTCACTTGCATATTGCCAGCATACGTCTTATCAAAAAAGTCATTAGATCATATACTAATTTCTTAATGTTTATAGAGAAATAAGTAGTTATCAATTCTTTTTGGTGGTTAATTAATTAAATTTTGTTGGCTTGTTAAAATTATTATTAAAAAAGTGAAGTTTGTTAGGTTTTGATAACATAAAATAAAATAATAATTTCCACAAAAAATTGGTTAATTTAATGAAATCCCATTTGCCGTAACAGTACCTGTGACAATGACCTAATATATAATTGAGTTTATGTGTTCAAGTCCACCCAAAAAATTGCGTGTCAACTCAATATTTGGTACATTTAATCTTTAAAAAATTATGTCGTATCCTCGGATCTTAAAGCTTAAATTAGCGAAAATGAATAACTTGTTTTGGGTCCGAAAACGTGGTATATATTATTGGTTGAAGGTGCTAGCTGCTGTCATTGAGATTATCAAGAGAAGATTATTGTTAATTTTATATTAGGCACAACGACAAATTTAAGTAAGGCAGGTACTTGAACTCCATGAGAGCACTTGCTTATTCTAAGAATCACGAGGAGCTGATGACGAAGTGCTCTCAATTATTTGAGTTTTAGTCAATTTAAACAAACATAAGTTTGATTTTTTATTTAACATTTCACACCTCATTTTTACCTTCTTAATCAACTTTTTGGAATATCAATTACGTGCAAAGTAGATGAAAAGCTCACAAATAAATAAACTTATGTAGAGACACATAATCTTAATTATATATATAAGTCAATATAATTCTATATTATATGCATCTAGCTATTATATTTATGTTTTTACAAATTAAATAGTAGTAACTAGTAACTAAACAAACCTTTATTTTTGTTGAGATTTAATTCTAGGGCGGGAAACTGAGGAAAGGGACACGAGGGTAAAGGAATATGGAGAAAACAAACTTAATAAATAATTACAGTTGTACATCAAATACATTTCTAAACTATTACAAAACAAAATATAAAAACAGGACACTGTTTTAAGAATTTAGAATCTTGAAAATTTATATTATCCATAGGAATGCTTAACACTGGAAAATACTATATATTAATAGTTTTCATGATCATGAAGCTCTTCATACATGTCCCAAAATAGGAAATATTTATAGAAAATTTATCAAGTTAATATAATCATTTATGCTTGTTCTCTAACAGCCAGGCCATGGCGGATCCACACTTGGGCGAGTGTGGGCTCCAGCCCACACAATTTTTTTTAAAATGTTTTTTTAAGGTATATGACATATTGAATAATATTATGCGGTGTTGTGAGAGCTGAACGGATGGAGTATATATATATATAAAAACTTATCTAATATGAAATAGAGTTGAAAATTAAAAAATTAATATGTTAAAGGTAGTACTTGATATTATATCTTTAAGATAATTATATCTTCTTTATTGGTGCTTAGAGTTAACATCACTTGTCTCACATGATACAAATGACAACGTGTATTATACCAACACTACAAATAACAAACACAATGAACCAATGAAATGCTCTGAATTGTCTCTCAAAATAAACTATGAATGACTTATGAAATGTTGAATGACTTGACAATGCTTGAATGCTTGGATTTGAATGATTCAAATGGTTGTCCCCCTAAGCTATTTATAGGAGGGTTTAGTGACTCATCAGATGGGACACCCCCCCCCCCCCCCCCTTAAAAAGGTTTGGATGCATTTGAAAAGTCGTGGGACACCATATAAAAAGGCATGACAGAATGGGTGCGTCTGTTCGCGCAAAAAATACTATCAGCGTCGCGGCTCTGAATAGCAGCGCTATGGGGCTAGGCTAGTTTTCAGACTCAGCGTTGCGGCGTTGTGTGTCTAGGTGCTACGATATATGCTAGATCTCCAAGGGATTAGCGCTCGGAAGTAGAGCTGCAGCGCTGTACTTTAGCGATGTGACGTTGGAACTCAAAACGACTCCGTTTTGATAATAAATAAAATTGAAACTAAACAAAATAAAATTTAAATAATTTTTCCCCAAAAAAGATTTATACAATGTCCCAGACTTAAGAGCCCAGCACAAATGGCGCACACATGTGGTCAATTCAAGTCTTGACTATATCCTCTCCCCCTCCACAAAAGTAGGGCCCCTTGGGACCCAAACTCAAGAGCAATATAATTGTATATATAGTCACTCAACGTTTAGTTTTTAGTCGATGTGGGACTTAGCTTCCCACAAGTGTTTATTATAATTTTCAATGGTGATTTTTTGAATTTAATTTCTCATTTATTATCTTATGAATTTGAGCTTCTAAATACTTGATTTTAATTTATTCATGGAGTAGAACACATTAATATGTGAATTCATTTCAAATGAATAATGAAATTCACTTCAAATTAGGCTCAAATTCTAACATGCAGTACTTTAGGGTCTACTGACTAAAACTTTTTAAATAATGTATTGTTACTTCAGTACAATAAACTCTTGAGATTATGTTCATATTCAATTTCTAAAGAAAAGAATTCATTCTCAGTATCTATTGCACATTTTACCCTCTAATATTAGAAAATGCAAACGCAAAATAAATTCTCCACCATTCCATTATATTTAATTCGAATTTTATAATCAAAGGTTAGAATACCCAGTATGCTATATGAAAAATTAGAAGGTAATATACTCTACATTCTTATGCCTTAAGAAATTTCAATTATTCTACTATGTACTTAAATAATTATTGGTTTAAATATTAGAATTGTTTTTTGTTTTGTTTTTTTAATTGACACTTTTCATTCTTTAAGTCTTAAATTGTTTATTTGCTAGTAAAGTTGATATTAATCCTATTTAGTTACAACTGCTCACACCGAAAGAGTGAGATGGAAGATGAGTAGATGAATTCTTATATTTCAGGTACATAAAAATAGACATTTTTAATACTATTGACAATGAGTTATTTTGAAACGGTTTTAATATATGAAATCATAAAAAGGATCATTATAAATCAATTATTTGAAATATTTTTGTGCAAAAATAATGATTGATATTAGCATATTTAACGTTTTGAAATGTTATTATTATTCTTTATTTTTTTAATAATTTTTTGTATTAAGCCTGTGTCCGTCACTGTATAAAAATCATGCGTGCGTCACTGCTGAGCAGTACTAACATTAGATGTCATTGTGAATTGACTATATATATATATAATCTAAAATGAATTAAAATATTGGTTATGATCTCTTTTGCTTACTTAAAAATATGCATATCAAGGGATGAATGTATATATGTTTAGTGAGTAATTAAGTAAGCAAAAGAGATCATAACAATATTTTATTTTTTATCCTAAATTCATTTTAGATTATATATATATATATATATATATATATATATATATATATTGTTCTTTAACTTATTTCAGAGGTTGTTACAACAATACTAGCTAGCATCTATCTTACAAAGAAAGAGAGTTTATATATAAAGGATGGTTACAATTAAATAATTTATGTACTAATAATTAAATTTACAGTAAAAAAAGAAAGTTCTAATAATCTAATTACCCTATTATTCTATTAACCTACCACTTCCCTATTCTTTCTCTTTTACTATTTCCGTTTGATATTCATTTTAACAATTTAAAAAATGTTTCAACTGCCAGCACCCCACTTTGGTTTTATCATAGTGCACTTAAGCAAGTCTTATCTTAACAGAACCCTGGATGTTGGAAGATTGTCTAGCCACTGTCATCTATATGTAAATATGTAATGCAGGGTGAAGTTCTCCCAACTATATATTGTAACCCAACCCACATCCATGCATCTCTATTTGAAATAAATAATTTTTTAAAATCCTTTTTTTTCCTCTCTTTCTATCTCTAATAATTCTTTTAAATAAATTATTATTTTTTTATTCTTATATTTTTTTCACATTTTCTTATGTACATATCTTTTTATTATAAATCACGCACGTAATGCGCGTGCATGCAAATAACTAGGATATATAACCCGTCGATTCTACAAGGATTACTTTTATATGGATAAAAAATTTAGAATAAAAAAATAAAATAAATTTATTTTGACGAACAAATGAACAATATAATTTATTTATTCAATAAAATAAATTTATTTTATTTTTTTAATTTAATTTTTTTATTCAATTTTCTTGTTCTCGTATACTTATTGTTCTGCGAGAGGAGATGTGTATCAGTTTATGTATATATGTGCGCGCTTAGGTGTGATTTGATGGGGACGTGGGAGTCATAACGTAGGCTACGTGTGAAATGATAGAGTTGTTGGAATTTCTTCATCCATCTTCTCAATAAAAGACAAATTCACCTGTCTATTCAACAAATAAATAAAAAGTCAAGGTGTTAGGGCATTCAATGACAATTGGGCAATTGCTCTTGGTTGGCTCTTTATGTGTTTTGAAGGTTATTACTCCCTTAATTCCCTCTCGGTTGCCCTTTTCTTTTTCTTTTTTTTGCCCATGCATCTCCTCGTCTAAAAAAGAATAAAAGTACTTTTAAGTTGGGGTCAAATAATAAAAGAACAAGACCTTAGAGTTTAATTTCATATTAATTTTACCAATTTTAATTTAGTTTATATTATAAAGCGGGCGGAGGGACGACTTGTTCTATATATATATAGATAACATAATAACAATTTTTTATACTCACAGTTTTATCATATTTATAAGTTATATATGTCCTTATTTTTCTTCTTGTTTCTTTTAACTAGCCTCCGGACTCCTATATGACTCATATCTCCACTTTTCATGTAATAATTTATGGTTAAATATTCCAAAAAATTAATTATCTCCATCCACAAAGAATCGTTAAAAAAATACACCATTAACCATGGCTAATATACATAACGAATTTTTTTTAATAAATAATGCAATACCTCAATATATGTTCGGATAATCCATACACAATAACAATTGCCCTCTATAGATAGATATATAAATTAGGAATAGGCATGCATTAGTAGCGGTGGAGGTTTGTACCTGATAATATATAGCTAGGTCGGGCGTGACGGTGCAAATTGAACTAATTGATACCCGATGGATGTTAAATTTTGAGGGTACTTCTTATTTTATTACTTAACCTCTTCCGGGTGAATTACATGAGATGACTTATTTTATTACTTAACCTCTTCCGGGTGAATTACATGAGATGAGTGTAACACTCCGTCTAACATCGTAATATATAAAATATTTGAATGTGTATATAAAGAGTCAAGTTGCTATTATTAATATTTTCGGACATGATCTAGCTAAGACAATTCAAAATAATATCATTGAGACAATGGGCTATAACATATTAATTATACTATACTATGATTTTTAGTGGTAGTAGGGTAGGTTTTGGGGTGGGCCCCAACGGAATGCAGCGGAGTTTAAGGGCTCGAAGAAGAGGATAGAGAGAGAGAGAGAGAGAAGGAGACCAATTCCCAAAGGCAAAGAGGGGGAAGCTGCCTTGTGGCCGACTGCCGACAAGTATAGAGTCTGGCCTTCCAACCCCTCACCTTGTCCAGCTTCTTATATTATATGCGTTTGACTCGGGACATCCACACGTGAATTAATCGTCTCCCCCGGCCCCCTCCCCCCGCCCCTCGCCTCCCCTCCCCTCCCACACACACACACACACACAATTCCAACGTTTGAATAACATTAATAAAACTAGTAGTAGTATTTAAAATTTCTACTACTAATTAATTAAAATAAATAAATTATTCGACTTTGGCGTGTGTTAGTCCAAGAGACAACTGCTTATTTAATTGATCGACTAGGCTTGTTATATTTGCAAATGAATACAAGTAAGGTTATGGTTGTTTGGAGGCCAGATAGATAACATCAAAATTTGTTCCAAAATAAATAAAATGATTTTAAAAGTACACATATAATTAATACAAGTAAGTGTCTCAGTTCTTATGAATATATATATAAGCGATTTCCATATTAATTCTTTTTTTCTACTTTTAGGAATCGCAATATTGAAGATGCATGAGTTAAAGATTTATGGACAATTCTCAGATGCATGCTGCAGAATTAAGTGGGTCATACATAGATATTGAAAGGTACAAAAATTAAAGATCTAGTTACAGCGTCTCTAATAGGAAGAAATGTCCTGCTAGTAGTAGCAGTAGGTATTAAGCAAAACAAAAAAGGAAATATGCAGGAGAAAAAGGACATGCAGTGTTAGGTAGTTAGTGTATTCAAAGTTGAAACATATTGCTGGAGATTGCGTGGGGCGATATGTATTACTAATTCACCTTCGCATTTGACATTTACGATTCCTTTCATCAAAATCTTCTTAGGTGTTCGTCTAACTTTAACAACCATCAATTATTCTGCCTAGTGCTCTTAATTATTACTTGCTTATATATATACCTTGTTTAATTAACTAGCTAGCGACCATAGCTATCACTATTAGCAAACTCATTCTGCCACTATATATTATTCATATGACAAATTATAATAAGTTACATTAATTAATTGATGATATATTATATTATATTATACTTCTCCTCCTCGTCTTACATCATTCCCACCTCTTTTTCCGTTTTCTTAATTAACAAGAAAATTAAGACGTTGCAAAAATATATTTTCAAAATATAGGATAACCTTTTGAAGATTCAAGATATTTCCAAAATCAAATTTGATATGAATTCTCTTACTAAAGACAAAAATAATTATGAAAATTGTGAATTAGGCAAAACATTTTACTACTTAGTATTACATAATTTTTTGGTTTTCAAAAGTAGAATGAATCACTTCAATTTTCAATGAATAAACAAAATTGATTTAAAAAAAAAAAAGATAGTGAGACTTGAGAAAATAGTGTCAAAAAACTTCAATCAATCAGTCCATGCAACTTGTCATGTCAATATCAAATATAGTTTAATTAAGTTCAGCTAGCTACAGGAAGTATATTATCCGCTAATTTAATACAAATTAAATCCTACATAAAAACTTGAACGTATACATAGGAAATAGTGACGTAAATTCGGCCACACTGAATTCCATTGAGTATATACTTAATTTTAAAAAATGGGACAAGTTAACATATCTTTGTTTCAACCAGGTTTTACACTTAATTAATTGCATCCAATTCCTTAATAATAAAAAAACATAATTTTATATCGTAAGAAATTTATCATAATATTATTAATGTTGTTGCATGTCATATATTTTAGAAGTGAAACTATAATTTTATAAAGGCCACGACTTCAACATGTGATCTAAGTAAAATAAGAAAAATGTCATCGATCCCTAACATGAAATGCATGGAATATAGGTTATGTATTTATACCTAAATTTGGGTAGGAGTTTAACGCACTAGTACGGATTAGGGTCCCCAAATTTCTTATATATTCTTCAAGATTAATTTGATGATGCATATTCATGTCCTATATATATCCTCGATATCTTCCATTCCCAGCAAAAAGAAGTAGAAAAGGAGTATAGGAGTTTATATGCAACCAAACACGCCACAAGATGAGAATGCAGGATGTTTTTCTATTTTGTTATTATTATTTATTTGATAATGAGAATGCATGATGTTAGTAATTAATTAATTAAGCAGGAAGGCAGTCAAGCATGGATGGCCGGCCGGCCGGCCGTCCAGTGTGTGTGAGGGAGAAAATGGAGATTAGGACAATTAAAGTGGGACCCATCCGCCGCTGTGGCAGCTGCTCCCCGTCCACTTGCCCATTCCTCCCCCCACGTTTACGACGACTAGTACTAGTAGTAGTAGTACTACTAGATCACAACAACCAGCTGGTCAACTTAGCCCTACTTAACCACGGTTAGTCATAAATTCCACAGTACTCCAATGTCTCTCTAAGAATTTTTATTTTAATATAAAAACAAAACATGAAACAACAAAATCCGTTTCATCAAACCCCAACCTCACAAATTTAACACAAAACAACACACGTACGCCTGTGTACCTTTCATTTACTCATCATATATCCATCATTTTCTCGGATTTTTAAAATATACAACTCCACGTCCGTCCATTTCAAATTTAATTAGTTTAATTCCTTATATATGTTGTATATTTTGTGAATTTAATTGAGTTTTAATTATAGCTAGTAACACACGTATAATTCAGTCAATTTACTTTTATAATCTTGTTTCCGGTTCCCACTGTTTTATTTGTCATGCATGCAATACCTCACAAATCATTCACATAAATGATCGATTTATATAATAAATTATATTTATGTTAATTAATCCCAATAAATTAAGATCTATATATTGTCTTATTAATATATAAAACACAATAGTTATAACAACGTACTACTATCGAACCATCTCCTTATGCATGGTCCAACTTTTTTCATCAAGGTTGGAAGTAACTGCTATTTTTTTAATTTAAAATGATATATAGTTGCATCTATTGGTACTAATATATGTAAATATAATTTTTTCTTATAACTTAACCAAAGGTGGTTAACTTTACTTACCTGATCTGTTAACAAGCATCCCATTCTCCTCTAACGCGCGTACACTCTTTGTCAATAACCTAACTCGTCCACGCGCTCTGAACACACATTAGATCGATCTTCACCAACTTTCAAATCACAAAACTTAAGTATATATATATTTTCAACATCATATATTTTATGCCTATATTTAAACTTTAGGGTGTGAGAAATGACTGCGTTTGAGTCCTTGTCTCCCCTCTATGCTTAAATATTCCTCATCTCTTTCTCTCTCCTCTTTTTCTTCCCTTCTTTCCTTCTCTGTACTCAAAATCCCTCACTACTTGTTTTCTCTATTTTATATATTCAAATCTAGGGTTCGAGCTAGTTCCGGAGCTCTTTTTCTATAATTTTTTCCTTATCTTTTCATTTTCCTCTCACTTCTCCCAAATAATAAACAAAGCACAAATGGATTAATTTTAATCTTATTTTAGGGTTCATTTTATTATTATTATTATAATTAATTTTCTTTGTTTTCTGTTGTTTGTGTGCTGTGTTTTCTTTCTTTTGATGTTTTGGACATGGCTGGTTTGGATTTAGGCACTGCTTCTCGTTTTAATATTCACCACCAACTTCACCATCCACAAGACTTCTCCCTCCAAACCCAACAAGAAAATAACAACTTTTCCGGTGATCAAGACGATGATAGTGGCAACCAAGGCCTCGGAAACTCAGGCCCAGGCGATATCGTGGGCCGTAGGCCCAGGGGCCGACCGCCCGGATCTAAAAACAAGCCCAAACCACCGGTGATCATCACAAGGGAGAGTGCCAACACTCTCCGAGCTCATATCCTAGAGGTGGCAAATGGTTGTGATATTTTCGAGTGCGTGGCTACATACGCGCGGAAACGGCAGCGTGGGGTTTGTATATTGAGCGGCAGCGGCACGGTAACCAACGTCAGTCTAAGGCAGCCGGCTGCGGCTGGCTCAGTAGTCACACTGCATGGAAGGTTCGAGATTTTATCGCTGTCCGGATCATTTCTGCCGCCACCAGCGCCGCCGGGTGCAACAAGCTTGACTGTATTTTTATCCGGTGGTCAAGGGCAGGTAGTGGGAGGAAACGTGGTGGGTGAGTTGACAGCGGCTGGGCCGGTGATCGTGATTGCGTCATCTTTTACAAATGTTGCGTATGAGAGGCTGCCGTTGGAAGAGGAGGAGGGAATTCAGATGCAACCACCACAAGGATCCGGAAGCAGTGACCCGTTTCCGGATCCATCTTCGGGTGGATTACCGTTCTTCAATTTGCCAGCTCTAAATATGCCGCCGAATGTTCAGTTACCGATTGATGGGTGGGCCGGAAATTCCGGTGGGCGCCCTCCATTTTAACTCAAGTGATGATTTCTGATCTTATTGTTGCAAGAATTTTGGGCTACCCAAAAAATAATTCATTGGATCGAGATAGATAGGCTTATTGGATTATAAGGTCAGCAAATCAGTACTGCACTATATTCCTCATCCTTGAACATGGTTCCTTCTTCTTTAGTTAATTTTGGGGTTTTAATTTTTTTTCTTTTTTTCTTTACCCTTTTCGGTTTTTTGTTTTTTGTTTTTTGTGACTTTGGTTTGTGGAATATAATGATCTTCCTGGTGTTGTTGATGGAATTAACTCTAGCTCTCTACTTCTTTTGTAAGGAAATGTGTTTGAGAATTCATTACTGTTAGCTAACGGATTCAGTGCTTCCTATATTTAGACCAAATATAAATAAATAATTTCTCTTTTTTTAATTGTTTATATATGGTCTTTTAATTTCTCTTTTTTTACTTCCACTAGTACCATTGTTTCCTTTGGATATATAATAGGTTATGAGTTATGAAGTGTTGTCACTAAATCTAGCTTGTGGGATTTGGGGTCTTTGTTTTGCTGCATTGTTTTCAGGAAACAATAAAAATAGCTAGTGTTATATAAAATACTAGTACTCCATATATAGGAGGAGTACGTAGTATCTAAGAGAGAGTGTTTCTTTGGGGGGGTGGGGATTAAATCTTGTTGTTGGTGTTTTGCATTACAATATTATTAATGGTTGAGCTTCCTTTCTTTTCATTTACTTCTTTGGAAATGTTCTCCAGCTTGGTTAATTTTCTAATCTATATATAACCTGCTACTTAATTTCTCTCCCTTTACTATATTTCTTTAATGGCATGTTTTTTGTGTTGAAATCCATGGCCAAGTTCTCTATTAGTAAAAAATATTATAAAACAAAACCACTAGCTAGCTAGTTCTCTCTATAGCTAAGAAAACACATTATAATATAACCTCTACTCTTAAATATTTAATTTGAGATCTATATAGGAACAAGAGAACCTTAAAAAACATCTAGACTATGTTTAGGTTGGAAATATTTAGCCTATCCAACTTAAACTTGTGATCTATCCAAAATCCTACATAGTTTATAGTTGCCTTATAAAAATGAGGGTTTAGAGGACTATATATATTATGGGTCCTCTTAACAAGTGTCCTTAGGACACATGCTAAGCACACAGTTCAAGAGAATATTTTCTTGAACTGTGTGTATATTCTCTTGATTTTTGCATTTGCACCAAGTTTAAGGAAATATGCACACAATTCAAAAAAATATTTTCTTGAACTGTGTTCTTAACATATGCCCTAAGGGCACATGTTAAGAAATTCCATATATTATATATGAGCCTAAACATCTTGTCTTAACAAGCATCTTTAAGCATCCACCAAGGTTTCCGTTTCACATTGTTTTGTTTATTCATCAACTTCATTAATATACAATTATAGATCGATCCGTTTGCATAGTTGAAAACAAGGATTAACTGTCATATATATATATAAGCTCACCCAACTCACCCCCTTTTAGCGACGTACCGGACGACGGTTTGGTCCGTCGCTATATATATAACCATCGTCTTAGCTTTTAGTGACGGACAACATATAGACGACGGTTGTATATATAGCGACGGACGAACCGTCGCCCGATCCGTCGCTAAAGGGAGGTGAGTTTGGGTGAGCTTTTGGTTGGGTGAGCCTAAAATCCTTATCGTATATATATATATATATATATATATATATATATGTGTGTGTGTGTGTGTGTGTGTGTGTGTGTATGTGTGTGTGTGTGTGTGTGTGTGGACTGATCTAACGTAGTCAATTTAATATTAACCTTATAACAGATCCTGAGCATTCATCTGAATATCGAAAGATTAAAATAGCTTACGTCCGCAGTTTAATTTTTAGTATTTCACAGATTACTATTACGGACAGGACAAATGTCCAAAATACTCGTCATTTACAGTCTTCGTCTACAACTATTAAACTGCGGACGCTATCAGACCAAAACAATGCCAATCCCCTTATAAGTATGGCCAAGTATTGCTGCAAACTTCATACATCATATAATGACTTTTGGATCTCATTTCATTTTGACATTTTTTTTGGAGAAGTATTAGAGTTCGAATAATTAAGACTCAAGAAATTTTTATTCTTTATTTTTTTTTCTATAAAGCTCAAAAAATTTCTATCGCTTCTTGCGTATTCTTTTTGTATGTAGCTAAATCATATGATCTGTGTTAATGAGACAAATTCATGGCTAACAATTGAAAGGATATATTGAAAACACTTCACCCCATTAATTGGTATATATCCATTTTTCATTTGTTTAGTCATAAATATATCTCATGATCCCAAATTACTTGAATCTGTAACAACTAACAAGAATATGCAAGAAAAATAGATGATTTTTAACTTTAATAAGTTATATATATTTTTGGATCTTATCTCATTTTTACAGTACCGATCTAGGATGAGTATAGTTCGATTTAAAACTATTAAGTTTTTCATTTGTTCTTGGGTATTCTTATCATCATCTCAGATAAATTAAAACGGCGTCGTTTTCATTTTAAACCAGTCTTTTTTCCATTTGGTCATGCCTGACGTTCGCAATGTGGGTTTTGAAGAAGATGGCTATCCCATTTGTATGTAGCTAAATCATATTCGATCCAAGCCACCACTATGGTATTCCACTGTTGAGGTTCAGATCTTGTTCCACTATATCATAGTAAAATATCACTATTGTGTTGATTGATTTGCTGAATCCGTTGTAGATGAACTCATCAAGCATGAATGAAAATTGTGAGGAAAATGAAAGATTTCAGCAAATTTGGCATGGTGGAAGAGAAAGATGTTGGGATAAAGGCCTTTAAGATTGAAACGCCATCGTCTCGTTTCCATAAGGAAACTTAGTGTCCGCAGTTTAATACTACGGACAGGGACTTGTAAAGGAGGGGCATTTTGGACATTTATCTCGTTCGCGATATTAAACTGCGGAATACTAAAAATTAAACTGCGGACGGGAGTTATATTAATCATTCGATATTCGGATGGACACTCAAGATATGTTGTAAAAGTAACATTAAATTGACAACGTTAACTATGGATCAGTCCTCTGTATATATATATATATATATATATATATAGAGAGAGAGAGAGAGAGAGACAATGTACAAAGCTTAAGTACTCTTGATCAAGCATCTGGGTGTACAACATACAACATATATGTTAATCATATTTGAATTAATTAATTCGTGTAGTTAGAATATTAAAAAGTATTTATATCAACCAAATTTGACTTATAGATTTTTCATAGTTTTTAATTGTGAGCCCAAGTACAAGTTAGGGTTCATATATGACCTAACTAAATTAAATGAAAAGACGAAAGGAAATGAACAAGACCGCAATTAATGATTGGAGCATTAAATGAGCAAAAATGAAAAAACCTAGGGTTCGGCCCCTAGGGTTCGGCCACCCTAGGTTCAACCACTGATCAAAGATGACTCTTCCTTAAGGAAAAGATAAATCAATCTCTTTTTCGACTGGATTTGGTTAGAACTATCTGAACAAAACAAGGAAAACAGACAAAAGACGAACAAAAGGAGGCCAAAATACCCCCTAGGGTTCGGCCCCCCTTAAGGTTCGGTCCCGCGCGCACTACCTTATTTTCTCAATTAGCATGCTAGAAGGGGTTTGATCGATGCAATGACATAGCAATAAGTCCAGACTATTGAAAGAAACTAAAATCTTGTGAAATTCTAAGGATTGATTAGCCTTATTATCTCTATGACAAGAAGAGCTTCTTACAGGACCAAGAATCATGAGAAAATAATGAAAACTGACCAAGAAAGGCTGAAACGAACGAAAAGATCCGAAAGAGGCCCCCTAGGTAAGGTTCGGCCCCCTAGGCCCCCTCTAAGGTTTGGCCCCCTAGGGTGCGGCCTCCCATGTCATGCGCAGACTTAGTTTGAGGATTTTCGACTACGAGATTCTCAAATAAAGAAGGAAGAGCAAGAAAGTATGGTTTGAGCAACAAGAGCTTTGAAGCATGAGATCGAGAAGGAGCCTCTATGAGTCCCAAGGCAGAAGGTTTATGGAGGTAACTCATTTTGGGAATTGATTGAGGGATTTGATTGGTGGCTAGAAGGGCAGGACAATCTAGACATTACTCTAGTGACTAAGGGTATTTCTGTAATTTTCCCGAAGTCATGTGACTGACATGTGACCACTTTTCAAAAAACTCTATAAATACCTCTTACATTCTATGAAGAATTGACTTTTTTGAACTTTTGAAGGACTTGAAAATTCTCTCTCAACCCGAAGCATTCAAAAAGGCTCTCTAGATCCTTGATACCCTAATAAGATTCTCGGATCCTAAGAATTCTGTCACGTGTCATTAGAGTAATCGTTCACCTGTTCTTCTCCCCTCTTCAATTCATCAATCAATTTAGTACTCTTCATGATTTCTCTCCTCATCAGCCAACACGAAACTTTAACCCTAACAAGGTACAATTTTCTTATCAACATTAATAAATGCAAAACAACTTGGTTTAATTTGATCTGTAGTTCATTTAAATTACCAACCCTTATAGTTTACGGCCAGTACTAGAGCCCTCTATATATGCTTGGGCGTGAATATTTGGGCTTGGCCATGGGATAACCCTATCTATGTAATGGGCCGGATTTAATGTTGGCCCATATATGTTTATTATGTATTTTATTGTAAGAGTCCTTATTAGAGAAGGATTGGGGTTTCCTTATTTGGTGGGATGAGGATATCTAACTTGGGAAGGAAGCAATTGCAGTTATAAGTGGATTTTGACTAGGACTCCTATTCCTAGTAGGGTTTGGACAGACAAGACTTCTATAAATAAGGCTACAAGCAAGGCATGAAGGGATTCATTATCAGATCACAGATTATGAGACAAGGACACAAGAGATACAACACAAATACACCATATGTACTCTCGATATTATTATAGTGGATTACTCTCTCTCTCCGTGGTTTTTTCCCAATTGGGTTTCCACGTAATTCTTGTGTTCATGCTTTATATTCTTTTATTTATGTTGTGTATTTTCGTGGGTTTGATTTCACAACGATACAATAAACCGTTGGCGCTGTTTTGGCCCGCCTTTTTGGGTGATTTCGTCGGGCGTACAAAATCAGGCGTTAACATTGGCGCCGTCTGTGGGAACGAAGACACTTATTCTAGTGTCGAATTAAAATCATCAGATTTAATTGGAGGACCAACCTATAAAGCTAAGTTCTCCTTTTTTATTAAATTAATAATATATATATAACTTGTGCATATTTCTACCTGTAGCATAGTGCTATTGACTATTAAGTAATATATTTACAAGTTAATATACTATTATGAGAGTCTACTGCATGTATTGATTGTAGTGCGTGAGATATTTTTTAATATGCACGTAATTAAAATATGCACACAGACGTTTTGTGGCAAAATCAATGTATCATGTTACTCCTTATTACTAATTTTTGTCCAAGTATTTGATTTTAGTTTTCAAAGGGGTATAATTGTGAATTTATGTATATGTACACCATGCACATGTGCCTTCTATCCTTTTCACAAATATTGATGTTCGCCACCATTATTGATGATCTCATCATTGTTTTCTCTCTTTCATGAACCAATCACTTGGATAAAAGAGGGACCGGGGAGGCAATATCTAAGGATGAAGGCATTTCTCATGACCGGATAGGAGATGTGACGGTCAGACGATCTTCCTTTTGAACTGATGGAGCAGTGAATGTCGCCACAGCCGGCATAATACATGCGGATGGCGCTATTCGCACAGGTTAGGGGTGAAAGCACCGAAGACGAGTGGAAGCACCGAAGACGGTGGAAGTAGCGGTGCAGAGTATACGGGTACTGCTGTTCTCATTGTAACAGGTTGAGCAATACCATGGTACGGTGTCCTAAAATGTCTATAGGGAACATAAGGGGCTGCTCCTGCACCGGGGAAATTTTGTGACCGCCTTGTATGGACTTCTTCTGATACTTGACGCCGTGATGGGCTGTCATTTGGCGTTGAAGACGTGGGTCTGTTACCAGGACTGCTCTTCTGTCTGATTAAGGGGAGAATTTTCGATGTGGTCACTTGGAGCGGCTATGAACTTGATGGCCTTTGGTATGGAACTGGAAATCTGTTTTGAATTAGTACTGGGGCACCAGTGGAGTTGGCCATTCCCATCTTTTCTTTCAAGCGAGATTCTTGGGGAGGCAATATCTGAAAACAAATGAAGTTGGGTTCAGACCACTTCGGCAATCCTTTCGGCAATTCCTCTTTGGACCATTTCGGCATGACTCCGGCAGGACTTCGGCACTCGGACCTAACTTGCTCATGACATATTTCGAGGCTTCGGTAAGTGTGTTTCGTGGGTATGCTGCGAATTTGCTAGACTCGGGTTATCGGGTGCAAAGGAGTGTATATGGGATAAAGGATCGTATTGGCGGTATAAGGGTGGATAAATGTCCTTCGGGAAGGCTTTGTTCTCCCGAAAGGATGAACATTCTTCGGATAGACATCCTACGGTTAAACATCCTATGGGGTAAACATCCTTCGGGGATGCGTCCCGAACGATTACAAATCCTACGGATAAACATCATTCGGGGAGGCGTAGGACCTCCCGAACGGATAAATCTCAACCACACCTCAACCAAGTTTGGCTTATGCAATAACCGATCACGTGGACACTTTTGATATTGTCTGGATACATGGTGGTTAGAACTTTTGATACTTTCTTGGGCATCAGTATATCTCATAGTTGGGATAATGTGCAACGATGATTGTCTTGGCTTCTCAAACGGTACAGGGTCCAACTGGGGTACTGCAAAATTTGGAATTAGAATCATGAACGAGGATTTGGTGGCTTCCAATTACTATAGTTACAAGACATGCGGAGGATACGAGGAGCACCCAGAGTGGGCTTCGGAGCCGCTCTCGTGATAGAAGCGGATCTGAAGACAAGTCAGCCCCCGTGGGAAGAGGTCTCATCAAGAGGCCCAACCGTCAGTGCAGATCGTTCATAAATATCAAAGACAAGTCAAAAGAGGTCTCATCAGGAGGCCCAACCGTCAGCGCAGAAGCCGAGGGGAAATCGTTAGGATAGCCCTCGGCGGAATCGGGACTTCGAGAAAGTTGCTCTGGGCTTCAGCGAAGTTAACGACTTCGGCACTTATTCAATACTTTGGTTTCGGCACCAACCAATACAAGCTGCAGAATAAAAATTGATCGGGGCTTCAGATTAGTCGATGGAGACTTCGGCATGGTCGCCATTAAAATGTTATAGTAGATTTGACGGTTCGAGATATTCACTCCGGCACTTCGGGTAATAGGGTCCACTTCGGACGATAGCAGTCTGTTTCAAAATGTATCATATCGGCTTCATCATATTTTCGCTTCGGCAAGGTCTCGGCATGACTTCTGCTTCGGCATATTCAAACTACTTCGGCAAGATTTTGGTATGGCTTCGGCAGGACTTCGGCAAGATTTTGGTATAACTTCGGCGGGACTTCGGCGATTCCTCTTCGGACTACTTTTGCTTTGCAAGGCAACTTCGGCGTTTCCCTCAAGCTTCCTTGGTTAAGCTATTTTGCGGTGTTGTTCGGGGAGAGAGAATAAATATGCCCCACCACGTTTTGGAGACTGTCATCGGGATGGTGAGGTTACAGCAAATGGGGAATCTGCACGTGGAAGGAGGGATACAGGGCATGGACAAGAAGTGAAGCAACACTGATGGATACAGGGCATGGCATGGAGAGAGAATAAATATGCCCCACCACGTTTTGGAGACTGTCATCGGGATGGTGAGGTTACAGCAAATGGGGAATCTGCACGTGGAAGGAGGGATACAGGGCATGGACAAGAAGTGAAGCAACACTGATGGAATTTATGGTTACTAATATAAAGTCGTTAAAAGGAGTGGCTCTTTCTTTCGATGACTACTCCTATGGCCCTCGACAGTTCTTCGCAAGTCTTTAGTCACTATGTCTGAAGCGATCTTGTATATGCAACTTCCTCCGCATCAACAGCAACAGAGAGAGGAGGCTTCAGATTCAGGAATTTACTATGGGGGATATTCGATGGACTTGACGGAAAAAGCGGTGGAGAAGAAGACTCACAGTCTAAGGAGAAATATTTTCAGAATCAGTATGGTGGGTTTGATTGAACAATTCAGCGGGACTGTTGTTGATAGGCAGACAATTCGATGACTTTGAGAATGGAGCACACAGGGCGTCGTGCAGCGGGTATGAGGCAAACCGAGAGTAGGCTTTGGAGCAGCTCTCGTGACAGAAGCAGTTCTGGTGCAGGAGACTGGGGGTAAGCAGCACCTAATCCCTAAGGGATGTGGAAATAAGGAGCCCGAATTTGGAAAATATTTATGTGCGCTTTGGTAGTGGCCAGTCAGAGGCTTCAGCAATATTTCCAAGATCGGTTGGTGGTGGAATATACGAATCAACTTCTGAAGAAAGATCAGGGCCGGTCAGAGGTCTTTGGAAAGCTAGCAGCATGGAGTTGTTCTATGATTGTCCAATCAGCGGACCAAAACCTGCTTAACCGATCAGTGGATCGGTCATTGGTGCTATGGTGGAAGACCCTTCGTCTCTTTTGAGCGGAGTTTTTATTTTTCCCAATGTACCTTCGACTCTCGGAGAGAAGGTCATTGGAGGATCCGCGGCGGAATTCCTTCGTCTCTTTATAGCTAAGTGAAGGTTTATTCCTGATGTACCTTCGGCTCTCGGAGAGAAGGTCATCAGTGGGGCTATGGTGGGCTTCGTTTTGAAGCAAACTTTTCCTGATGTACCTTCGGCTCTCGGAGAGAGGGTACATCGGAGTGTCTAAAGGTTGGGTTCCAGCGCCTCTTCGGAGCGTCGTGGAACATTCCTGATGTGCCTTCGGCTCTCGGAGAGAAGGTCATCGGTGGGGCTATGGAGGGCTTCATGTGTAAGCAATATTTTTCCTGGTGTGCCTTCGTCTCTAGGAGAGAGGGCACATCGAAGTGACTATGGTGGGCTTCTCTTAGAAGCAAATTTTCCCGGTGTATCTTCGGCTTTCGGAGAGAAGGTACATCGGAGTGACTAAGGTGGGATTCATTCGCCTCTTCGGAGTGATGTGAATATTTTTCATGATGTTCCTTCGGCTCTCGGAGAGAAGGACTTCAGAGGTTTAAGGTTGGATTCCTTCGTCTCCTCGTAGCGAAGTGAATATTTATTTAAGGGTGCACTTCTATTCATGAATGCATTCATTCATGCATTCATTCATTTATGCATTCATTAATTCATTCATTCATGCATTCATTGATTCATTCATTCATGCATTCATATCTTCATTCATGCATATATAACATAAGCATCGACTTGAAGACGAAGGTTGGGCTCAGTCAGAGAGTCTCAGTTCTTGGATTTGCTGGGCTCGGTCAGAGAGTCTCAGTTCTTGGTCCTGTTGGGTTCGTTCGAAGATCGCCAAATTTTTAGCCGGTGGGCTGGACGTTTTGTGTTGCTGGGCTATGTATTTTATATACTCTTCCATCAAATGTTCCGTTTTATGAAAGACTGGGGGGCAATGTTTGGTTGTGATTATTTGGGTCTAACCATGGTGCAGCCCAATCTATTTGTATACTCTCTTATTATAAGTTCCTTATAAATAAGAGACTGGGGGGCAATGTTAGGGCGTGAATATTTGGGCTTGGCCATGGGGTAACCCTATCTATGTAATGGGCCGGATTTAATGTTGGCCCATATATGTTTATTATGTATTTTATTGTAAGAGTCCTTATTAGAGAAGGATTGGGGTTTCCTTATTTGGTGGGATGAGGATATCTAACTTGGGAAGGAAGCAATTGCAGTTATAAGTGGATTTTGACTAGGACTCCTATTCCTAGTAGGGTTTGGACAGACAAAACTTCTATAAATAAGGCTACAAGCAAGGCATGAAGGGATTCATTATCAGATCACAGATTATGAGACAAGGACACAAGAGATACAACACAAATACACCATATGTACTCTCGATATTATTATAGTGGATTACTCTCTCTCTCCGTGGTTTTTTCTCAATTGGGTTTCCACGTAATTCTTGTGTTCATGCTTTATATTCTTTTATTTATGTTGTGTATTTTCGTGGGTTTGATTTCACAACGATACAATAAACCGTTGGCGTTGTTTTGGCCCGCCTTTTTGGGTGATTTCGTCGGGCGTACAAAATCAGGCGTTAACATATATCATACTTTGTGCCTTCAAATATTGTAATTGTAATCTACTATATATATCTCCTGAAATATATATCAGCTGATCAAAGAGTAAATGATTAAGAAACAACCAAATCGTTTGCAAGTATCAAACCTATTACATGAATCACTGTGGTACTTAAACATTTGATCATCTTTCTAGCTGATGTTACGTTGACTATAACCTCTTCTCAAGCTAGCTAGTATCCAAATTCTCAAATTCCCGGCATATTAAATGAAGTGATCGATATGTTGGGCTTGTGGAGTCTAAACTTATAAGATTATCCTATTTCAATTAGTAGTATTTTTAATTTAGTAGGTATGTTTTACGAAATTGAGAATGAATTGAAATTCCGAAACAATATTGGAATTGGGAGACTTACGTGTGGGGCTAATATGAAAAGGAATATAATTTTTCCTAAACCAAATCAGGATGTAATATATGGGTGGTACGTGCTTCGGCCAATCCGAAGCCAGCTTGCTATAAGAATTCTATTTGGAAGTCGGGTGTTCAAAAGCAGACTAGGAATCAGGACTATACATCATATATATATATATATATATATATATATATATATATATATATATATATATATATATATATATTTTGACTTCGGTGGCATGTGATCACAGGCAACGAATTCTATAATAATCAGAGTACTGTTTTTGGAACGGAACAAGAAAAATAATAGTGAGTGCATTGCAGTAAATTGAGAGGTTTTGTGAAGGTTAAATTACGGGTTTTTCATCATTTTTTCGGATCTATTAATTATTTGAAAACTTTAATTAACTTGGAGGTTCTGGATGGTGAGATAATTTGAATTTTTACTCAAATTAAGGTATTATTGTATTCTCTCAATTTCATAATATTTCAAGTTTTTAGTTATAAAACTTAGAAGGAATATTTGTACTCACAGTTGATTCGGAGTTCGGCCCGTGCTTTTTAGCTCTTAATTTTTGAGAGTTTTCTGCGTGTCTTGTGTTTGGTTTATTTTTCGTACTATTATTTTACGCGGTTATAATTTATTTGGTGGAATTACATTATTTGTTTGGCGTGATTTATTTAATTTATAAATGACGGATATGATTGGAGGAGTTTTATCAACACGATATTCTGCTAATCAAAGGATTCTTCATGATCACAAGGCCTAGATATCATTAGAGGAATATGTTAATTTCATCCCTCTTTATTCTCCACTTTGAACTATGATGCTGAGGTGATTCTTCTCTTAGTTCAAATCGTCCTTCTAATTAAGCTGCATCGATCCACTGAGATCCTTACTGCACCTTGATGAAACAAGGCCTAATTAATTTTGTTATATTCCTTAAGACACATATGATAAACGAATATGTTTGTTGTTATCTCTGAAAGATGAAAGCAATTAAAAAAGTTGTGTGATTAATTATTATATGTCAATGTTGAGGCTAAATCCTAGTGCATGTGTCACCATGGAGATCATCGTCTCCAGTTGGACATGATTTTTTAATATATTTTTAATATATATTATTTTTAAGTTTACAAGAATTAACTGTGAATGGATATATATATATATATATATATATATATATATATATATATACAGGCCGGATCAGGTCCGGACTCCCGGACCTGATCAAATCCGGACCAATTTTTTTTTTTTTTTTTTTTTTGCTTTTTTTTTTAAAATAACTAATAAAAAATGTATAATATTTTATGGAACTGGAATTTTTTCATAATACAGTGTTTTAGGTGTGATTTGGATACATATAACAACACAGGTTATACAGACTGTACAGACTTATTTTGTTATAAGTATCCAAATCACACCTAAAACACTGTATTATGAAAAAATTCCAGTTCCATAAAATATTATACATTTTTTATTAGTTATTTAAAAAAAAAAAAGCAAAAAAAAAAAAAAAAAAAAAAGGTCCGGATTTGATCAGGTCCGGGAGTCCGGACCTGATCAATTTTGTATATATATATATATATATATATATATATATATATATATGTGTGTGTGTGTGTGTGTGTGTGTGACAGTGTGAGTAAAATATATAGCTTTGCTTCTAACATTAATCCGAATATATCGGAGATGGAATACAGTACTGATCTAACTTTTAGGCTGGAGAGATTAAAGCAAATGTGCATCCATATAAATAATGTAATTAAAGTGCAGGATCAATATGATCATCTGTCAAGAAAGTGGCATTGAGTTATTTAATTGAAGGAGAGTGATCATTTTAAACGCAAGAGCTGAGGTATCAATTATAGCTAGCTTGGTCCTGAAGGGGAAATACTGGAATATATATGATCTGATGATCAACCTAAACAAATTAAGTTGAAATGCTTAGCTAGCAAACTCATTTAGAGATGTTCACATAACATTAATGCAGCGCATTATACAATTAATAGTTTAATTATTAATTCAAAATTTACTTGGGGAACAACATGCATACATGGTTTGAACTATTACATGGTGAGTTAAGCAGCAAGGACTTGGGTTCAATGTGTGGGTTTCGGCCGGAATTTATAGATAATAATTAATTCGTGATAAAATATAAAATAAATTAAGACACTATCTAGGAAATATATAGAATTAATAAGTACATAAACATTATATTAATTTGTATAAAATATATAGTACTAATAATATTTTTAAATCTTGTCATTTTCAAAAAAAAATATTACAAAAGAATCATAGATTAATCTCAATCTACAAAAGAATTTGTTAGAACTTGTGCCTCATAACTCTTAAGTTTTTGAAAAAGGCCAAGTGCGGAGCAGAGCGGAGTGAGGGAGCGAAGCGACCGAACGAAGAATGATGTGACCTCCCATGTCACATCATGATGTGACCTTAAAGGTAATCTCATCCCACGTCGAACTGTACCTCCCATGTACTACATTGGACGAATACCACGCCTGATGGATCATGATGTGACCTTAAAGGTAGTTTAAAGTTAAATTATGTCATTTATGCTGATAATAGTCTAAGAAAGTTATGTTGTCAAAACTCTCCCCTTGTCTCTCATATTTACCACTTTTCTGATTTTCACTAGTAGAAAAAAGTAAATAGATAACGTTTAAAAAACGTTGTAATTGGACCCCCAGAAACGTCGTGATTAGCTGTGTTATCTATTAGACACATTTACACAACGCTTTTAAAACGTTGTAATTTGACACATTACACAATATATTTTTTTTAAAAACGTTGTCTATTTATTTTCTATAAGGTGTTGTATGCGTGAAAACGTTGTAGATAGTATGATTCCACAACGTTTCTGACTAAAAAACGTTGTAGTTTGACACATTACACAATATTTTTTTCCTAAAAAACGTTGTCTATTTGTTTTTCATAAGGTGTTAGAAACGTGAAAACGTTGTAGATAGTATGATTCCACAACGTTTCTGACTAAAAAACGTTGTAATGCATGCATATATACGTTTATTTTGCCAAAAACGTTGTAGTTTGACACATCACACAACGTTTTTTTTCTAAAAAAACGTTATAGATTTGTTTTCCATAAGGTGTTGAATGCATGAAAACATTGTAGATGGAATGAAAAATCATACCCATTGCCAAACCACTGTGAAAAACTAAATATAAAATTATAGATCTAGTAATAAGAAAAAAGATTACACCAAGATAATGACCAATAAATTCCAACCCTTTAATTAAAATTATCGTGTTATTACAAAAACACTAGTAGAACTGAGCAACAAACTCAGCCTTGCCACCAGGAGTAGAAAGGCAAGCCCAGAAACAGTACAAAGATGACAATAATAAACTACTTTAAATGGAAACGAGAAGGGTTGGTCTGAAAATAAAATTCTCTCACTCTTTGATGTCTGGCTGAGAAGTAGCAGGCAACAGCAATCCCACTTGTAGGCATAAAAGGGGGATTAGCTCAAGATTTCCACAAGAGTGTGATCTCGGCAATCATGGAGGTGACAACATAAGGATCCATATTGGACGCAGGCCTCCTGGGCATTACTGAGGCTCGACTTCAAAGACATGACCGCTAGTTGGATAATCGTGTGCTCCAAATGCTTACTCTATACCATGAACTGTCAAGAACATGAAGGGTTAGTTAATAAATGTTTCCTTTATCTGATCTGTTGGTGCAAAACATAGAAGGAAATACTCAAATACATGAACATGTGCATGAACTATTTTCACAATCAAGTGCAAAGTAAAGAGCCAATGACCACCATGTGCATGAACTATTTTCACAATTATGTACCTGAACTACATAAAGCAAAAGGCAAAGGCGTGCAGCTACAATCATCATCATTTTCATCTCATCCTTGTTGTAATTTTTATTTAGGAAAGGATCAATTATTTGTTCACATAAACCAGAACTGAGTAGAGATCTTGCCTGCAAGTCACAATCACATTGATGCTTAGAACTTTGAGATTTCTAAAACTGTTTTTTTCGTTCAAAATTAGCATAAGTTATGCTTCCTTAATCCTTATATTACCCATAGTACTAAGCCTTCATGATTAGATGCATGGTTTGTTTGTATAGCCTCTTTCCCAGTAATTAGTTCCAGAAGTACAACCCCAAATTAATAGACTCTGCATAACAGAAAGACTCGTAAGGCATCGCGAAGGAATGAGATCTTAACTAGTATCAACTGATCATAATTACACGGTATAAGATCTTAAACTGAATAATAATATGGGATGAGTAATCATACTTCTCCGACAGACACACCACAGTCGATGTTTGAGGATCCATCTAAAGGATCAAAAACAACACAATATATGCAAACTCGGTAAAATTGAAGAATATACATTAGAAAAAATGTTGACACATTAAGAAACATAAGAGGATAGAAAATCAGCCAAAACCTTCCATGCATAGATGGCTCTATAAATGTTGCTTCTTCATCCTCTTCCGAGACAATAATGCACTACAAAAAATAAATTATCTTTAAAAGTTGATAATTCATTAAGGTGCTTCGTAGTAGTTGACTTCAGTAACTGTTGACAATTTACTACAAATTTATTGCATTTACAAGTTATATGAAGTATAAAAGAACACGTGGAAAATGCTTATTGTACGTCCACTGCTGACTAGGGCTTTCACAAAAACTTCATTGGAGAGTACGTCTAGTTTCTTTTGTTCTTCACCCTGAAAATGAAACTACATAATAATCACATTAAAAAATGTATTAATATATAAAACTTAAAGAAAAAGTAGAAAAGGGAAATGTACAAATTATGAAAAATTTCATTGATTTAAGAGAGAACAAACCTGAACATTTGACTCTCCTGCAAGTCCAATGAGTTTTGCTAGACCTGCCTGAGAAGCCAGTCGTTTATGGGTATAAATTATCCAGAAAAAAACATCAAAACTAGTTTCCATAAACTGAAAGACAAAAGATCTTGTTAACAGCCAAGCAGACAAATTTGCAGCCAAGAACTATGTGATATAGCAACAGGGTAAAATCACCACGAGCCTCAGGGTACTTAGACTGCTCGTTAAGAAAGTGGCGAGTGACTGTCATTAAATATGTGCTTCGATTGCATGATCCATCATCACCTATCGATATTGGATGACAACATCGAAGCCCTCAATCTTTTTCAGTATGAATTCCAATGCACTTATACTAGATATATATATACAGTGGTGGTCAGTGCATTAAAGAAAGAGAATGAAAAGGGAATATGGGACCTAATTAAGGCATGTGATTCTAAGATAAATAGAAAAACAAATATTGCCACAAGCATATCTTATAAAGCTTTTGTATGGCAGTATTTACCATACGTATACTCAAAAGAATAAAAACAATGTTTTCTTCAACTGTCTATGCATATATAGTCCATATGTTTCATTATCCTTTTGATAGAATCCTTGTAAAAGTGTCAATGAAATTGTTGAGGCCTATTGTTCTTTATACTCTTCCTGTTTACTAGTTTTCTATACTTATTTTAAAGAGCTGTGGGGTTGTTTCAAGTCTGTAGTTTGTTTTACAACTATAAAATGTCTTGAGTCAAAAATATATTAGGACCCCAGTACTTCCAAGTTTGGGTGTTTAAAATTGCAGGCATCAATTTAAACAGTGCCATAACAATGCAAGTTCAAAAATATTAAAGCATTCCAAATTTAGACATAAAAAAAATCAAATTGCAAGAGTAAATGTAACGACCAGGAATTTTAAGCTTCTTATTAATTTTATATGTGATTTAAAATTTTTAGGAGTTAATTTTTCAAACTTATTTAAACCTTATGTGGTTATGTGCTTATGTGAATTTAACCTATGCTAATAAATGCTAGGATTTTTTTTTTATTAAAGGGAATCACTAATGGTTATTTAAATTACTAGATTAACCCTGAGACCTTTATATCAGAATATTGATAAAAGTGTTAGTAATTATATATTCAAATTTCTTGAATATAGTGTAGAGATTTAATCGGGATTAATTATTTATATTTAAGTAATTAATTGATAACGTATGAAATTGTTATTGTTGTTGATTAATAATTATTATGAATAAATAATAATGAATGAGTAAGAGATTAATAAATAGAATAATATTATATTTACTTGGTTAATTGATTAATTGTTACATGCAAGTATATGTTATATTAAACCTTTGGTATAAGGTAGCTACCTTTATATATTATATAAAGTGCAATGGACACATTAATGTGGCTATGTATTATACATATAGACTATATAGTAAGATTAATTTCATTGTGTAAGTTACATAATATTTTGCTTATGTAACATGACGTGACCTTAATGTATACCCTATTACGTTGTATTAATATCAATAAACTATTGTTATTTGATAATGATTTTATTAAATTATTATAATTATAATGCTAACCATGGTAAATAATAATAATGCCTACTTGAATTATATCTGGTGTTAATAGAAAATGTACATGGATTATATGTTGGTATATATATGTACCTCTATTTGATACATGATATTATTGATTTCTTATTTGGAGTAACATTGGGACTTAAATGTATTTGGAATAAATACATATAGCCTAAGTTTATACTATGTGTATATATATTATATGACTTTAGTGTTGTATTACACTTTACATATTGCTGAGAATTTCTTGTCCCATATATGTGCCCATCTCATTATTCCCACGTGAAGAGCTAGCTAGCTACCCTATAACTCTTCTCAATTTTCACAAAAATAGCCAATTATTTCAAAAGGAGTGGGCAACACAGTGTTTCTCAACTACCATCCATCAACCAATATACAATTATGTAATTCATTAGTTTGATTTGAGGAGCAAAGTCAAGAACCGGATATACAAATTGCCTATATAAGAACACTTCTTCCCTCTCATTTTCTTTTGCTGGGAATTCTGTGAAGCAAGGCTAGCTTGAGTATAGTATTATAGTGAACAAGTTCTATGAGAGTTATCAGTGAGGAATTTGATAGCAGCAAGTTCAGTTTTCATTTGCAGAGGTATACCTTCTACCATTTCCATTCTTGTTCTTCAAATTCTGTGAAATTGCTAAGTTCTTAATTCTTTGAATTAAGCATGTATTTGTTAATAATTGATTTGGGTTATGTTACTTAGTGTTATACAAACTTCTAAATATGTTAGCTTAGTAATGTGTTATGTTAAAAACGAATTTCGTAAGAATTTTCTGTGTTGGGTTATTAAACTGCCGAAGCAGTTCAGGCTCTATCTCTGGCTAGACACCGGCGCAGCTGCGCCGGGTTTATGCTTGATAGCTGCGCAGGCCCTGCAATGCAGAATTTTGCTTCTGTTTCGTTCTCTGTCCAGGCTAGCGTGATGGTAACCTTTAGTCAAGCATGCAAACTGATATGAATCCATAATATAAACTTCTTGATATTACATGGCCATGTTATCATGTTTTATGAAAGGAAAGTATAAGGTTTACGAAGGAAAACTTATGTTTTGAAAATGAAACTTGTAGCTTTGAATGCAAGCTTTGTCATATAAGTAACATGCATGTATTCTGATGTTATGAGCATGATAGTAGGTTTATATTAACTTGAAATGCATGTTTCAAATGTTGAACACGTTAGCATACGAGATTGATGGATTTAAGATATTTTCAAAGGAGAAACTGAAGACGTTTTTAAATAAGAAACTTAAGAACTTTGAAAAGCAAACTTAACCAAGATTTTATCTTGCGATTTCTGATCTTGTGAACATGTGTAGGTAACTTAGATATATATGTGAAGGAGTCTAACATGAGGCATATTTTACTTCATGAGTGATCGGTTTTGATAGCTTGGCATTAAAGGACCTTTCTAAAGGAAACCTTGAAGACTAGTTATCAATAACTACATTACAAGTATTCTAGGATCTAATATCATGGTTAAGTGTGTCATTATTTACAAGCATGCTAGATAGTCATATGTATTGTTGAGCAGAGATTTTGCATGTGCACCCATAATCATAGAAAGTGGATTCTTAAGGCATGAGTTATGACGATTAAAGTGTACACTTGTAGTATACGCACAAGCATAACTACTTAAGTATTGTTTGACCTTATTATGTGATAACATGACTTTAGTAACCAATCTTGAAGCATGAACTTGTATTAGATAAAGTATGTGAATTACCGGCATGAAAATATGACTTTAAATTGGATTAGGACGAGCATGCTAGTTTCGAATGGGAGAGTATAACTTGATAAGTATGTGTATTGGTTTAATGTTAGTAGTTGCATGCTAGAGTTACGTCGGGACACTTTCAGACCCGAACAATTTGCTTAAGTCAGATTTTAACAGTTAACATATTATGATGCTATAAATGGTATATTTGATATTGAACGTGATCTTATGTGATAGAATTATATAATGATTAGAGTCTTGTATGTGTGAACTTATACTAATTGGAGAGATCGACTTGTTAATATTAGGTCGTTCCAACGCCATTTAAATTAAAGCTAGAATTATTTGTAGCTGAGCAAACAAGCAAGTTCCCTCACTTACACTCCTTATTTTTGTATTGCAAGTTCCCTGACTTACGCTCCTTATTATTGTATTGCAAGTTCCCTGACTTACACTCCTTATTATTGTATTGCAAGTTCCCTGACTTACACTCCTTATTATTGTATTGCAAGTTCCCTATCTTCCTCAAGTTATATTTGAGCAAGTTTCCTAGACCCTTGTATTACTTTATTCAACGAATATTGTAAGCTAGTATCCGAACCCTACTTTTATTGTGCAAGTATTTTAAATCCTTGCACTACTTTATTCAATTACTCGAGTAAGTTAGATTCTAAACTTCACCTTTATTGTGCAAGTTCCCTGACTTACACTTATTATTTGTGCAAGTGTCCCTAACTTTACTCAAATTTATATTGAGCAGGGTATTATTATATTGCAAGTTTTCTTAACTTACACTCTTTTACGGTGCAAGTTTCCTAGTTTCATTTGATTGTTATGTTGAGTGCAAGTTTCCCGAACTTCACACTTTGGTTATTGTGAAAGTTCCCCGAACTTCACACTTTGGTTATTGTAAAAGTTTCCCGAACTTCACATTTTGAGTATTGTGAAAGTTCCCCGAACTTTACATCTTGAGTATTGTGAAATTTCCCCGAACTTCACACTTTGGTTATTTTGCAAATTCCCGAACTTCATTTCTTTATTATGCAAATTCTCTAAACTTATACAAACTCGTATATTGTGCAAGTATCTTATCTTTATGTTTACTTTACTCAAAGAACGTTGTCAGCAAGTGTCCTAACCTATGCATTTACTTTATGCAAGGGATCTATTATGGTGAAATTCCCCGAATTTCACTCTTTGATGTTATAAGTGTCTAAGCCTATGCATTTATTTTATGCAGGGAATCTATATTGTGCAAATTCTAAACTTCACTTTGTGCAAGTTCTCTATCCTTCTCATATTGTATTGAGTAGGTTATTGTTGAATCGAAAGTTGTTTACTTAATTGCTTGAACTTTATTTCCAAGCATGTTATTTAGTGGTTTAATTACTTATCAATTATTTCATATTGATATTATTGATGTCCGCACCTAATGCATTTGAGCTCGTACAGTCTTGGACTTGTACATTATTCAAGGTTCTAAATTTCTTGAACTATGTCAGTAAGAGTCTGAACTTTTGCTCGGTCAGACTAGTGTATGAAGTTTTCTTTAAAGCTATCTAAACCAATTAATGGTAAGGATTCTTAGACGGAACAGAACACCCCTCATATGTAGGAGTGTGCCCAGGTATCTAATATATATGATACGAGTAAGCAGATATAAGTGTTATGCATATTCATGTTGTACCCGAGGTTGATCTCCTCGAGGTACTAAGTTTCTGTAGCCAGAAGCCAGTAATCCAAAAAAGGTCAATTAGCTATTGAACCCATTGAAAAGTTATAGTTCAGAGTCTACTCGACTATCAGTCATTCTAAAGGCAATTATTATCTTTGCTTTTAATATTCATATTGTTGAATTGTTCAGATGTTCATATCGTTGAATCGTTCAGATATTCATATTATTGAATCTTTTTAATATCCATATTATTGAATCGTTCAGTTATTCATATTATTGAATCATTCTAACATTCATATTGTTGAATCTTTAAGATATTCATTTTGTTAAAATCATTGTCAGATATTTTTTCATTCATCATGATATATCCTTTATTGTTGTATTTAAACTTGTTGAGCAAACTTGTTGCTCATTCTTGCTATATCATGACTTATATTGCAGTTAAGCCCGATCCCTCAAGGAAGAACAAGGGTAAAAGAAAGATATAAGATGGTTTGTAAGGAGCAGACTTTGTCTTTATGATTTGTTTAATTACTGTTAATGTAATATGAACCCTAATGTTTATTTTTGGGTATGTGTGTAAGATTTTATTTAAGGTTATCGAATCTTGGGACTAGTAACACCTTTTGAATGAACGACATGCGTTTATTATATTCCGTATTTTTAGTTATCGTATGTTGTTAGAGGTGGATGTTAGTATTGTATCGTGGCGACCGGACCGGGGTCAGAGGACCCGGATTCGGGGGTGTCACAGGTTGGTATCAAAGCTTTAGGTTATAAACGTTAGGAATGCGAAAACCTAAGTTATAACCTTAGTAGAAAACTCAAGTAGAGTTTATAGGTGATGGATTGAGGAGATCCATCGAATCTTATTGTGATACTAAAGTTGTTTATTTAAATCAGCTATGATTGATAGACGTCCTAAACTTCTTAATGCTAACTTGAATAGCATATCACGTAAAGACTAAGTTTTCTTCCTTTCCTCAGGATCATGTCGCCTAGGAGATTTTCGCGGAACCAGAGGGATGAAGGATCTGTTAGCAATGGTGGAGGGGGAAATGTCAACCCAATGCAGAGCTTCGTTAACCTATTAACAGAAGCAATGCAGAACAGACCCCAGCCCACAGCAGGGCAGCCAAGACATCACTTGGCTAGTTTTAAGGACTTTAAATTGGTAAGACCACCAAAATTCAGGGAAACCTTAGACCCAATCGAAGCCCAGACATGGATAGAAGAAATTGAGAAGGTGTTTGAGGTCGCACGTGTGGCCGAGGCACAGAAGACGAGTTTTGCCACATTCATGATGAAGGGCGAAGCTAATAATTTGTGGGAACCCAATAAAGGACTAGCAGGCGAAGGAGTTATTATGTGGGACAGATTTAAGAATTTCTTTTCGGAGGATACACAACAAGATATGGAAGTTAAGTTTCTGGATTTGAGACAAGGAGGTATGTCTGTCGTAGAGTACGCGGCAAGATTTAATGAGTTGGCCCGATTCACGTCACACCAGGTGAACACGGAGGCCAGGAAAGCAAAGAGATTTGAATTAGAATTGGAAGCATGGGTGCAAAAGGCAATAGATGTATTGGAGATTAAGACTTTTTCTGATCTTTTGGAAAGGGCTATCATTGCCGAAGGAGGCATTGAAGCCATGGCGCGATTTAAACAAGATAAGAAGACTGGCCAGGAGGGACAGAAAGTGGGAAGCGGCGGAGGCAGCAACCCCAATAAGCATAAATGGATGGAGAGCAAACCATCCGGAGGTAGCAAATCCGGGGGAAAGGCTAAGAAAAGTTTAAAGTGCAGTAACTGTGGAAGGAACCACTCGGGGGAATGCTTGAAGGGGAAGAACGCATGTTATCATTGTGGACAACCGGGGCATATGGCTCCTCAATGTCCGAATAAGTCGAAAGTAGGATGTTTCGCATGTAGAGCCACAGACCATCAAATCAAGGATTGCCCGAAGAGAAAGAGCGTTGCAACTAGCGACAACCGCAACAACAAGGACGTAGTGTCAGGTATCATCCTGATCAATTATATAGATGCATATGTGTTATTCGATTCGGGTGCCACCTGCTCTTTTATTTCTGAAGAATTTGCTAAACAGTTAGACTTACCCGTGAGAAATTAGAACACCCTATGGGCGTAGGAGTAGCAAACAATAAAGTTATCCCAGCAGAATATATTCATAGGAACTGTTATACCGATTTGAAGGGAATTCGTGGATGTCTTCCCAAACGAGATTTAGCCGCAATAGTTTTTGCCTTGGAGTTTTGGAAGCATTATTAGTATGGCGAGAAGTGTGAGATATACACAATCTAAAGTATATCTTCACGCAGTAGAAGTTAAACATGAGGCAGCGCCGATGGCTGGAATTGATCAAAGATTATGACTGTGAAGTTCTGTACCATCCAGGCAAAGCAAATGTAGTGGCAGATGCCTTGGATAGGAAAGGCAGAGGGAAATTATCGAGATTGACCAATCAAAAGGAATTAGTGAAAGATTTCGAAAGACTAGACTTAGAGGTTAAGTATCCGATGGAGACCAAAGAGAGATTATTTACAGCGTCAGTAAGCCCGACGTTATTAGATAAGTTTAAGGAGGCACAAGAGAATGACGAAGTTTGTGATAACATCATGAAGCGATTAGCTAAAGGTGATGAGTTGAAATTTAAGATTTATAGCACTGAACTGCTATGATTTGTAGGACGAATTTGGGTACCGTTAGTGCTAGAACTAAGAGAAGAGATTTTGCTAGAAGCATTTTATGGGAGGAAGTGTCGAACATCGTTGTGTTGGGACGAAGTAGGTGAACATCGACTGTTGGGACCAGGATTGGTACAGCAGGCAGTAGAGATTATCTAAGTGATAAGAGCGAATTATCCGTTTTTATTGGAGTAACCTTATTTTTACAATTCCGAGTACGGAATTTTTATAAGGGGGGAGGGATGTAACGACCAGGAATTTTAAGCTTCTTATTAATTTTATATGTGATTTAAAATTTTTAGGAGTTAATTTTTCAAACTTATTTAAACCTTATGTGGTTATGTGCTTATGTGAATTTAACCTATGCTAATAAATGCTAGGATTTTTTTTATTAAAGTGAATCACTAATGGTTATTTAAATTACTAGATTAACCTTGAGACCTTTATATCAGAATATTGATAAAAGTGTTAGTAATTATATATTCAAATTTCTTGAATATAGTGTAGAGATTTAATCGAGATTAATTATTTATATTTAAGTAATTAATTGATAACGTATGAAATTATTATTGTTGTTGATTAATAATTATTATGAATAAATAATAATTAATGAATTGGGATAATGTGATTGATTAATTATTATTATGAATAAATAATAATGAATGAGTAAGAGATTAATAAATAGAATAATATTATATTTACTTGGTTAATTGATTAATTGTTACATGCAAGTATATGTTATATTAAACCTTTGGTATAAGGTAGCTACCTTTATATATTATATAAAGTGCAATGGACACATTAATGTGGCTATGTATTATACATATAGACTATATAGTAAGATTAATTTCATTGTGTAAGTTACCTAATATTTTGCTTATGTAACATGACGTGACCTTAATGTATACCCTATTACGTTGTATTAATATCAATAAACTATTGTTATTTGATAATGATTTTATTAAATTATTATAATTATAATGATAACCATGGTAAATAATAATAATGCCTACTTGAATTATATCTGGTGTTAATAGAAAATGTACATGGATTATATGTTGGTATATATATGTACCTCTATTTGATACATAATATTATTGATTTCTTATTTGGAGTAACATTGGGACTTAAATGTATTTGGAATGAATACATATAGCCTAAGTTTATACTATATGTATATATATTATATGACTTTAGTGTTGTATTACACTTTACATATTGCTGAGAATTTCTTGTCTCATATATGTGCCCATCTCATTCTTCCCACGTGAAGAGCTAGCTAGCTACCCTATAACTCTTCTCAATTTTCACAAAAATAGCCAATGATTTCAAAGGGAGTGGGCAACACAGTGTTTCTCAACTACCATTCATCAACCAATATACAATTATGTAATTCATTAGTTTGATTTGAGGAGCAAAGTCAAGAACCGGATATACAAATTGCCTATATAAGAACACTTCTTCCCTCTCATTTTCTTTTGCTGGGAATTCTGTGAAGCAAGGCTAGCTTGAGTATAGTATTATAGTGAACAAGTTCTGTGAGAGTTATCAGTGAGGAATTTGATAGCAGCAAGTTCAGTTTTCATTTGCAGAGGTATACCTTCTACCATTTCCATTCTTGTTCTTCAAATTCTGTGAAATTGCTAAGTTCTTAATTCTTTGAATTAAGCATGTATTTGTTAATAATTGATTTGGGTTATGTTACTTAGTGTTATACAAACTTCTAAATATGTTAGATTAGTAATGTGTTATGTTAAAAATGAATTTTGTAAGAATTTTCTGTGTTGGGTTATTAAACTGCCGAAGCAGTTCAGGCTCTATCTCTGGCTAGACACCGGCGCAGCTGCGCCGGGTTTATGCTTGATAGCTGCGCAGGCCCTGCAATGCAGAATTTTGCTTCTGTTTCGTTCTCTGTCCAGGCCAGCGTGATGGTAACCTTTAGTCAAGCATGCAAACTGATATGAATCCATAATATAAACTTTTTGGTATTACATTGCCATGTTAGCATGTTTTATGAAAGGAAAGTATAAGGTTTACGAAGGAAAACTTATGTTTTGAAAATGAAACTTGTAGCTTTGAATGCGAGCTTTGTCATATAAGTAACATGCATGTATTCTGATGTTATGAGCATGATAGTAGGTTTATATTAACTTGAAATGCGTGTTTAAAATGTTGAACACGTTAGCATACGAGATTGATGGATTTAAGATATTTTCAAAGGAGAAACTGAAGACGTTTTTAAATAAGAAACTTAAGAACTTTGAAAAGCAAACTTAACCAAGATTTTGTCTTGCGATTTCTGATCTTGTGAACATGTGTAGGTAACTTAGATATATATGTGAAGGAGTCTAACATAAGGCATATGTTTGCTTCATGAGTGATCGGTTTTGATAGCTTGGCATTAAAGGACCTTTCTAAAGGAAACCTTGAAGACTAGTTGTCAATAACTACATTACAAGTATTCTAGGATCTAATATCATGGTTAAGTGTGTCATGATTTACAAGCATGCTAGCTAGTCATATGTATTGTTGAGCAGAGATTTTGCATGTGCACCCATAATCATAGAAAGTGGATTCCTAAGGCATGAGTTATGACGATTAAAGTGTACACTTGTAGTATACGCACAAGCATAACTACTTAAGTATTGTTTGACCTTGTTATGTGATAACATGACTTTAGTAACCAATCTGGAAGCATGAACTTGTATTAGATAAAGTATGTGAATTACCGGCATGAAAATATAACTTTAAATTGGATTAGGACGAGCATGCTAGTTTCGAATGGGAGAGTATAACTTGATAAGTATGTGTATTGGTTTAATGTTAGTAGTTGCATGCTAGAGTTACGTCGGGACACTTTCAGACCCGAACAATTTGCTTAAGTCGAATTTTAACAGTTAACATATTATGATGCTATAAATGATATGTTTGATATTGAACGTGATCTTATGTGATAGAATTATATAATGATTAGAGTCTTGTATGTGTGAACTTATACTAATTGGAGAGATCGACTTGTTAATATTAGGTCGTTCCAACGCCATTTAAATTAAAGCTAGAATTATTTGTAGCTGAGCAAACGGGCAAGTTCCCTGACTTACACTCCTTATTATTGTATTGCAAGTTCCCTGACTTACACTCCTTTTTATTGTATTGCAAGTTCCCTGACTTACACTGTAAAACCCCAGATTTTATGAAATAAAAATATTCAATTTTTCTATTTAGTAAATGGTTAAATTGATAAAAATTTAAAGTTGAAGGTGAAATATGCAAATTTTTCAAAGTAAGCAAGTGGTTATAAAATATTCTTGTTGCCGGGGAATATTCGTTTGGTCGTGAAATATTCTCGTTGTAGGGGAATATTCGTACGACGGCGCAGCTATTTGTGGACCCCACAATGGAATAACTGTCGGATATAGAAAGCGACAGAAATAACCTTTTTATAAAATAACGGCGTAGTTGTTACCATTAGTACTGTTGAAATACCCGGTGCTTAAAATACAGTATTACGCGGTGTTACACAGTAGCACACGGTATTGCACAGTATTTTAAATTATTGATTCTTACGTAAAAAGTATTTTGAATTATTGATTCTTACGTAAGAAGTCACTACTCAATTATTGTTACAGTAATTACTGTTCAATATTTTATATTATTGATTCAATAATTGCATGATATTTTATTGATTCAATAATTGCTACGTTGATATTTTATATCAATAATTGCTACGTTGATATTTTATATCAATAATTGCTACGTTGCTATTTTATATGATTGATTCAATAATTGCTACAGTTGATATTTTGTATTATTGATTCAATAATTATCACTGCACAGTATTTCACATTATCAACTCAATAATTCATATTATTTGAATAATATTATTAGATAGCATTATTGACAATGTCTAAGGAAGTTCTGTCTAGGAGGGATTATTTAATTGCGCGCCAGTAAGGAGAAGTCCTTATCGGAAGGCCCCCTCTTTCCTGGGAACGACCTGGTTGTCAATATTGTAGTTCTGTAATATTATTTATGAATAATTAATTATTAATTTATATGAAAATAAAATATTTATTTTGTGGATATAAAAGAAGGAATTAACGCTGATGTATTTTTATCAGTATTTTGGTGTAGAAAATCATCCGTTTATGGATTTTGGATAATTTATGTTTGAAATTTGAAAAAACTTCCTTCTACAAAGTTGTAGAGAATTAAATTTCCTATGGAAAAGAAATAGAATTTGTATTTTTCTAACGGAGGGGCTATTTATTATGAATTATTGAATTTTCAGAAAATAAATATTTTTTTTATAAAATGGTGGGCCCCATTTTTGGTTAGTGAATGCTGATGGCTTTCTTTGGAGGCCGTTGGAAAATTTTTAAAAAAATATTATTTTATTCAAAAGTCTACTTTGGCATCCTAAGCTTTTTCTATAAATAGGGTGCTTAGGTTAGAATTGAAAATCACACCAGAATCAGAAGTTTTCTCTCTCTATAATATCGAGCGTATTTTTGTGAGTATTTAGATACTTTGAGTGTTACTATTCAGTGCAATTTTCCTTCGGTATTATATCCGATATTCCAGTTAGAAGTACTATTCTTTTGAGGTAAGGGATGGTAAGGGATGGTAAATGATGTTATTTTCTTTCGTAAATGATATTATTGATTTCAATATCATTTCATCGAAATATTGGTATGAATTTTATTATGAAATTTTTACCTTTTTCGTCGAGGTTACTATTCACATATATGGCATTATTCATGTATACGGCACTATTCACGAATACGGTACTATTCACGAGTACTATTCACGAAGTATGATTTTTCTTATGAAATTTTTATCCTTTTCATGTCGGGGTTACCATTCACGTATACGACACTATTCACGTATACGGTACTATTCACCGAAAAATTAAATTTTCTTCTATTTGTCCAAGTTGCCTGTTAAGGTTCTTATCTTTGATCGGATCCATATTTTGAACTTCATTCTTGAATTTTACTCCACAATTGGTTATCATGTTGACAATTGGATCGTATTGTTCTTATTCTCATATATAACATTTTTATAATCCGGATGATGAAAATTCTCTTTGACTTGAGTGTAAAGATGAGTAGATTAGTGGTATGATCATGACTATGGGTTCTCTTTGGCCAGTAGTGCAAAGATGAATTGTTGACAGGTATGATCATGATCATTGATTTTACAATTGAATATCTTTAGCTTAAGTGCAAAGGTGAATTGATCAACATGGTTATAAATGTTGTTTCTATAAATTTTGAAATGATTAGATATTTATTTGGGGTGAATATCTTTGGCCTGTAGTGCAAAGATGAGCGGTTGATTTGTGAATATCTTTGGCCTGTAGTGCAAAGATGAGTTATTGATAAATATCTTTGGCATGTAGTGCAAAGATGAATGACTAATTGTTGAATATATTTGGCCTATAGTGCAAAGATGAATTGATTAGCATGATTATGAACAGGAACTGTGATTTGGTATAACCATGATCTTTAGTGTTTCAGGTAAAGATAGGTGATGAAAGTTATCTTCGTCCTGGGTGCGAAGAGGAATTTAGCAACACAATTATGATTATGAATTATTCACATGATTATGAACAGGAACTGTTGATTAATGTTACAGGGATAAAATATTGTTGGTGAACTTTTAACATGGAGAAAATAATAGACATTATGGTCTATTTGACTCTTCTAATGGATTGTTCGTTCCGCTGCAGCTATGGTTGAAAAGTTTTATCATCTACCATATATTATAAATCTCTGATTTATTATTGATGAAGTCTATTGATAATTTAATTATCTTTAGTCATGATATTCTTACTGGGCTATTTGTGCTCACCCTTTTGCTTCACAATTCCTTTCAGGTAATAAGAGTATAACGGGGTCGAGCAGGGATAACAGGGGAATAGAACGATGGTCTTTAGCTGTTGAGGTTTTCCATAAAATAGTATGAGAAGAATTATATTGAGAATTTAAAATGTGTGTGTCGTATTTTATACGTCATTTTAACAGTTGATTTTGGTGAACCAAATAGGCTGAGGTGAACCCAACTTTGGAAGGGTATTTTGCCACTATCATACAAGATGTCTAATCACCTACGACTTCAGGTTATCATAAGACATGGTTGTGCACATCCACTTGCTGATTATATCTATGAGCACTACCTATATAATATTGGAGTTTGGTTGAAATATAATTCTCAATTGGAGACAATGGAGATAATTATATGGCAAGAGAAGACCCACCATTGGAAATAACATGATAGTAATCTTCTCATTTTTCTTGGGGTCTATTGGGTCAACCAAGGATAATTCTCAAGTCATATGATATCTATTATAACTTAGACGCATGGCCTCCCATGTACGAAGGTTTTCTTGAGCATTTTTCAAAGATTTTAATTCCTAAAACAGTTATTAACTGTACCTTTCTGTAACGTATCATTGATTTGAAGTGTGGGCAATGTATTTGTATTGAAACTCACAGTTTAATTGTGGTCGTATTTTGTTCGACAGTTTAAAAGTTGGAATTTGAAGATTTATATTTAGAATTTTGTTGAGTGTATTTCGTGGCGACCTAGAATGGGTTGGATGGATTGGACCTATTTTGGGGGCGTTGCATACACTCCTTATTATTGTATTGCAAGTTCCCTGACTTACACTCCTTATTATTGTATTGCAAGTTTCCTGACTTACACTCCTTATTATTGTATTGCAGGTTTCCTATCTTCCTCAAGTTATATTTGAGCAAGTTTCCTAGACCCTTGTATTACTTTATTCAACGGATATTGTAAGCTAGTATCCGAACCCTACTTTTATTGTGCAAGTATTTTAAATCCTTGCACTACTTTATTCAATTACTCGAGTAAGCGAGATTCTAAACTTCACCTTTATTGTGCAAGTTTCCTGATTTACACTTATTATTTGTGCAAGTCTCCCTAACTTTACTCAAATTTATATTGAGCAGGATGTTATTATATTGCAAGTTTTCTTAACTTACACTCTTTTACGGTGCAAGTTTCCTAGTTTCATTTGATTGTTATGTTGAGTGCAAGTTCCCCGAACTTTACACTTTGGTTATTGTGAAAGTTCCCCGAACTTCACACTTTGGTTATTGTGAAAGTTCTCCGAACTTCACATTTTGAGTATTGTGAAAGTTCCCCGAACTTTACATCTTGAGTATTGTGAAATTTCCCCGAACTTCACACTTTGGTTATTTTTCAAATTCCCGAACTTCATTTCTTTATTATGCAAATTCTCTAAACTTATACAAACTCGTATATTGTGCAAGTATCTTATCTTTATGTTTACTTTACTCAAAGAACGTTGTCAGCAAGTGTCCTAACCTATGCATTTACTTTATGCAAGGGATCTATTATGGTGAAATTCCCCGAATTTCACTCTTTGATGTTATAAGTGTCTAAGCCTATGCATTTATTTTATGCAGGGAATCTATATTGTGCAAATTCTAAACTTCACTTTGTGCAAGTTCTCTATCCTTCTCATATTGTATTGAGTAGGTTATTGTTGAATCGAAAGTTGTTTACTTAATTGCTTGAACTTTATTTCCAAGCATGTTATTTAGTGGTTTAATTACTTATCAATTATTTCATATTGATATTATTGATGTCCGCACCTAATGCATTTGAGCTCGTACAGTCTTGGACTTGTACATTATTCAAGGTTCTAAATTTCTTGAACTATGTCAGTAAGAGTCTGAACTTTTGCTCGGTCAGACTAGTGTATGAAGTTTTCTTTAAAGCTATCTAAACCAATTAATGGTAAGGATTCTTAGACGGAACAGAACACCCCTCATATGTAGGAGTGTGCCCAGATATCTAATATATATGATACGAGTAAGCAGATATAAGTGTTATGCATATTCACGTTGTACCCGAGGCTGATCTCCTCGAGGTACTAAGTTTCTGTAGCCAGAAGCCAGTAATCCAAAAAGGGGTCAATTAGCTATTGAACCCATTGAAAAGTTATACTACCTCCGTCCCACAATAAGTGTTTTTTTAGGCTTAATATTTTTTTTCAAAATAAGTGATGTGTTAAAATTCCAATACAATTTTTATAATATTTTTCCATATGTGCCCTTATGCAACCAATGGTATTTATTGGGAAGTTAAAAGGTTGAAGAAAGAAAAAGATACCAAAAGACAATAAAAAAATCTCAAACAAAACAAAGAAAGTATATTAAGGGTATTTTTGTCATTTTAGCTTTTATATTGGTATGTATGATTTTAGCTAAAAAAACACTAATTATGGGATGGAGGTAGTAGTTCAGAGTCTACTCGACTATCAGCCATTCTAAAGGCAATTATTATATTTGCTTTTAATATTCATATTGTTGAATTGTTCAGATGTTCATATCGTTAAATCGTTCAGATATTCATATTATTGAATCTTTTTAATATTCATATTGTTGAATCGTTCAGTTATTCATATTATTGAATCATTCTAACATTCATATTGTTGAATCTTTAATATATTCATTTTGTTGAAATCATTGTCAGATATTTTTCCATTCATCATGATATATCCTTTATTGTTGTATTTAAACTTGCTGAACAAACTTGTTGTTCATTCTTGCTATATCATGACTTATATTGCAGTTAAGCCCGAGCCCTCAAGGAAGAACAAGGGTAAAGAAAAAATATAAGATGGTTTGCAAGTAGCAGACTTTGTCTTTATGATTTGTTTAATTACTGTTAATGTAATATGAACCCTAATGTTTATTTTAGGGTATGTTTGTAAGATTTTATTTAAGGTTATCGAATCTTGGGACTAGTAACACCTTTTGAATGAACGACGTACGTTTATTATATTCCGTATTTTTAGTTATCGTATGTTGTTAGAGGTGGATGTTAGTATTGTATCGTGACGATCGGACTGGGGTCAGAGGACCCGGATTCGGGGGTGTCACAGTAAAACCATCTCAAATAGCACATTTCCTAGCTTCCTTCTCAATCAAGAGCATTATGAAATCCACGTATCAACCAAATTAAGCAATAGAATTCATGAATTACATATGCACATGAAAAGCACTATAACATATCCAAATGTTGTGAGATATTATGCCAATAACCACCACTTTAGATGCTCGCAAGAGGGTAATATTACCCGCAGGTGACACCATAACAATCAGATATATACCACAAACATCCATCATCTTTGCATAGGAACCCAATGAAAAAAAATATTGGTTAATGGTCTAATTAAGCAAGGTAGCCAACATCTGCAGAATTGTTAAACCACGACATACTGGAGAGAAATGTTCACAAGCACAAATTTCATTCTGATAACTTATCAAACAAACTAGGTCTGATATCAAATTACTAGTACAATATATATCAACAAAAACAACCTTCAAATTACACATATAAAACACCTTCAAATTTTGGAAAAAGAAGACATCTTTCAATACACCTTCAAATTCCCATATAAAATTAAACCCGAAATTTTGGCCAATTTTGAAACAAAAAAAACATGACATATACATACTTAAATGCAATGAGCAGAGAAAAAGGGTACTTGGGATCACGAGGGTCGCCGATGTTTTAAGAAGATTGAAATATACTGAGAAGTAAAGTGATGAAATAAAAATAAAAACCAGCTACAAAGTTGCAGACATCAGCCATAGCTTGCTCTTGGTGCACTCACCATTCATCAAGTTCTTAGATTTTACCATTATGCAAAGCTTGTTGGATGGAGATGGCAAGAAAAAACAAGAAGGAAAGAAAATATAGCAAAATAGCAAATAATTTTGCTTGTCAATATGAAAATGAGGAAGTCATAGTGGTCATACAACAAAAACAGAACAGAAGCGGAGCTGGTTACCAGTGAGAGCGGCTGCTATGCTCATTTGCATTATTCAATCCCTTTATACTGCCTTTGTTTCTCCTTCTCCATAAAATGACACTCTCAAAATTTATATCGCACGCAATTTTATGTTCGTGTAATCCCTATTAAACTAAGCACTCGCAAAATGAAAGGTTAAACATGAAGCATAATTATATCCTTAAAATTTGTAATTTTACGAATACTAGAACTTTTTTTATATGGAACATAATATGTATTATATCTCAAGTAATTTTATATTTTATTCATATAACTTATCCCTAATTATTATATCCTTAAAATTTGTAATTTTACAAATAATAGAACTTTTTCTGGAAATAATCTGTATAATATCTTAAGTAATTTTATAATTTATTCATATCACTTATCCCTTTTTTCCTGTCTATAATTATGTTTTTAAGTCTTTTAAATGTTTCTAAATAATTGTCATACTTTATATTGTCTCTTTTTGTCTTTGCTCTTGATTTGCTTTTTCTCAGTTTACGTACCCCAATTAACTTTGGATAAAAGGTTTTATCCACTTGAGTTGAGTTGTAGAATTTTTTCCGTCTCAATGTTGTAAGCAACAAAATGAGAAAAGTTTATAATAATTTACTCCATTGAGTCATATTTTGGTTTTGGAAATTATTTATATATATATATAGCTTCTTTTGGTGATACTCAAATTCTATTTGTGAGAGCTCCTTCTGCTTGGCTTTATTTATTGAGGAATCCAATACACGTGATTAGTAAGATTGAAAAAATAAAACAAATAACACTAATAAAACATTAACTAACTTTTACCTTTTAATTTAAGAATAATTTAATCATTAAACGTGAAAAAGGATTCCTCCCTAAACACTAAATCATACATTAAATCACTTAATGAAAAAACTTGATGAATTTATTATATCTTGTACTTGATTATAAGTTGTGATCAACGTACTACAATTTAAACATGTCTTCAAACCAAACCAATTGTCAATTGATATGGTTGAAGGTTTATGGGATGACTATTATGCTATGTTTGGTTCCCATTCTTTGACATGCATGGAATGGAATGACTTAAGGAATGGAATGGCTTAAGGAATGGAATGGGAATGGCTTAAGGAATGGAATGGTCATTCTCATTTTTATGTTTGATTTGTCCATTCATTCCTTCGGGAATAAAATTATCATTCTACTTTAGGGCTATGTTTGTTTGCAAGAATTTTAATCCCAATGCTATTAATCTTAGGATTAAATAGTCCTAGTCACATGTAAATATTTTTTTTTGAGTGGGAGTGCGGGAGTGGGTGGGTGGGTGGGGGTAGAGTACTGGGAGGCGTGGGGTTGGGGTGGAGTGTGTATATATAATCACTAACTAATTTTTTTTTTAGTGGGGGGTGAGTGGGGAGTGGGTGGGGGGGTGGGTGGGTGGGGGTGGGGTAGAGTGGGCGGGGCGGGGCGGGGTGGGGTGGGGTGTGTGTATATATAATTAGTAAATATTTTTTTTGAGTGAGGGTGGGTGAGTGGGTGGGTGGGTGGGGGTGGGGTAGGGTGGGTGGGGCGAGGTGTGTATATATAATCAGTAAATAATTTTATTTTGAGTGGGGGTGGGTGGGAAGCGGGGTAGAAGGGCGGGGTGGAGTGGGGTGGGGTGGGCGGGGTGGGGTGGGGTGTGTATATATAATCAGTAAATATTTTTTTTTGAGTGAGGGTGGGGGGTGGGTGGAGGTGGGTGGGGGGTGGGGTAGGGTGGGCGGGGTGGGGTGTGTATATATAATCAATAAATAAATTTTTTTTTGAGTGGGGATGGGTGGGGCTGGGTAGGGGTGAATGGGTGGGTGGGGGGTGGGGGGGCGGGGTGGGGTGTGTATATATAATCAGTAATTTTTTTTGAGTGGGGGTGAGGGGGTGGGTGGTGTGGGTGGGTGGGTGGGGGTGGGGTAGGGTGGGCGGGGGTGGAGTGTGTATATATAACCAATAAATATTTCTTTTTGAGTGAAGGTGGGGGGGTGGGGGTGGGGGTGGGGGTGGGTGGGGTAGGGTAGGGTAGGGTGGGCTGGGCGGGGTTGGGGTGGGGTGTGTATATATAATCAGTAAATTATTTTTTTTTGAGTGGGAGTGGGGGGGTGGGTGGGGTTGGGGTAGGGGATGGGGTGGGGTTAGGGTGGGTGTGTATATATAATAAGTAATTTTTTTTTGAGTAGGTTGAGGGGTGGGTGCGGGGTGGGATAAGGTGGACGGGGTGGGGTGTGTATATATAATCAGTAAATATTTTTTTTAAGTGGGGGTGGGTGGGGGTGCGGTTGAGTGGGATAGGGGGGCAGGGTGGGGTGGGGGTGGGGGTTGGGGTGGGTGGGGCTGGGTAGGGGTGGTTGGATGGGTGGATGGGTGGGTGGGTGGGTGGGTGGGTGGGTGGGTGTGGGTGGGGGGGTGGGTGGGAGGTTGGGTAGTGAGCGGGGTGGGGTGTGGTTGGGGTGGGATGTGTACATATAATCAGTAAAAAAAAATTGAGTTGGGCTGGGGGGTGGGGTGGGGTGGGTAGGGGGTGGGGTATGGTGGGCGGGGTGGGGTGTGTATATATAATCAGTAAAAAAAAATTTTTGAGTGGGGGTGGAACGGGGTAGGGTAGGCGGGGCGGGGTGGGAGATAGAGAAGAGGGGAAGGAGATTGGCCTAGGAATGAGATAAACTCACCTATTTAGAAAAAAATGAAAAATAGATTTAGATTTGACAGGGAATAACTAAAGGAATGGAATGGTCATTCTAATTGACTAAGCAAACATGTTTTAAATCATTCCATAAAGAATGGTCATTCCATTCCCAGCCCATTCCATTCCATTCCCACCAACCAAACACAACATTAAATGTTGGGAGATTCAATGGTGACATGAAATGCAATGAGATATTGTTTTCTATTTATTTTTTTTTATAAATTACATTCTCACACAATTTATTGGTTTGGATAGTTTTCTCCAACATCTCAACTTGAACAACTTAATTTATTATTGTACCTTCCCATTCTACAAGTTTCAATTCATCTTTTCTTAAATACTAATGGTGTTAATTTGGACTTTTATGATGATATCTAATTTATAGTGGATCAAAACATAAAAAACAAATGAGCTACTCCATATGTCTCATAATATACTACGTTTTAGATTATTTTATTTTTTAAAATTATTTAACGTTTTATATAATCTAGGAGAATTAACTATAATCTTTTTAAACTTACCACTCGTGAAAAAATGTTACAGATTATAGAGGGAGAATATGAGATAAATATGGTAAATGGTATTATAGACAATTGATACCATATTTAATGTTGTACAATTATTTCTTTAATTCATGTGTACAACTCTAAAACGTTATATATTATGAGACGAAAAGAGTAATATATATATCACACCGAAGTTGCTCCCACATTCATGTAACGATAGAAAGAACTAACATTTTTGGAAATGGCAGATTACATGTCCATTTTACAATATATATATATATAGGGTCCGATTCTCCAGCAAAACAAAGGAGTGAACTCAAAAACGAACTGGCTATAGCGATGGACAAAACCGCTGTTATAGCATAGAAAGTCGATTTTCTATGTTATAGCGACAGTTTTGTCCGTCGCTATAGCGCCGATTTTGTCCACCGCTATAGCGACGGTTTTGTCCGCCGCTATATCGACGATTTTATCCACCGCTATAGTCATTTCGTTTTTAGTTCACTTTCTTTAGTTCGTTCGAAAATCGGGCGGTATATATATATATATATATATATATATATATATATATATATATATATATATATATATATATGTATATATACTCTTGTACAACCTTACATGAACAAAGTACAACTTCTTTGAAAATAGCATACTATACTAGTCCAGTTTACAATGTATATAGAACCTCTTACGTACGTAACCTTTAAGCGACTCTAAGTACCAATAATTTATGAATAATTTTTTATTGTCGAGTTACGACAATTGCATTTGTTAACGCAATTATTAATAGAATGAAAAAGAGTATGTGCGAGTTTTTTATTTTAAGAATAGGTTAGATTTAATTTAAATTTTTATATTTTCACAAGTGAAAATGTTAGTATCACAATATCCTTCCTCACATGAGAGTGAACCCATTTACTATTCATGTGAAGAGGACTTTATGTAAATAATATTTTTACTTCAATTCGATCAATTAATTTATAGAGATAGTAAACATTAGTTTTACTTGTAAACATTAGTTGGTAATTTTGGAGTTTACCGTATTTAGCTTTAATTAATTGAAAGAAGTAGCTTGTGTTAGAATGTTGTCACAATTTTTCTTGGGTTAAATGGGAAAGAGACGGTGTCGTGAAACTTTCCAGTCGGACTTTTTCTTGTGTTTATTTATTGTTTGTTTGTAAATGTTAAGATGTGTACCCACTTGTCCATAATTTTTTGGAATGATTTATTTTTAAATATTAAATTTCAATTTATGAAAGAAAAAAAAATTAGTTATGTGTCAAATATGCAAACCTTAACATTTTAAAAACAATTAAAGAACCAATAATTGGGTCTCATTTAGAGACGGGGGTATTCACATACATTAGGAAGCATAAGCAATAAAGAAAGAAAATTCTTGTAAATAGTAGTAGTAAAGATGAGTAATATCTATCTAGAAATGTACTACTAATAAACAACAGGTAAAAGCAAATACCTTGTGTTTTCCTTAAACAAATAATTAAGGAACATGTAATAATTAAATAGCAAAAGCTGCAATTCAAGATAGTAATTAATTTAATAGGGAGTAATTAATTATTATCTTGAGCATAGAAGTCAATAATCTCATTGAGATTGAGCTGAAACAAAGAAGAACAGTCATTGTGCATCAACCACAACATGTGCTCAAACAAAATAGCATCCACATCCACAAAAATAACTCTTTTTCCATCAACCAAACTTCTTCTTCTTCCCTTGTTATCTTTTTTTCTCACCAAATCAATCAAAACCCGAAATGGATTTTCTTCTAAAACAAAGGCATCCACCAAGAACTCCCTCTTTTCTTTTCCCACCACTACTGTCACCGGATCATCCGAATCCCCAACATCATGCAGGTCGTCGGATAAAGGCCGGTAGCCCAGCCGTGACCACCCCAAACACTCCATTCAAAATCTACTTCAACGAAAAACGTACGAAAAAACGAGGATCGAGGAGGATATATCGTCTGATTGTACCTGATCCTTTCTTATTTGCCGCCCTTTTTGAAAGATCAGATCATTCCGGTCCTGCAGACTTGTTAAACTACTCCTTCATACACTATATATATTTGATGTTTGGTTTGGCAGTCAAAGAGAAGATATATAGCTAGGATTTTATGAGGAAAGGGAGCTTTTGTTGGATTCTTACTATATTGGCCTGCCAACGGCTAATTAATACGAGATAAACGCGTGTGCGTTATGTGTTTGTGGGGTGCAGCAAGTATTTAATTATATGATTTTCGAGGCAAGAGAGAGCCGTTGGAGTGAGGAAGAAAATAAAACTCCTGGTGGTAGGAATTCGACTGTGACAATAAATGGACATTTGTCACTTGCCGACTACGGGTATGAATGGATCTTTTTTCTTTTTAAAAAAGATTAATAATGTTCGTGATATATATTAAAAAAAAAATTTAGTCGAATTATAATTGCGACATATACAAAATATACAAAAATTAAAAAGAGTCTTATTTTAATTAATTCTATCTTATCTCATGCACTTCTATGTCGGTCGCAATCCAACTTCATTAAATATTTGTCGTCATATATATTATTTTCCATGTACTAGTAAAAGAATTCAAAATACGCATCCAAAGACAAAAAAAAAAGTAAAATAATAATAAAAGAGAAAATGTTCTAGAAAGAAATATTTTACTACTAATTTTACTTTTGTTTGTGCGTCTTTAGATGTGTAGTGGATATAGTCCAAAATATAAGAGCACATCAATATGCAAATATAAAATAATACTATCTCCGTTTTTAAAAGAATGTCTTTTTAGAAAATAATTTTTGTTCCAAAAAGATTGTCATTTTGAGTTTATCAATACACATTAGCTATTTTTTTCCTACTTTACCCTTATTTAAAACTTTCTCTTATTTGAAACTTTCTTCCCTTCCCAATGATTCTTATTCAATTCTATGCTATAATCCAAGTTGTAATTGGTTGAATTGAATAAGAAACATTGGGAAGAGAATAATTAGTTGAGACAATTAATAAAGGTGGTATAATATTTTCACTAGGTATTAATTACATTCCTTAATCTGTGTGCATTAACCTTAAACGACAATCTTTTAGAAACAGAGAGAGTACGTTGTTATATTTTGAGAATAATATAGTTGTACATTTGTTATCACTTCTATGTCTTCCTAAAATATTTGAGGGCATATTTATTACAAAGATGAAAATTTATTTAAACATGATGACATATCTGTTTCTCATAATTCATAAATAAAATGTTGAGGTAGCTACATAAATATAAGAGTCCTTCTATGGGGACAGCCGAATTGGACATGGAAATTGGACATTTTTATTTTATTTTATTTTATTTTGGTTTTTGTTGTGACTCCCAAAAAAGTCCTGTACAACACTGTTCTTGTATATGTATCCAAATTACGCCTAAAATATTTTTTTGTAAAAAATTCAATTGGAATAAATATTATACATTTTTTGGGAGTCACAACAAAAATCAAAAAAAAAAAATCAAAATTTTCAATTTTCATGTCCAATTCGGCTGTCCGCCTAGACTTATTGTAAATATAATTAATCAATTTTTTTTTATAGCAATGTATTAAATATTTTATGAAAGGGTAAGGTTGTGTTTGATAAACTTGGGAATTAAGATCTGAATGATTATGATGTCTTAATAAATTAGATCATCTGAATGGTTATGAGGTCTGAATTTAAAAAACTGTTTGATAACTAAAAAGTAAGTTGTCTCTTAATGACACTATTTTACCATTTTAAAGGGTAAAATTTTATTTAATAATTTTAAATATTCAATTTAATAAAAATAAGTGAATAATATTGTTGAATATATTTATATAAAAAAAATTATCAAAAAAATTTCATTAAGAGGCACCTCTTAATTATTAAAATTTCATTTTCTGTCTTACCGATTAAGAGGCATTCAGAGGTAACAAAAAAACAAACAAACAGCATCATGCCTCTTAGCGAATAAGAGGCAGTCCATTAAGAGACAATCAGATGTAAACAAACAGCACCTAAAATATACCTAGTTGTGGACACCGTGGGCCTTGTGAGAAAAGCGCACTTTACGTAAAAGCTCTGAATGAAGTACGTACGCGGCTTCCTTTAGACTATAGTTTTGACGTTAAATACAACGTTTCTCACTTTCTCCGGTCGGTCACACGTAATAATATTGTACTCCGACCAATACTAAGTTATAGTCTCTGTTTCAATATTTTTACAGTTGATCTAATTAACAATGTCATTTTGCCGCTTATGGTTAAGAAACTGACATTTTCACATAAAAAATTAATATTTCCAAACGACAATATTCTGGTTTCATGCGTGGATGCATTGAAGAATTGCCAAATGGAAGCTTCTTCATCCTTCCATATTTTATTTTATTTTATTTTTAATATAGCCTTAGTTCTACTAAAAGAAGATACGTTGCAGTAAAATCACACTCCACTGCATTGAATTCTATGGGTACACTAATAATAATTCCTAAAAAAAAAAGTTTATAGACGAAGCCATGGTAATCAGAAACAAAATATACTCGAGCAGCATACCAAACTATGATCCTAAGAAATGGGTGCAATAGAAATCTTGCAGCTAATTAACCATGTTTAACATGAGGCGGCAGATATAGAAATACAAAGACATGAAATCTAAGCAACCTCGAGTCTAGACAAGAAAAAAAATGAAAAGCTCCACCTATATATATTGCTTGTTAGCATTTGCAGATCCACCTTCATGCAGAAAATCAACAAGTCAACACCGAAATAAAATGTACTCTCAGTTGGGAAGCATGCTCATTGTGGAGTTAGGCCAGCCCATATTTGCATACATTGGTGAAATGGGTTGGCTAGCATTATTGTAGGGTCCTGGGCCCCGATTCAGTGGGCTACTACCACTTTCATCCGATGACTCACTTGAGCCCCCATCAGAAGGATGACTAATTGCTGGCACTGAGGCACCAAAGCTCAACATGTTGGGAGGTGGTGCTGGAGATAGTCCAGATTTAGGTTTTTTGCCATCAGCAATGAAGCTACCGACGATAACCTGGTAATACAAGACATGGTTCAAAGTTGAGATAAAGCACGACATGAACACAAAAGCACTCTTGCACACAGAAATTGGGGAGAACAAGACCTGTACAGGTGTTGCTGCCACTAACATTCCTGCAACTCCACCACCCAAAACTCGACCATCGGCACCTGCCAAGGACACACTGAGACCGCCTATTCGACTGCGGTTACCATTACTCTCTGACAGCAAGAAGGAACCTGATAAAGAGATAATCTCAAATCGGCCCTGAAGATTAGAAGGACAGAAGCCTAGTGAGCTTTGACAATGTCTTAAATTTACCAGAAAATAACCAATAGAGAAGTGAATAACTTTTGGATTTATAACCATACTATAATTTCCAATCCCCAAGCTGAATTGAGTATGAGCTCATCCTATCACCAGTATCTCAGAAAATGTCAGCTGGAAATAGCTGAGGATGCTCTACCCATCATCCATACAAAAAAAAAGATACTGGAGTTGGAACTAACTGAGCTACCAAAGTAAACAATAGACTAGCGGTTTTCTTGAAAACATTCTTTCTATATAATTAGGAAGCTAGGACAAATTATACACAATCTGAAGCCAAAAAGACATTTAAAAGACCATTCATGAAAGCCATAAAAATTAATATTCCTACATAACTAGCACATTCCGCTAGGAACCCCGTTCTGAGAACTCCTATGTAACTCTACTAGAGCCAAAAAGAAAGAATTGATTGAACACAAAAATTGAAAAATATAAATGAAGTTTGCACAGAAATTAAAGATGAAGACAATCATAAACCAATACAGAACAAACCTCGTATGACACAATGCCACCAGACATTGCTGATTGGCGAAGAGCGACATTGCAGACGGCACCATTTGCTGACAGAATACAAACAGTACGTGGTCCTTGCTGTGAAAAAGCCATGATCTTCGATGCTATATCCTGCAAACCACGGATGCATATTATATAATGGACAAAGACCCCCATTTCCCAAAAGAGGAAAAAGATATAGATGGAGAAAAAAGTTAAACTAAAGTATGCATAATTAGGAAGAACATTTGACCATTAAATGCTACTTACAAATGATTAAACAATTAAAAAAATAAAAAGAAAACATAAAAGTACATAATTCATCATAAACTTCCGTTATATGAGAACCCAATATTACTAATTTAATAGCTTAACTAATGCCTTAAAGTCATAGTAGCAATTCAATGTCATGAACAAATAATTTGAACGAGCCCATCTCTCACCAATACTAATAACTCTTACCGTCCAGATATATAAAAGTGGGGCTCCTCAGAGTGGCCTACTTAGGTAAGTTCTAAAAGATAAGCACTTCCAACCATTTAAACATAAGTCAGCAGATGTTGGCCGGAATAGCGAATAAGCCACATTATAGTGAAATTAGTTGACCAACCCTTACAGTTTTGATAATTGATATATTATATTTCAACCACATACTAAGCACAATTATACTGGCGGACGTTAGATTACATATCAATTTCAGAATAAATCCTTCTTATGAGCTCTACCTTCTCATTTTTTTAGCATATCAGTGTGAATGTTTGTTCTTTACAAGGGGGTTATGTCAGCAAGTTCCAATGATAAAACACTTCCAACAATTTTAGATTAAGTGAATAAAGTCTAGGATCAGACAAAAGATGGCCATACTGAGTAGATCAAACCATATTGTTTTTCATTCATTTCTAGTCATGAATATTCCGAACCGATTTTAAATAACTGAGATCATCACTTAACAATAAGCTTTATTAAATAAGACTGAAATAACAATCTACTGAAGTATCACATCCAATCCCTTTCTATACTAAAAATAAAACTACTACATATAATTCAGTTGTCTACAATTCTACAAATTCCAAAAAATAATTTCTGAGAGCCAGTATCATTACTTGTACCACTCCCTTTGCATATAAAGCTGAGGGAATGCTTACTGAATCGAGGTAAATCCACTTGTCCCTCTTTTGAGGAGAGACTTCATTTCACTCACTTTAAAATTTAAAAAGAAAGTTCAAGGAAAAAGGAAGGGGAAAAAAGGAAAGAATTGCAAGGGCTCCTAGCTGAGAACATGGTAAGCAAACAATTAAAATATCATGGCATTGGTGGTAGATTCACCAGTAAGCTTAATTTCGTTCATTAAGCATTGGTTCGTCCCTGGCATCAATTGACAAGATTTGTGTAACTCTATCTTCTGCAAGCAAAGTTTCTTATATCACATCCTATATTCTTCAAGAACGAACATTCCACCGTTTTCCGCTCTGTCATCTGACTACTACTTCTCAGAACTTTTTCTGGGCTCTCAATCCATTCTAATCTCTCCATAGAATTAGACCACTTCATATAAATGCAACTTCTTAACATGTGTCACTCTGGTAAAGTATCAGTAGCAACCCTTTTTTGCATATTTTCTTGACATACACTCAATCAATGTTTCTTTAAGGGAAAAACACTCTACTTTCATGCAGTCTACAATATATGAGTTAACTTTTTATCCTTTTCAGCTCCATATTCAAACCTATCCTATCATTTGATGCTACATGTCTTCTGTAAGACTCATGATTCACTTCCCACAACAAATACATATATATGTGTGTGTGTGTGTGCTATATACATATATGAGCTCTTTTCTGGAAAATGATTAGTGCACAAACACAAATATAGAAATAAACATAAACACTTGCAGGGAAGAATATACATTAATGTATATGCATGTGTCATCACTTAATCGGAAATATCCAAATATATTATACTCGCTCTGTCTCATTCTAGCTATTCTCTCCCCTTTATTGGATGACCGAAATTAATTTTACCTCTCCTTTTGAAATTCAGTCCTATCTACTAACATTACCAGTTTACCCATGAACTTAAAAGGTATGAGGTTCACAAAGGCTCTCCCATAAACTCAGTCTTAAACATGTAAATTTTAAATTATTCCCCTTTTAAGGCTGACATTAGATTTTCTAAATACCATTCTCCTTTGTATCTTACAATGTGTAAAATCTTAATGCTAACATCCTAATAGGACCCCAGCAGTAGCATAAATATGGAACAAGACTTCCACCAATAGATGTGGGCTATCAATGCGTTCAGCCACAATAAATCCTCTCTCTGAATTTTCAAATACTTGAAGTCAATACTTTCCAGAACACATCTTCCTAAGGGGAAGCGATCAGCATTTGCAAAAAAATAGATGAGAACAACATCACAGCAGTGCGAAAATGGCCTAATCAAATAAATATCAGTAGCTTATTTGGAAAATACTTATTGGAAAAAAAAGTTAATTTATCTGAAAAGCATAGTATCATTGATTATTAAAAGAGGCTGCATTACTAAAGATGCAGAACATCCATATAAGTTGTTAAGGAGCTTAATCAATTCAGACCAAGCTTTTCAGTCTTAGGTCATTAAGCAATTGAGCTTGGAATAAGCTTGACACCAAATGTCTTCATTGCCGACGACTCACAATGAGCTTAGCATATTGTTCATCAGACAGGGATATTCATAGCCTTAATTCATCTAAAACTAAACATTCTATAGACAGTATAGAATGTACAGAAAATACAGCATTATCCCGTCCAAAAGATTTTTAGTAGGATTATACATTCATACACTAGATGAAGAGACTCTCACAGTCCCACTAAATACCTAGGTGCTCAACAAACTCTAAATTCTAATTAACAAGAATGCATCATCTTAGGCCACTATAGACTTGGTCATAATGGTACTATTTACGTAGCTCCATTGCCAAAAAGCCCCCCTCCCCCAAAAAAAAAAAAAAGGCACGGTACAAAATCAATTATTATGCATAGCCCACTAAGTTTGTATAATGACACTCGTGTGAGTGCATATGTTCTCATTTATTTAGTTCAACATGTACAGTTAACTAATTAGAGAATCAGTCATTGATTATGTACTCAATTGTATAAACATGTTAAGTTTAACAAAATTATAATGAAAAACAGATAAACATGATCATAACACATCCTTAAGTTAAACAGATATTCCCTTAAACTATAAGTCTATAATGTCTGTAAAAAATAAAAATAGCACCATAATTCTCCATATTATAATTCAATAAATGTCAATCTATGCAACTCCACATCACTGTATGAAGAGACGGGCCTTTTGCCAGAGAAGCTTTAACAGTGATGTGTACTCAACCTCCACTAACTTCATTTAAAGATACTCAGCTGCTGTTTGTATTTTGGATTTCAGTTCAAAAGGAGCATGCATTAAGTGCTCACTTAGATACCCCAGCTAATTTGGAAAAATTACAATGTAGTACAGAGAAGTGTATTGCATCTATAATAATCCTTTAATTCATGATAAAAACTTGCCATGATCAGCCAAATCACAAATTAACAAATACCAATTATGCAACTCCACATCATTAAATAGAAAGTAGGGAGTTACCTCGCCAGCTTTAACTGTAATAACATGAGGCGTAAAACCAACCCCAAAAGATCCTGTCCGCAAAAAGAACTCAAATTTCACTTATAATTCCTGCAAACTAAAACATCCTAAAATGTTCCTAAAAGAAATAAAGAGCTCAAACATTGCATAATCACCTAGTGCATCCAACTGTTTCTTTCCAGACCCCGGAGGCCTCCCTCTACCCTTCTTGGAAGAAGACTCCGAAGCCTGAGTGGCGGTGCCACCACCTGAATCTCCATGACCCGCCGTGGCGATTGGGGTAACAGGGGAAGGAGACAAACCCAGAGCAATGTTACCATCAGGTGAGTACTTTCGTGGCCGACCTCTCTTCTTTCTAGCGGGTTCAATGCCAAACCCACCAGCCCTAAACCCAGATGAGGGCGAGGATCCGTCTGTATACTGAGAATTCATAGAATCTAATGGCTTTTGAGCCACGGAATTGAAAGGGAATCCAGGATTTTGTTGCATCAGAGTAGTTGTTGAGGCATCAATGTTATTGCTAGTGTTGTGATTAGGTATTTGGGCGGTGTATGAGTTCAGTGGCGGGGCCATCATCACTACCTGGGGCGGTGGCTGTTGGTGGTGCTGGGGCTGTGGCAGTTGGTGGTGATGAGGCGGTGGATGTTGGTGGTGTTGAGGTGGTGGTTGTGCTTGGTTTGCCGTTGATTCTCGCAAATCCATTTGGAAGAAAATCTAATTGGGATGGGAAAAGAAAGGATTTTTAAGAAAAATGCAGCTTATTTTGAGACTTCTATCTGCTCAAAACCAACTGTTCAGTGAGTCAGATAGAGTATGAAATGGAATTAAAAAACGGAGCCGAAAGATGTTTTCCTTCGGGGGAGGGAGGGAAGCGGAAGAGGAAGATGGTTTAGAAATTAGGGTTTTATATGAATTTATTTTTGCAAGTGTATATATATACGTAATACGTATATGGCTTTTAGAATTAAAAATGATCGCACATTTTAAATTAATAATTATATCCCTTAATATGTTTGTACAATATTACAATTCATGATGTATAATCTTATTATAGTTTGTACGAATATCAATTTAAAGTGTTTATATATATCAGAAGTATAATTTTACTGTAGGTTGTACAAATATTAATTTGAAATGTTTATATATCAAAATCTAAGAAAAGATTACAACATCCATTATTACATATTTATGTAAAATTTAATAAAATATAAGAAATGAATTATAAATAGAGTCCAAGGGAGCTAAAGAAAATTTTAAGCAATCATGCATAGACATTCAACATTAATATTTAATAGTATAATATTTCATGTCCAATAATAATTTTAAAAACGCCTTTAAAAATAAATAAATAAAAAGTAATGGAGCTCTCTTTCAAATATAATATAATGTAATGTAATTTTGAGGATTAGAAAAGATAATCTTAAAAAATACTTAATTCTTTATATGTGACATTGAATCTTGCATTTAGCCCACGAGGCCTAAATTATGCATTTATGCCATGTCTCAGTGTGTGTGGGTGGATGTTTATCGGTGTGGTGGGAGGCTGGTTACGTACGGATTGTAAGAACATGGAATACCTTAATTTTCTTTTATTTTCATGCCAGTCCCAAAATTAGATCCAAGAATCAAATTTACAGACATTTTAAATTTAAGAATACATTTACACAATCTTAAAGTCAAAATTTGTGTCAATTCAGTAAGTTTTTTGAAACTAAAAAAAAAAGTAATCTAAAATTAGAGATATATTTTAATTTTTAAAATAAATTGCATAATCTTAAAAATTAAAATTAATATAATTCATTTAGGTTTTAAAAATAATAAATATGAGAATTAGTAAAACTTTTATTTAGCTTTTAAAAAAATAAACTTATTTGTACTAATTCAAATTAATTTATAAGGACTTTTAAAATTTTAAGACTTTGTAAATGAACATAAAAAGTTGACATGACCAAGTTGACTTGAGCGCCACCCAACAGTGGGACAATATGCAAGTTAAAAGAGGGATCAGGTTAGCATTGAATTTTTTTGGTAAGTTAGTCAATTGGCCAATAAAATACTGACACAGGCTCACCTGCGTGTCAATATTTTATTGACCAATTAACCAACTTATTCCCAAATAAACTTCATGCTAACCATTTCCGTTAGAGAGCTATTAGACAGGAGCTGAGAAGTAGTCAATTTACTTGATCAATAATCATATGAAGAATACCGAAAGCAGCACAATATAATTATGGGAAATGTAATAAAACTAAGCTGTGTAGATTTGAAAAATGCATGCGTCCCGATGAAGGACTAGCCTTCACAAAATCTTCATCAAACCAAATTTTTACTCCAAATGAAACTATCAACATAATCCTACCAGAAAAATCTACACTCGAGAAGCAAGATAAGCTGCCTCTTTTTGGAGTAACCGAGGTGGTCATTATACAGTGTCACCAAGGCAATTCCTTTTGATGTGGCTAGCCCGCGTAAATATGATCCCCTCCGCTCCATTTACACAGGTCCTTGACAAAATTCCAAAAGTATTTCTATGTTCCCTAGCACCTAATCTCGTAGGAACCAGCTTTGGTAATATAACGAACCCACTCAACTGTGTTATACCCACTCTTCTCCCATACCTGCACAGTTTATATAGTTGAGCTGCAGTTCAACAGTGGAGAAAACCAGTTGTAGATTAATCAGCTCATCAGTATATACCTTGAGGAAACGTACACGTAATCCAGATGCTGTGAACATAGGAACCTGCAGAAAACAAAATAGAAAGAAAAAAAAAGGACATGATTGAAATGTGCTGTGGACTTTAAATCTGTGATGCTTATTCACTAATCATGCATCTCTTGTTTTCTTTAATCTCCATAACACAGTTAAAACAATTTAAATAGCATCAGCAAACTCTTGCACACCTGGAATTCCATTTGAATCGGTGGCCTGGTCCAAGACTTCTTTTCTGCAATCGTTGAAATCAACTCTACTTCAGCACTCAAGGTTGGCTCGGTTTGACCAGGAAATTTCCTTATCCTGAAAGGTTCCAAAGAATGCCACACAAACTAACATATAAAAAGTAACTAAAAATCCAAAATACGACTGAGTCGATCAGTAGTTGCTGCTGCTCAAATTAAAAGATTCTGCAGTAATATCCTTGTATAATAGTGTGTACTACGTGCATGAAACATGATGAAAAGGTTCGAAAAGTGAGATGATAATTCATCGATAGCCACTCTTGTTATGTGCATAGATATTTGAATACACACATTGTTGATCTTTGTGGGGGAAATGTTTGACCATGCATACAACTCATACTATTCCAGACAAGACTGTCCTAGACTCCTAGTTAATTATTGGACATTGAAGATCTATATCCCACATTTGGATTTATCTTCCTTGTACAAGTCACACAATTATTTTGATTACTTAATAAAACACATGGAGCAGTGTCCCCATCCCTATATATCTCAAAGTGATTGCTTAGTCATAAGTTGGTGGACATTATATATCTCAAATAATGTGTCATTACAGACATTTTTGCATGATAATTTACTAAAAAAACAGAGTGATCTCTAAATGCTAAAATATGACAAATATATTTAAATACTCACTTCCAGACCAAGCAGTCAATAGAGGCATTGTACTTTGCTCGACCTGACGTCACTTGGAAACTTGTTTTTGCTGTTTGTTTTGGTACTGGAATTTTGATGACAACTCCAAGTGCAAACATTTTAGCACCAAAAACACTCTTAACCTGAATACAAGTATTAATAAGATAAGACATTACGATCAACATTTTTTATATGGATAATTAAAAATTTTAAATACAGACCTTGACATTTACTTCCATGCGTGTCCGACCCAATTCCTTAATAGTGGGCAATACACGGAAAGGAAGATTTACGCCCTCAGTTATGCGATATCTGTGGCAAAGACATAAATAATTATAAAAGTGAGAACTCGTACAAACAGTTGCACAAGCACAAAGTGAACCAACCCAAAACCCATTGGAAAGTAGTATATGCAGACAAGTACCGTGAGATCATAGTTATGAAGGTGACAAGTCGAGACGAGGCGGTAGCCGGGGGCTTAAGCGCTTAGGCGACAAGACGCCCGACTAGTCGTCCACAAGTTCACAAGTCGTTAACAATGTAAATTTTATACGTATAAAAATATATATTTAATATTTATTTGAATATTGATGTATTTATATTTCTAATGATTTACTATTTCCATAATGCAGGTTGTAACATATAAAATCACAACAAAAAGTGAACAGAATCAAGTCAAAATGATAATTTTATTATAATTGTAATTTTTAAAACCTTTACCAACTTGTATAAATATTAATAACTTTGCAATATTTAGTTTTATTCAATATAATTCTTAAATTTATGTTTAATTTTTTAGCATTGTATTTATAGAATACCATAAATTTCAATACAAAGAATTCAATAATTTATGATAAAAACAAATAAACAATCATTGTTATGATAAAGACATAAACAAGCATAGTCATTTCATAAGTCATAACATTAGACAACCATCCTTAACAAGACAAATTCTATTACACAACTATAATATGGGCTGTTTTAATATTATAACTATAATATTATAACATGGTACTAATATTATTAAGCTAATTATATTATCTTACCTAAAAGCTCATAAATTAACACTAACAAAGAAAACAGACCCACTAACAGCTCATAAATTGACATATTTGCAAAAGAAGTTAAAAGTCAAAGACCTTATTTGAATGTGTGCCCCCCTCAAATATATAATCAGATCCATAAATAAAATAAAATAAAAATAAGCAGCAGCCAGCAACACAGTGAGCAACAGAGCGGAAGGAAAAAAATAAAGGATGAATCGCTGGTGGAAGAAGAGAAGAATATATAAGAAGAGTATAGAAGAAGAAGAGTAGAAGGATAGAAGAAGAAAGAAGAAAGAAGAAAAAAACTTGGTAAAGAAAAAAATCACTGGTCGGAGTAGGAGGCTGCAGTCGCCGATCGGAGTGGTACGCTATCTCTGTCTCGTGCTCTCTGAGTCTCTTTCCTTTTGCGATTTGGGATTAGGTTTTAGGAACTGTCAAACTGATGTTTCTTTCTTTCTTTGTTTTTTTACCCAATTGGACTTCAGGTCGGGGCACACCCGCCTTGTAAAGTCACCCCTGCTTAGCACAATAGGCGTCCATGTCGTCCCTAAGTCAAGACACTTCATAACATACATGTACTAGTGTAACAAAAGATGCAACAAGAAGAGAGTCATGAGACCAGGAGTGTTAATTGCACCCAACACATTTAAAGAGCAAAAGTATCATTTATCATATTATACGCACAAATATATTCCTGAAACATTGGAACATAAGTCCACATTGTGTGATACTAAGTTCAAGTTGAGAACAAGTACTTCTGAAAGGAGTCGAAGGAAATTATTCCCTCTAAAGGGGAAATGTTGGGCAGCCTGCCCAGGGAAAAAGAGCAAGCAGGATTTCTGGGGCAACGGGATAGAAGTTAGGTCTGAAGAAAAAATATAAGAAAGAACATATTGACAACAATAAGATATACAAAAATGATTAGGATAAATTACAATGGGCAATAACCAAAGCACTATGCTGCACGACAGTTTCCACAAAAATACAAACCTATCATCGGAAGACAAGAGCCTAAAGTGGCACAGGCAGAACAATATACACATTCTCTCAAGTTTGTTGGTTCCTTGTCTCTGCACGAGTTGTGTGCATAATGTGGATTTCATATATTTATAAGTATTGTGAGAAGCAGGGAAGACTGAAGAGAGAGGGTATCGTAACTCTATCCTTCTATTAATTGAACATAGAACAATATTTAGTGATCCTCTATTTGGTAAACCGATACTAGCATGTCAGGGCTTGTGGCAAGTGATAGCCGCATGCATGAGCTTAAATTATGTGCACCTGCTAATCTAAATAGTGGTGCATGTGCAAAATAAAAATTGTTATATAAACTAGCATTTTGATTTTCAAAAATTGGCTTCCTTAATTTGTACCATATCACCAACTGTGACATTCTTTACGGAACAAGGTCAGTACATAATAGTTCAATGAGATATACACAGTAACTAAAATTATATACTAAAAGTTCAAAGCATATGCAACTGAGAGAATACTCTAAGCTTACTTCATTAGTTCAAATTCACCATCTGGGGGCACAAAACTGACGGTTTTCTCAGAGTTGAACCTTGTTAAATTTACGCATTGATGGAATGTAACATCGTCGAGTTCAATCGTTTTCCCACTGCAAAGTAAAAAAGCTAGGTTAATGAAGCAAACACAAGGATCTCTTCATGCAGACGCTCACATGATATATCACATGAGAAGATGGAATAATGTCTTGTAGAAGGGGGGGGAAGAGGGGGGGGGGGGGGAAGAAGCAACTTCAAATGATCTCAAACTATAAGATCCAAAATAATATTAACTTATTGTAATAATTACCATGACTATAAAACAAAATACAACATCACTTTAATTTTAAAAATATTACATGTCAAACAAGATAACGAAACATAATTTATCAGATCAACGTTAACAATAGCCAATCTGAAACAACCAGGCCAAATCTGGTACTTAGTTATGATAAGGCCATTAGAAACAAGCTACGGGGGCCCATTCACAGCAATTACTAGTACATATAAAATCTCTTTTTCTCCCTTTAATAAGTAACAGGTAAATATACAGTATAATTAAAGAACCAAGTGATATGCCTAAACAGCTAAGGTTCAGATAATTCCAAATGAAAAAAAAAGGGAAAAAAAAAAGATTAAACTCCTAAAGAGGTGTTGTTAATGAGAACTGTATGCAAGTTGGAACATGACAGTATTATTACAATAATGTATGTGGTCAGATGAAATATATTAGCATGCCACGTGAACATGGAATAGAAACCTATTAGAATCCCATATCAAATGGTTCCACAACAAATTACAGAAAAAGTTAGGAACAACATGTAGGATCTAGGTGGCTCGAAATTGTTTTAGTTCTGATACAAACAAGAATAGCTCATTTCCCAAAAGAAATATAGAGAGAAGTCATTTCAACAGACTTTTTTTAATAGGTTTTGCTAAGTACCATGATGGAGAAAAGCATAACAAAAATGAATACTGTAAATCTCAAAGGAGATAAGAATTTCTGCTGAAAACATGCAAAATTATACGGACACATGATTGAAAACAGCATTGTGAAGAAGACCAATGTGACATATAAATCTACCTCTTAGTCGGACGTGACTTAAGTTGTGACTCTTTCTCAAGGCCAATTTTATCATTTAAGCCCAACTTCAAATCAGGCATTCCAGAAAGGAAGCACTTCATAAGAAGCTTCCCGGTTACATCGCAACGCAGCACACTACCTACACTTGCCAAGTATGAGTGAATATTATAGATATATACATCAGAAGAGATATATATATATATATATTAAATTTAATTTACCTTTCGAAGACATAAGAAGGTTAACACTCTCCACAATATCCAGAAATACCTGCTAACAAAAGAACATTACAATCGAGCTGTATGCAATACTCACTGCAGCTAAATCAACAAAGATCACCTCATTCTTTTTATATACAAGACCCTCCCTCCGCCAACCAACAGCACCAGTTACTTGTAAAGTTGCATTTGGGACAGGTTTATCTGTAGGCTATTTAGTTTATTTTTTTTATAATACAGAAACAAGTCAGAAGAATCTTCCACATATATATTCAGAGGTTAGTAACTAAGCAATCTAATATAAAAAAAAATATTAAATGCACATCTACCTTTGATGAGAACGGAGATCGAACACCTTCCTGGGTTATGTAAAGCTTCAAAATTTCCGGAGAAAGATTTTGAGGATAACCAAAATCCATAATCTCTGCAGAATGATTGTAAATATCAATACATGAAACATATGGTTACCTACTGGCTACTACTTCATGAAAACTGTTTAGATTGCCCCAACTCATTAATCACCGCCAGTCGGTGCCTTTTTCTCTCCTGAATCTCCTGGACTACATGCATTACAAGGTTGGGTTCCAAAGATTCATTGTCCTCAAAAAAATTCTTCTTCGCAAGTACTTGATCCTTTGTAAGTACATAGGTTATTTATTTGTCAGATTTTAAGGACATCATAAATATAATATGTATCTTTACATGTGCTGCTACTGTGAATCTCTTTAGACATACTATGATGTGATTCATCTGTTTACATGGGATGTAGTGCACTAATCTCAAGTTTTTTCCAGAATTTGTGATATCTCTTTGTGTACTACTCAAAGCCTGACCTTTAAAACCCTTAAAACATGCATCATCTAGACATTACATTAAAAATACTCATACAAACGAAAGTGGAGTGCATGCACAAACTATACTTTGTAATACATTTACAGCTTACACTAGCACCCCAGATATAGTTTACCAGATTTAAATGGAAATCAAAGTGAAATAAACAATCCAACATGATAATTTTTTCTATGATAGCTTACCATCCAACAGCTCGTAGATCAAAACAAAATTATTGCGGATAGCATCCTCGTCAAAAGCCCCACCAAAGTAAGATTTGAACAATGCAACTGCCTGCACACAACATAAATTGCACATATCTCAATACTAATAAAAGAAGGATTCTAGGTCATTTCTCTATTAGTTGATATGCAACAGAGGAAATTTACTTGGCCACAACAAGAACATAAAAAAAGTAAATGGGAAACAAGGTTCCATATTTATGCATATGTATTTTAAACAACCAAACAGATTTGAAACATAATGCATCCACAATATGTAACAGGGCTCCAGAGAATTTATATTATTTTCACAAAAATTACTAAACCACACATAAAATAACAGATTTTTTATACTACATAATAAATCACAATATGGTCCTCGGGTTACTTTATTGGAGCTAGGTCTCTAATTTCTTGTTGTGGAGTACACTATCTCAGGTTCTCATTTTCTCAACAAACCTTTTCTCTATCTTCTTCTCCTTGTTCTCCGTTTCTTTCTCTTCTTCTACGTGTGTGATTTAATGTAAAAGAATAAGAGAGTGGGAGAGTGAAAGGAATAATAGAGTGGAAGACAGAAAGTAAGAATAGTAAATAAAAAAAAACGGTCTGCTTAAGATACTAAGAAAGCCCCCGGTGACAACACTGCTGCCTTGAACAGAGAACTAATCTAAGGATGGAAACAAGCAATGTCAGATGCTGTAACAGTAACACCCTAATGATTTTACGATACCTATTGATGTGTTTTACTACAGTTACTAAAATGGCAGGAAACTAAGTGCATATGTAGACACAACCTCCATCATAAAGGATAAAAGCTTATTTTTCTAACTCAAAAAAGTTGAAATTAAATCCAATAAGAAACTTTAAAAGCAAGAGTATGCTGACTACCTCAACGACAAACTTGAAGGCACAAGCTACATTAGCATTGCTGCTGACAACAATCACTATGTACACATTGCTAATTCTCATGTAAAAGAAAGAGCAACCTCCAATCTGCCTGACAGGACATGTACCGAGTTCTTTTGTCTGCATTATGTGCATGCGGAAGGCATCCACCATATTTCCCCTGATATAAATCCATAAATAAATTTCATATCAAATGGAAATCAGCAATTAGGGAAGTAGAATGTATAATAGTAGTTCGCATGGCATTATAAGTAAATACATTAGGTGAGTTCACAGCAATAGGATAGCCAGCAAGCATACACTTAATTATATACATTTACGAGAAAAACAAGGACACATAATATCATGATGCGTATGGTGGAGCAAAGCACGCCTGCTACTATTTATTGTCTTTCAAGTATACTAGTAAACCGGTAAAAAGATTTCAGTTGTACTTGTACATATGATAAGAAGTTGTCATAGATGCAGCATCTTTCAACTGTGTAATTTGGTGTAATGAGCATCTATAGCTCAAGGTTATTGACTATGATAGCTGCACCAACCTTTCCACCACAATTCAGTGTTTCCATGGAGCCTTAACTCCTAGGTTACTTATCTGTTTGATCGTTGTCCGTTGATGACTTGTCCTAAGAAAAAGTCTACTTCTTAAGCGATATTTAAGAATCAAGTTATAAAAAAAATACTTTATCCCTCTTTTTTATTAAACACGACTCATATTCCAAAGCTAAAATATCAAACTAAGTTAAACTAATATTGTCATGCTCAAATTATACCAACTTACGAAAATAATCTACAAAACCAGTATTAACGTTTTAAAAGGACTTCCTTTATCAATCATTTCTTATTCTTTTTTACTTTATTTTCTCTCAGTTGCTCCTATGACTAAAAACTCATGAAATTGCAGAAAGCTTATTGACTACAATATGCAAAATCATACAGTCTACAAACTGGCATCAACACCAACTATATACTGAACAACAACTGATTATTCTTTCAATTACTCCCCAATTCCAAATTTTAAACACCGATTATAAACAGGAAATCATAATCCAGATAAAGAAACATAAATAGAGAGAGAGAAAGAAAGCTGACCCAACATCATCACGATAGAGACGATTGATGAGGACATCGCCGCGAAGATTTAAGAAGTATATAGCGGAAGCAGACACCGGCATCTTCTGATCCGTTCAGAGTATCACCGGATCAGATCAGATCTACGTTTTCCAATGCAAATTGAAATGACAAAATTTATTATGAGTCGACGGAAATGTACTCGGGAAACGAAATAGGCGAAGAAATGTGGAGATTAACCTAAGAAGCTGATACAGACAGTTTTCCAGTTGGCTAGATGGCTCTTGAATTCAATGGCGCTGTGCGTTTTAGTTACATCCCTCTTAATTCTATGTATTTCGTTTTTAGTTTTAGGTGCTGTATGATAAAATTAGTTGTTAGTGATATGAATAATTTAGACATTTGAATAATATAAAGTATCTTAATAGAATTGTATTTGAATGAAAAAATATTATTTGATGATTATTTTTTTTAAAATGTTCGAATAAAAATATTTTATCATTTTAACATTCTAAACAAAATTATAAAATAAAATAAAATAAAAAAATAAAACTCTTTCTTTTTCATCTACCCCCATTCCCGCCGCCCCACTCCCCTCTCCCATCCCCGTCGGCCCTCCCCCCTCCCCTACCCCATCCCCCGCCCCTCCCCCTGCTTCCATCACCAATCCCTCAATCTTCTCAAAATTCTTTGGTTCTCAGATTTTACTTTCTCCTCCAACTCTCAAAACAACCAGATCTTTGTCTTCTCTGTCCAGAAAAAAATTTCTGATAGCCCAATCAATTCTCAATAAACCCAGTTATTCTCATATCCTTAAAGATTTACCATCACAGGCCACTTTAGCTGCCTTGCTCTTCTCTTTAGTTACACCACAAGCCTTAGCCATTAACGAATTCGTTCCACCACCAAATATCGAATCCATGCTGAAAAACGATCTGAGGAGGCAGTGGCGGTAGCATTGGAGGCGGCAGAGAGGGGGTTTTCGGTGGTCGCCATCGCCGATTTTCGACAGAAAGTACCCGTAGCTATGTTGTATTCTGTCACTCCCTTTGTCCCACCAAAAATTAGTATCGGCGAAAGAAGAATAAAAATAACGAACGAGAAGAACAGCAACAACGAAGGAGAAGTGCGGCGAAGTGAGGCGAAGTGAAGTGCAGTAACGCCAGAAATCAATAAGGTTACTGTAAGACCCTAACTTTTATGAATAAATATTTAATTTTCTTTATATATTATTTCGAAATAGTAAGGTGTTGATTTGATAATTATGAAAGTTATGGGTGAAATGTGCAAATATTTTTAAAATGAGCAAGTGGTTATAAAATATTCTGGTTGTCGGAGAATATTCGTTTGGTCGTGAAATATTCTTGTTGTCGGAAAATATTCGTACGATGGCGCAGCTATTTGTGGACCCCACAACGAAATAACTGTAGATATAGAAAGCGACATAAATAATTTTTTTACAAAATAACGGCGTAGTTGTTACCGTTAGTACTGTTGAAATACCCGGTTGTTAAAATACAGTGATACGCGGTGTTGCACAGTAGCACACGGTATTGCACAGTATTTTAAATTATTGAGTCTTACGTGAGAAAGCACTTACTCAATAATTGTTACAGTAATTACTGTTCAATATTTTATATTATTGACTCAATAATTGCTACGTTGCTATGTTATATGATTGATTCAATAATGGCTACAGTTGATAGTTTGTATTATTGATTCAATAATTGTCTCTGCACGGTATTTTCACATTATCAACTCAATAATTCATATTATTTGAATAATATTATTAAATAGCATTATTGACAATGTTTAAGTAAGTTCTGTCTAGGAGGGATTATTTAATTGCGCGCCAGTAAGGAGAAGTCCTTATCGGAAGGCCCCCTCTTTCCTGGGAACGATCTGGTTGTCAATATTGTACTTCTGTAATATTATTTATGAATAATTAATTATTGATTTATATGATAAGAAAATATTTATTTTGTGGATATTAAAGAAGGAATTAGTGCTGATGTGTTTTTATCAGTATTTTGGTGTGAGAAATCATCTGTTTATGGATTTCGGATAATTTATATTTGAAATTTGGAAAAAATTTAATTCTACAAAGTTGTAGAGAATTAAATTTCCTATGAAAGGAAATAGAATTTGTATTTTTCTGACAAATGGGCTATTTGTTATGAATTATTGAAGTTTTGAAAAATAAATATTTTTTTAATGGGTGGGCCCCACTTTTGTTGAAAATTTGATTTTTGAAGAGCAGCCGGCGGCTGGAGATTTTTTTTTAAAATTAATATTATTTTATTAATTTAGTTTTCTTTGGCATCCTAAGCTTTTCCTATAAATAGGGTGCTTAGGTTAGAATTGAAAATCACACCAGAATCAGAAATTTTCTCTCTCTATAATATCGAGCGTATTTTTGTGAGTATTTCAATACTTTGAGTGTTGCTATTCAGTGCAAGTTTTCTTCGGTATTATATCCGATATTCCAGCCAGAAGTGTTATTCTTTTGAGGTAAGGGATGTTATTTCTTTCGTAAATGATGTTATTCTTTTCAATATCATTATACAAAAATATTGTCATGAATTTTATTATGAAATTCTTACTTTTTCCGTCGGGGTTACTATTCACATATACGGCACTATTCATGGAAAAATTAAAATTTCTTCTGTTTGTCCAAATTGTCTGTTATAGTTACTATCTTTGATTGTATCCAAGTTTTGAGCTCTATTCTTGAATTTTGCTCCACAAAGTATTATTATGAAGTATTTTTAAATTTGGATAAACTAAAATGCGAATCCTTAATCTTTGTCTTTTATCTCATTGGATTCGTTCTTTGAAATATTTTTCATCATCCTCAGTCCTAAAAGGTGATGTAACTGAATATCTTTGGCCTGTAGAGCAAAGATGAATGATTACCTGATGAATATTTTTGGTCTGTAGTGCAAAGATGACAGGAGTTGAGATGAACATGATCACTGATGATACAAATGAATATCTTTGGCCTGTAGTGCAAAGATGAATATTTGATTCGAGATGTATATTGATTGATTTTACAGGGATAAAATATTGATGATGGACTTTTAAATCATAGAAGATAGTAGACTTCATTCTCTGCTTAACTCTTCTAATGAATTGTTATTTCTGCTGCGAATATTGATCTAAAGTTGGTTGTCCATTATATTTTATCTTATTTGTTGAAGACTAACGATAATTTATTTTCCATTATCTTAGTCATAATATTCTTTACTGAGCTAGTTGAGCTCACCCTTTTCATCTGTTGTCCTCTTCAGGAAATGAGAATGTCGCAGGGACTAGTCGGGGGACAGAGTAATGGTCCGTGTTAGAGCAGTAGTGGTCCTCACTATTTTTGATAAATAGTGTGATAATAATTGTAATGAGGACTTAGTTTGAATATTAATATTTTTTACATGTTTGTATTGACACTCACAGTTGTGTGGTTGTATTTAGCACAACCGTATGATATAAAGTTTGTATTTAAATTCTGTACCATGTATTTGGCGACTCAGAATGGGTTGGGTTGACTGGACCTATTCTGGCCGCACTCAAGATGTATTGGGAAGCGTTCCAGAAACTGTTCAATGACAAGTACTTTCCTGAAAGTATTTGTCATATGAAAGAGGTAGAGTTTATCAGACTCGAGCAAAACAACATAACGGTATCCCAATACGAGGCTAAGTTCGCGGAGCTGTCCAGGTTTGCACCTCATTTGGTGGAGAATGAGGAACGTATGACGCGGATGTTTCTAAGAGGTTTGAAACCCGAAATACGTCAATACCTCATTTCTTATAAATTTTCTCTATAATCAGATGTAGTAAACAGGGCTCAGTTGTTAGAACGAGATAATGATTATGTTCAATCGAGGGACCACAACCAAGGTCGTACCGGTGGCAGCAGTCATTGGAGCAATGACAACCAGCGAGGAGGAAAGTATGACAGAAGCGGTAAGCACTCCAGTGGTAATCGTGGCTATGATAGTAGAAGAAGCGAATCGGGAGAGAGATTTCAAGAAGAGAAGGTACAACAATGAGAACGTGAAGACGTCGACATCAGCACCAGCATCAACTGTTTCTAGGGGAGGAGAACGACCACCGGTCGTATGCTATAAATACGGAAAAGAGGGACACATCAGCCCAAACTGCCCACAACAGTTCAAAGCATGTTATAGCTGTGGAAAAGAAGGACATATAGCTCGAGATTGTCCTATTGCGAAACCAAGCTCAACGGGAGTGGTGATTCCAAAGGCGATTTCGGACAAGTCAAAGTCGGTGATTCCTGGAAGAGCGTTTGTCGTGACAGCCCAAAACGCAAGGAATCCGCACGAGGTGATTACGGGTAAGCTCATCATAAACTCTTGCGAAGTTTACACCTTGTTAGATACCGGTGCTACCCATTCTTTTATTTCACCTGCTTGTGCTCAACGTTTGAACTTGACTTCTGATAAATTAGACTTTGACTTATCTGTTAAAACTCCGTTAGGAGAAACTTTTGTTACATCCACAGTTTACAAATCTTGCTTGATTCAGATTGGTACCCTTACCTTACCTGTCAATCTGATATCTTTGAAAATACTTGCATTTTACGTGATTTTAGGAATTAACTGGTTAACCACTTACCATGCCAAAATTAATTGTTGACATAAGGTTGTTAGTTTTCATATTCCTAATCAACCTGTTGTACGAATTCAAATCACCAAACCACTAAAATCAGTCAATATCATTTCAAGTTATAAAGCTATTTGTTTATTGAAAAACGGATGTCAAGCTTTCTTAGCTCATGTCACTGATCTAAACCAGAATACGTCAGATTTGAATAATATTTTCGTTGTAAATGAATTTCCTGATGTATTTTCCGAAGAACTTTTCGGTCTACCCCCAGAACGTGAAGTTGAATTCTTTATTGACCTTGAGCCCGGTACAAAGCCCATTTCTAAAATCCCATATCGAATGGCTCCTATTGAACTTCAGGAGTTAAAGATCCAATTACAAGAATTGTTAGACATCGGTTTTATTCGTCCTAGTACGTTTCCTTGGGGTGCTCCTGCTTTATTCGTAAAGAAGAAAGACGGGAGTATGCGACTTTGTATTGACTATCGGGAGTTGAACCATGTCACCATCAAGAATAGGTATCCGTTACCTCGTATTGATGACATGTTCGACCAGTTGCAAGGAGCGCAATTCTTTTCAAAGATCGATCTTCGTTCTGGATATCATCAGTTGAAGATTAAAACTGAGGATATTCCAAAGACTACTTTCAGAACACGGTACGGGCATTATGAGTTCTTAGTCATGTCTTTTGGATTGACTAATGCTCCTGCTGCTTTCATGGATATGATGAACCGTGTATTTAAGGAATATTTGGATCAGTTCGTTGTTGTCTTTATTGATGACATCCTCATTTATTCTAAAAGCCGTGAAGATCATGAACACCATTTGAAGCTGGTACTTCAAAAGCTTCGTGAGAACAAGCTATATGCCAAGCTGAAGAAATACGAGTTTTGGCTTGAGGAAGTAGCATTTCTTGGGCACGTGGTATCGAAACGTGGAGTATCTGTGGACCCGACGAAGATTGAAGCAATACAAAGCTGGGAGCAATCTAAGTCGGTGACCGAAGTACGAAGCTTTCTAGGCTTAGCTGGTTATTATCGGAGGTTCGTAGAGGGATTTTCTCGAATCGCTACTCCATTAACTCAGTTGACTCGGAAAGATACAAAATTCGTTTGGAGCGAGGAATGCGAGAAGAGCTTCCAAGAGCTCAAGAGAAGACTTATCTCGGCACCTATTCTGACAATACCATCTGGTTCGGATGAATTTGTTATTTACAGCGATGCTTCGGGCAAAGGGTTAGGATGTGTTCTCATGCAACATGGGAAAGTCATAGCCTATGCCTCGCGACAACTCAAAGAATATGAGAGAAATTATCATGCTCATGATCTAGAGTTGGCAGCAGTCATTTTCGCGTTGAAGATCTGGAGACATTATCTGTACGGGGAGAAAGTGAAGATTTATACGGATCATAAGAGCCTTAAATATTTCTTCACTCAGAAGGAACTCAACATGCGGCAACGACGTTGGCTTAAGTTGTTGAAAGATTACGATCATACTATCCAATACCATCCTGAAAAAGCGAACGTGGTAGCTGACGCGTTGAGTAGAATATCATATGTGGGAACGAGTGCAATGATGTCAAGTATACGCGTAGAACCAGCTTTGATTAATAAAGTTAAAGCTGCTCAAGCTACGGATGCGGAGCTGATGAAGATGAAGAAGAAGGTGCAAGAAGGTGCCATTCCAAAAGCAAGAATCGATGAAGAAGGAATATTTCGAGTCAACTCCAGACTTTGTGTTCCTAACGATTCTGAATTAAATATAGAATCATGATGGAAGCACACAACACACCGTTTGCAATCCATCTTGGGAGTACCAAAATGTATCGTGATCTCCGACATATATTTTGGTGGAGCAATATGAAGAGAGAGATCACGGAGTTTATTTCGAGATATTTGACTTGTCAACGTGTAAAGGCAGAGCATCAAGTATCGAAGGGTCCATTGCAACCACTGGAGATTCCAAAATGAAAGTGGGAACACATTACGATGTATTTCGTTACGGGTCTTTCCAAGGTTTCTCAAGGCATAGATGCGATTTGGGTTATTGTTGATAGATTAACCAAGTCTACTCATTTCTTGCCGATACGAGAAACTTATTCCTTGAACGTCTTGCTCATATGTACGTGAATGAGATTGTGAGATTGCATGGCATGCCAGTATCCATAGTTTCGGATCGTGACCCCATATTTACTTCACGATTTTGGATCAGTTTGCAGAAAGCTATGGGCACGGATTTACGATTCAGTTCGGCTTATCATCCTTAAACAGACGGACAATCGGAAAGGACTATCCAAACTTTTGAAGATCTATTGAGACTCTGTGTTCTAGACTTCAAAGGGAGTTGGGATAAGTACTTATCATTGGTGGAATTCTCCTACAACAACAGTTATCAGGCAAGTATAGGCGTAGCTCCATTCGAAGCGTTGTATGGGAGAAAGTGTCGCTCTCCAGTATGCTGGAATGAGGTGGGTGAAGCAACATTATTGGGACCGGAGTTGGTACGTATGACTACAGAAAAGATCCAAATGATCCGACAACGGATACAAACCGCACAAGATCGACAAAAGAGTTATGCGGATCTTCATCGAAAGGACGTGGAATTAATGTTGGGGACCATGTGTTATTACGTATTGCTCCGTGGAAAGGAGTTACAAGATTTGGGAAGAGAGGAAAGCTCAACCCACGATTCATTGGTCCATTTGAGATTATTTACCGAATAGGAAATGTGGCCTATAGACTCGCTTTACCTCCAAGCATGTCTCGTGTTCAAAACGTGTTTCACATATCCGTGTTACGTAAATATGTGAAGGATCCAAACCGCATTATTGAGTTAGAACCAGACGAGATAGCTGAAGATTTAACGTACGAGGAGGTACCTGTCAAGATCTTGGATAGGAAGGAGCATGTCCTACGCTCAAAATTATACCTCAAGTTAAAGTTTTGTGGAGAAACTATGCAATTGAGGAAATGACGTGGGAGTTAGAATCGAAAATGAAAGCGAGGTATCCTCACCTTTTCGATATACCAGGTACGTACGTCAATTTCGAGGACGAAATTTCATAAGGAGGGGAGGTTGTAAGACAACTTTTATGAATAAAGATTTAATTTTCTTTATATATTATTTCGAAATAGTAAGGTGTTGATTTGATAATTATGAAAGTTATGGGTGAAATGTGCAAATATTTTTAAAATGAGCAAGTGGTTATAAAATATTCTGGTTGTCGGAGAATATTCGTTTGGTCTTGAAATATTCTTGTTGTCGGGAAAATATTCGTACGACGGCGCAGTTATTTGTGGACCCCACAACGGAATAACTGTCGGATATAGAAAGCGACAGAAATAATTTTTTTACAAAATAACGGCGTAGTTTGTTACCGTTAGTATTGTTGAAATATCCGGTGGTTAAAATACAGTGATACGCGGTGTTGCACAGTAGCACACGGTATTGCACAGTATTTTGAATTATTGAGTCTTACGTGAGAAGACACTTACTCAATAATTGTTACAGTAATTAACTGTTCAATATTTTATATTATTGACTCAATAATTGCTACGTTGCTATTTTATATGATTTGATTCAATAATGGCTACAGTTGATAGTTTGTATTATTGATTCAATAATTGTCACTGCACGGTATTTCACATTATCAACTCAATAATTTATATTATTTGAATAATATTATTAGATAGCATTATTGACAATGTCTAAGGAAGTTATGTCTAGGAGGGATTATTTAATTGCGCGCCAGTAAGGAGAAGTCCTTATCGGAAGGCCCCCTCTTTCCTGGGAACGACCTGGTTGTCAATATTGTACTTCTGTAATATTATTTATGAATAATTAATTATTAATTTATATGATAAGGAAATATTTATTTTGTGAATATTAAAGAAGGAATTAGTGCTAATGTGTTTTTATCAGTATTTTGGTGTGAGAATCATCTGTTATGGATTTCGGATAATTTATATTTGAAATTTGGAAAAAACTTCCTTCTACAAAGTTGTAGAGAATTAAATTTTCCTATGAAAGGACATAGAATTTGTATTTTTCTTACAAATTGGGCTATTTGTTATGAATTATTGAAGTTTGAAAAATAAATATTTTTTATGGGTGGGCCCCACTTTTGTTGAAAATTTGATTTTTGAAGAGCAGCGGCGGCTGGAGATTTTTTTTTAAAATTAATATTATTTTATTAATTAGTTTTTCTTTGGCATCCTAAGCCTTTTCCTATAAATAGGGGGCCTTAGGTTAGAATTGAAAATCACACCAGATCAAAAAGTTTTCTCTCTCTATAATATCGAGCGTATTTTGTGAGTATTTCATACTTTGAGTGTTGCTATTCAGGCAGAGTTTTCATTCGGTATTATATCCGATATTCCAGCCAGAAGTGTTATTTCTTTTGAGGTAAGGGATGTTATTTCTTTCGTAAATGATGTTATTCTTTTCAATATCATTATACAAAATTATTGTCATGAATTTTATTATGAATTCTTACTTTTGCCGTCGGGGTTACTATTCTCACGTATACGGCACTATTCATGGAAAAATTAAAATTTCTTCTGTTTGTCCAAATTGTCTGTTATAGTTACTATCTTGATTGTATCCAGTTTGAGCTCTATTCTTGAATTTTGCTCCACAAATATTATTATGAAGTATTTTTAATTTGGATAAACTAAAATGCGAATCCTTAATCTTTGTCTTTTATCTCATTGGATTCGTTCTTTGAAATATTTTTCATCATCCTCAGTCCTAAAAGGTGATGTAACTGAATATCTTTGGCCTGTAGAGCAAAGATGAATGATTACCTGATGAATTTTTGGCTGTAGTGCAAAGATGACAGGAGTTGAGATGAACATGATCACTGATGATACAAATGAATATCTTTGGCCTGTAGTGCAAAGATGAATATTTGATTCGAGATGTATATTGATTGATTTTACAGGGATAAAATATTGATGATGGACTTTTAAATAATAGAAGATAGTAGACTTCATTCTCTGCTTAACTCTTCTAATGAATTGTTATTTCTGCTGCGAATATTGATCTAAAGTTGGTTGTCCATTATATTTTATCTTATTTGTTGAAGACTAACGATAATTTATTTTCCATTATCTTAGTCATAATATTCTTTACTGAGCTAGTTGAGCTCACCCTTTTCATCTGTTGTCCTCTTCAGGAAATGAGAATGTCGCAGGGACTAGTCGGGGGACAGAGTAATGGTCCGTGTTAGAGCAGTAGTGGTCCTCACTATTTTGATAAATAGTGTGATAATAATTGTAATGAGGACTTAGTTTGAATATTATTTTTTACATGTTTGTATTGACACTCACAGTTGTGTGGTCGTATTTTGCACAACCGTATGATATAAAGTTTGTATTTGAATTCTGTACCATGTATTTGGCGACTCAGAATGGGTTGGGTTGACTGGACCTATTCTGGGGGCGTCACAGTTACAGAGTTTTTTTTGTCAAAAATTAATATAAACTCGCTCAGATATGCCTCTAAATGGTTTAGAATTAGATTTGTGTCTAACCGATTAAGAGGTGTTAAGAAGGGATTTTTTTTTAAACAAGTTTGCTTCTAATTCGGTTAGAGGCACTCCATTAAGAACTGTTCAGACCTAAACAAACACAGCCTTATTTCCATATATTATCACATTATATAGTTGAGTGCTATACTGCTATTTATTCTCTTGCTCATAGTTATTTAAAAAAAAAAGAATGCTAGGATGAAAAATAAATATTGCAATGTATTATTGTGAAATATTATTGAGTGGTGCAAAGGAGATCTCACAGCCATAGATCAATATATTAAAATTTTATTACAATCAATCTTTAGCAACCTTGGATATCAATAGTGGATCATTGCTACTAATAATATCAAAATTACAACTATGACTCAAATTCACAAGTTTGTCCGCGCATCTATTTCCTTCTCATCTAGTAAATATAAGCTTGGCATTTTAATGCTTCTTTAAAAGTTGACGACATTTTATAATCAAACTTTCATTTTGGTTGACTATTATACACGAATAGTATGGTATAACTTGTCACAAAATATTGTTAATTTTTATTATATAAATAAATAATAATTTATAAATATATATATATATATATAATATATATATTCACAATGATTTTTTATCGTAAAATATATCATTGTTCATTACAACAAAAATTAATAAATAAAATTTAACCTCTAGTACTTGCTCATGTTTATTTATTTTTCTTAAACCGATGTTATGCTCTTTTAAATAGTGAAACAATCTATGACTATTAACATGTCTTATTATGTAAAATTGGGACAAAATATTATTGATAATGTGATATAATAATAAATTACCTAGACGTAAAGAGGATATAAATAGATGCATAATTTATGAAATATTTGTTCTCAATAAAAATTGCAACTTTTTTTATTGTAAGAGATATATTTGTTTATATGACACATTTGATATATATATATATATACGATCAAGATTTTAAGTTTATTTATCCAACATACATTGATTATCCCTTTAGCAACCATTCAGTTCGTCACTATATATACAACCGTCGTCTTAATTTTTAGCAACGGACAACATATAGACGACGGTTGTATATAGCGACGGATCGAACCGTCGCTCGATCGGTCGACGATTGTAGTTGATTCGAGCTCGACTCTTATTATAAAAATTAAATATAAATAAATTTAAAATTCTATAAATTCTTCAAATATTTTTAAATTGTAATTTTTAATTAATAATTAGGTCATATTCATTTGAAAATTTAACTCAATAGTACTTAATAAATTTTAATTAAACTTTATTTTATATTAACATACTTAATAAATTTTATAAATCAAATATAAACAATTAAATATTCGGCTAGACTCGTTTAATTTACCCTCCTGCCTAAACTTTGGGTCCAAATTATATTTACTAGTATTAAACTAATTACAAATTCATTTGCTAATTAATACAATGGCCTATAATATCTAACAAGTCTCTCGTCAAACGGACGATCTATTCATTTCTCCAGTCTCATTTGAAGATTTGCAAGAACTTGGTTGCCGGCGGTGCCCCTTCCAGCAGCAACTCATATTACTTATAAATATATACACATATATGCGTTTGATTATATTTGTAAAGTGGGAATAGATAGGGATGAGGTTTTTGAAGAGGATCGCGGGGTTTTTAGGGTTTACAAAGGAGGAATCGCACGAGGTGAAGGATGAAGAAGCGAACGATGTGAATAGAGTAGTTTTCGAAGAAACTCAAGCTCATCATCTTCCTCGTAAAGGATTTAGTGTGCCTGTTCAAGTTGCCGTTGAGAGAGCTCAAGTCGGCCCTGTTCTCTTTCCCACTAACGGCGGTGACGGCGGTGTTCAGGTGATTTTTTTTTTGGAATTTTGGAATTCTGAGCATTTAGCTATTATGTTACTCAGTTGATGGGAATTAGAAAAGATTAGCCTCTTTTGAACAATATGTTGGTAATGGGTAGAAAAAAGTGTCTGTTGCAATATTAAGTTAGATTAGGTTTTCTAATAGAAACAATTTTTTGATGTGAAATATTAACATTTTCTCCAATTATGTTTTGGTTGGTGTCCTCATATGGTTCTACTAGTGGAAATTTAATATTTTCTTATTCCGAGGTCAGCATTTTAGGGATAATCTTTGGGTGTTGGATCAATTAGATATTTAGTGATGTTTTTCTTTTTCTTGATAGGTAATTTTGGCTCCAAGTAGGAATTAGAACCAGCAACCTTGAGGTTATTCCTCAAGACCTCTGTCACTTCTCCCACTATCTGGGTTCATGATTTGTGTTCTCCAGAACTATAGTTATTGGCTTGACTTTGTTATTTTATTCATTGAGATTGTTGATACTTCGTTAAACAAGAAAAATAATAGAATCTGTTTTTTATGATGTGGAATCGCCCCACAAAATTGATTGCGCCATTCCTGTGGTCAATAATGATTTTTGACTTCTATGACACCTGGCTGTTTTGTATTCTTATCTGATGGAAGGCGCCCAAAATTAAGATGGAGATTGAAATATATTGGTTTCATCTGGTCAATGTCCAAAGTTAATTGCTATGGTCTCAATGAGAGCAAGAGCTAATTATCAATTGAGGCTCATTGGATTTTGTGGTAGGTTTGTGTATGTTCCTAGGACAGCTGGAGAGGAGGCACTTGGTTAAAATGTTGTATCTACTCTATCTTAAGAGAGCAATTTAAATTTGTGCTTGAATAGTATTTATTACCACTATTCATTGATTAAGGATCACAACAATTTGAAAGGTTTGTTTGGTTATACCATTTGCACAAAAATTAACTATCTTAATGTTTTGATTGGTTATGAAAAAGTTTGCTGCTTACATGAAAGTCCTTGTTGCGCTCGGCAGGAGTGGGGTTGAACTATATACAAAGCTAAGCTAGAGTGTTAAAGGAATTGTAACACGAGTGTTGGTTATCAGATTCAATGGTACTTGACAGAAGTCTTCTTAAATTTGGTTGGTATATATAAAAGTAGGTAATTGGCTGTGCTGTTGAAAGCCCTCTTTTCGCTATATCTAGTTCTCTTATACTATTGGATCCATAGGAGTCACAATTGATGGAACTTGGAAGTTTAGGTTAAGGTTAAAGATTGGTACTTTCTCTTCTTTAGTCTATTGGAGTAGACCAACTAGCAGCTTGTTTGCTATTAATGAGTTCCAAGTTGTTAGCATCGCTGATAACTATTTAAGCAAAGTTAAAATATGAATGATGCTCATCTATTAGTGGATTTAGGGATAAATGAATAATTGGTTTGGGAAATGAGGAAAGCTGTTAGGTTAGAATGACTAGGAATCTGCGATGAAGTGTTATAATTCTCACGGAAAACCCCACAAAGCAACAATGTAAGTTACTCTGTCCTTCCAATTCCTAATTTCCTATAAAATCTGAGAGGGATATATTGGTTTTGAAATGTTGACTAAAAATGGAAGAAATCAGTATCTAAGCAACTCGTTTTGCATGACCAATGCCTTCTTCCTCCCTTTTTTTATTTTTCATAGTTTTTTTTCTTTTCTCTTCCGGTGCGTCGGTTGATCTGGGCTTCGACGAGTCTTTACCACTTCTTCTACCTTTTCTTTTTTTTTTTCGCCCTGGCAAAGGTGGTGCTGAAAACCAGTAGATCTGGTGGTGTTGCGGCGCAGTTATTTCAGGCTTCTTTGTCTGGCTGCAGTGCGGTACTATTTCACGGAAATCTAATTGTAACGGTGTTGCAGCATCCATGATCGGTCTGTGACTTATAAATGTATTGCAATTTATTTTGTCCCTTGTGAAGTACTGGTGTCAACGTTAAATCTGGGTTATAAGAAGATATTTTTCCTTTTTTCCCATTGAGATGATGGCTGCTGTTTGTTGAAGACATGGTGGTACCACCTGGTGGTGGCTGATGATGACGTCACTGGTTTTGGGTGATGAAAAAGAGTTGGTTGTGGGCTGTTGGAGTAGTGGAGCAGGAGGCATAGGTGGACGTGGGTTTTTCCCCTTTTTTGGGGTACTCCTAGAACTTCATTAATTGGGAAGTTAGTGAAGAACTTTGCTTTGATACCAGTATGGAGTATCTATTGATGTGCGACACTTCGTGTTTTACAAAGAAAACAATAAGAAAAAATAGGAAAGAATAACAGGAAGGAGAAACTGCATGTTGTTGGTTGTCTTGTCAACTTAGCATACATGACACCGCTTTTATCTTTCAATGATTTGAAGTCGTACTAGGAATGAAATGAAACCATAGTGAACCCCTAGTGTTAATGAGCCTCATTAATATGTGCCTCTAGTAGTTGTCTTGTCATGGTTCAAAAGCATTTGGGTTTATGGTTACCCAGTGCAAACCTGAAGGGTAGTGGCCGTGGTGTCCTCCTCTTTTTTTCCCCTCCGGTGGGTGGGGGGGATTTGGAACAAGGTAAAAGTGACCTAAAAAAGTAGCTATTTTGAAAGGATGCTGACCCATCAGTAACAGAGGTGGCCTGTTGGTGGATATTATATTGGATGTTTAATTCACTATAATGTCTTAATACTCTGATCCTCGCATGTATTTTCCACTATATCATTATCTGAAAGTTTTTGTACTTCTTGTGTTAAAAAGAAGATTAATCTAAGCCATTATTATTTTTCTCTAGCTCAATAGAGATTTTGATTTGCCTCTAAGCACTAGCTTGTGTGCATATTGGAAGACATACGTGTACCTAGATGGTGGAATGTGTAATTGTTCTTTGCTGCTAAATTATTAAGTTTAATCAAAGGACCTATTTTGTAAATTTAAATTATTAATCTTTTTATTTGATGATGTACTGAATCCTTTTAAGATTATCTTAAGGAGCCTGGATTTTGGTCTCGGAGAGTTCAGCTTACTCTTAACATTAGATTAAGTATGAATGGCCTAACTAGGGGTAGAAATGAAATGACAATCTAGACAAATCATTGTTAAACCAGACATGGCTTGAATATGTTTTGATCCATGTTTGTATACTGTTATTCTAATAAGTACGATATGTGTTAATATAAAATACTTCGATAAATGTATCATTAAATTTCTTTCACCAATGTAACAAACTGCCCTGACTAGTTAGAATTCAATAATGCAACAGAAATTAACCAAGTAATTTACCTTTAAATTACTTCGCATTAAGCCTGAAAGATTTGGGGGTAAGAACTGGAGATGACAATTGTTCTTCCTAATGAAAGTCTGTTATCTGACTGTGACTGAGACTCCCTAAATTTTACTTATAATATGGCAGTTTCTCTTTTCCCCATCTTGCTTTTAAGTAGTTAGTACTGCTAGTGAGGAAAATGAGCTGCATGTGATGTAAGATATGGAAGTTGTTGAGGAAGGATAGGAATCCTAGGTCTTATCTTTGTATCGGACAATAAGAATGAACTATGACTATGTAGTAAAATACAACTAATGTTGCTATTTTGGATCGTGAACTCCTGTTCTTAGAAGTGGCCAAGTGGGTAATTCCTCAAGTCACTGGGCTGCCTGTGAAACTGTAAATAAGCTGGCCGTTGGACTGGTCTGCATATATCCTTTTGAGTGTTCATTTTTTTTTCCCTTCAAGATAAGCAGTTCGTTGCAGATTTTGGTCGGAAAGGACCAAGGAGTCTCTTATTTTATATTTCCACCTTTAATCTTTTATTGTATTCGTCAATGGGTTGTGGAATTAAATGAACGAGTAAAATGCATACGAAACTGATATTTTCACATGAAAAATTGATATTTCCACATGAATACGAGGCATACTTATTATTTATGTGAGATGTGGAAATATCATATATCTATGTAGAATATTGATTCCCAGTGCATAATGTGATTTTCATAGTATTCTTTCTGTGAGGTGTTTGCGTGTTAATGTGCTCAATGTTGTGCCGGAATCAGGGTTTTAGATGGTATGCAAGACGTCTCAGGATTGATGAAGAAGGGGATGTTGCAGATGAGTTCTTGGATGAAGTCTTGGCAGAGATGAAGACATTGTCCATCACAGAAGATCAGCACAGACCATTGCCAAGGTTTGAAGTGAAGTACAGCACCTTGCCGGCTAAAGTGAGGAATCAAGTGCTAACCCCTGAGGGTAAATTCCAACAGAGTGTTGAACACCAAGGCAGACTGCAGTGGATATGAATTTCTGAGTAACCAGTGGTCTGAGGAAGAACTTTCTTTAATTAATTCTCCATAGGGTGCAAGTACAGTCTGTTCAAATCTCGTGGTTGGATGTGTGTGATTAACTATATGAATTTCTAGGAACCTTGTGCATTCTGTTTCAGTTGTGTTTCAGTCTAGTATTATTCTCCTCTATCCAAGAAAAAATGTGTTACTAAGTTGACAAAATTGGTTCTTCCTCTAAAAGTGGATGAGTTTGTACTCTTTTGTTACATTTCTGAGCTAGTGCTGATAACTAAAAGATTTATATAAAGTATGTAAGAACGGTTTTGACTGTACTTATTACTTCCATGTCAATAGCCCATGTATTCAGGGTATCAAATTTGCTTCTGTAACCGAGGATTATATGCTAAATTTAGTACAACAGTTGATCAATATGCTACTATATCTATGTTTTTGAATTGTTTGTTAATTACGAAGTGAAGAAGCTAGCCTCCTAGCCATTCTATTTGATTCTACAGAGCAAGTCTGTATTCCTAACTCTGGAATCGGAATTGGTTACTGCAATCTCGTTCGTATATGTGGATTGTGGAGGTGGGGACGATAATCAAATTAATCATTTGTGCCTTTTTGCTCTTTATGCGATACCTTAATAAATCTTTGTTTTTTGGGTGGTACTAATGCATTTGACAAGCATACTTGTTTAAACAGGAAAAAGTAATGCAAGATTAATTTTCACACTCGACAAAAAAAGTAAATCTGCTAGAGCCAGCCAGCCAAACATACATCTATCTATCTATCTATCTCAAGAAGAAGCAAAAACACACGACTAGATGTAATTAGTCAAAATGACTGATCCAGGTCCAGCTGGCTAGGTATTATGTCGAGGAGGGTACGTAGGATCCGTAGTCCAAGTAGCCGGGGGGGCTACATGAGTTCCAGCGGGCAGCAGGTGGTGGCCTGCAGCCGGGGCTACGGCTTCAACAGGGCGATGGTGGCTTTTGTCGACTCCGACCATGGGGTGGGGATGGTGAAGGGAGTGGTTCCCGTAGAGTTTGTCAGCCGCGTTTTTAGCTTTGGTTTCATGCAGCTTCATCTTCGCTTGAGCTTCCTTGGCTTTCCTTTTTTCACCAGCTATTACTTCTTCTTCCTCTGTTCTTGCTGTTGCTTTCTCAGCCTGTAAATATCATCATAAAGAAATTAATTAAGAAAAGTAGGTAGGTAGGTAGGTAGGTAACAAATTAAGTTTGAAAAGGCCGGGTGGAAACTAACTAACTAACTAACTAACTAAATACTACTCCCTCTGTCCCAAAATAACTGTTTAGTTTTGATTTTTTAAAATTAAATTGACTATTTTTTGTACCATTTTTACAGAATATAGGTGTAGAGGTTATAACAAAAAAAAAGTATATACAATTTATTATTAATACTAATTTTTATAATGTTAAAAATATATTTATACATGTTTAATTATTAATTTTAAAAATAGTCAATTTGACTAAAAAAATCAAAATTAAACAGTTATTTTGGGACGGAGGGAGTAATACTTAACCTTGTCTTGAAGTTTGGCTTTGTAGATTTCAACATGCTCCTGCCCAGCACTGGCTGCGTTGCTCCCTTCTCCTTCACCGATTGCATTCTCCCTTATCTGCTACTTATTAATTAATAATTTCACACAAATCTGATAAGATGGAAATATCTACTGCCCATAAATTAAAGGTTATGCCAAGTGCTGCTACTATATATATATAGTAGTCCTCATAATCTAAAAATTAAATAAATCAATTAATCTGGTGCACAATATATAGGTGGCCATGCCACGCGTCATTCATGCAGACATCTTTATGTTCAAACCATACAAGTGTGAATAGGAGGAGAGACGATGACACATATTTGATATTACTACGACTATAGTAGTACGTAGTACGTACTACGTACTGCTT